>JAOSBN010000005.1:27906181-27919795 GCA_027563595.1 Erythroxylum suave
TCTCTTTTCTAAGTAAGCACTCAAAGATCACTGATTTCTCAAAATTGTAAGACTCGTAAGATTCGTCAAATCCGTAAGGTTCATTAGCTTCTGAAATCTTCGACTACGACTAGTATTTATGGCCTCAGTCTCTAGCTACTTCTTGATCTTTGATAACCACTTCTTGATTCTTGATAACCGTCATTTAGTTGAGTTCTTTAACTAACTCTAACTAAGTAACTGTCCGACGTACTTCTGTATCTTCATTGTATTGTCTGTGTTGTCTTTGCATCTGTATTGTCTTTTGCGTCTATATTGTCTTGCGTTTGTATTGTCTTTTGCGTCTATGTTGACTTGCATCTGTATTGACTTGTGTCTATGTTGTCTTGCGTCTGCGTTGACTTCTGTCTATATTGACTTTCGTCTGTATTGACTCTACGTCTATGTTTTCTTCTGCGTCTGTGTTCTCTTCTGCGTCTATGTTGTCTTGCGTCTGTGTTGACTTGCGTCTGTATTGATTTCGTTTGCACACTTAACACACTTGTCAAATTGTTCATTTATTTATAACATTATTATTATTTTATTGTCATCAAAATTGATCATCGTAAAGTCCTCTTGACTTAACAAAGAGAAGACAGAGAAAAGTTTGTGGCCCTTGCTAACTTGCTTACTCATTCTTTACATGGAAAACTAGATCAAACTTCAAACCTTAATTTTATGATATTAAAAATATTAGTATTTGTTTATCAAATTCAAAACAAAGCATAAATTTATTTTAAACATTAAAGAAGTATATTTTAAAAAACACATTAAAAATGATTAATTAGTAATTTAGTCTAGATATTTAATTTTGTTTAATATAATTTAAGAGTGTGTAAAGGAGTGATATTTAAACTTTAAAGAAATATATTTATCGAATAGCACTAAAAAAAATTTTAATTAGCAATTTAGTTAAAGAAGTAATTTTGATTACGATAATTTAAGAATGTATTAAGGAGTGATTTTGAAAACTTAAAGAAGTATATTTAAAGAAGGACACTAAATTGTTATTAATTAGTAATTTAGTATAGATAAGGAATTTTGCTTAGGATAACGTAATAATGTAGTAAAGAGGGATATTTAAAATTTAAAGAAAGAAAATAAAAAAGTTATTTAATAATTTAATATATACATAAGTAATTTTGTTTATGATAATTTAAGAATGTGTTAAAGAATGATATTTAAAATTTAACAAAATATATTTAAAGAAGGATGTCAAAAAATAGTTATTAATTAGTAATTTAGTACAGATAAGTAATTTTGTTTAGGATAATTTAAGAATGTGTTAATAAGTAATGTTTAAGTTTTACGAAAGTATGCTCAAATGACATTAAAATTTAAACGTACTTTAATTTTTTAAGTGACCTTTTAGATTTATTCATACTTTCAAACGATTTCAATTTTTGTTTCCAATTTGAATTGATTTTTTTATTGTTTTCAATTCTTATTCAACTCTTTTTTTTCTTTTATGTACACTTTGATTCCTTGTGTCAAGATCACAAGTTAATTCTCCTTTTATTGTTATTTCTTTTGTTGGTTGTTGTGAATGAACTCAAATATCATATTTCTTCCTCCCAAGTATCTGACGGAAATATCCAATAGAATTATATGTTTTATAGTAGAATATTTAAAGGGGGAGGAATTTATAAAATGAAAGAATATCATGTTGGTGTTAAGGGTAATATTGCTTCTTGCAAAAAATATCATTTGATGCATGTGACAAGATTGAAAATTATTTGTAGCAATAAATAAAAATGAAAATAAAGAGACATATGACATTTCTTTTAGAGATGATGAAACGCTACAAGTATCAGATAAAGGAAAAAGGAAAAATACTATTGATAAAATTCTTAAATTTCCTTAAAAAACTACTCTTAATTCTCAACCAAATCTAAAAAGTGTTTTGTTTAATAAGAATGTTGTTTTGCAATGTAAAGCTCTAAATGGTTATATTATTCATGTATTCTTTTAAATGATTTAAATTTACCATTTTTTTCAATAAGCAATAGATGTTACAACAACAATAGGTCTAAGATTTAAGGTACCTTATTATTGTGAGATTCGTGTGCCTTTGCTCCGGGATTTAAAACTAGAAGGTCAGTTAATTGTGGATACATGTAAGTTTAACTAGGAATCAACATCATGCATTATTATAGCAGATGCGTACCTTGATAAAAACAAAGAAATTTGATTAATTTATTGGTTTATTGTAATATTTGAACAACTTTATTAAGCCTAGTGATGCTTTTGATATGTTAAAAAGTGCTAATGGTTTGTCTGAAATATTATCTAAAATTGTTGAGTGAATTGGACCAAAGAATGTTGTGCATTTTGTTAAAGATAGTGCAACTAATTATGTGTTGGCTTGGTCCTTAATTCAATCTGAGTATAGGCATATTTATTGGTCTCTATACACCACTCATCATATAAATCTTCTTCTAAAAGATATTGGTGGTATAGACCATATTTCTAGTCTTGCTTCACTTGCATCTAAGATCATAATTTTTTTGTATAATCATTTCACATTTTTTTCATAGTTAAGAAAGCAAGAAGATTAAGTTAAGATCGTATGTCCTGCTGTTACCAGGTTTGCAACTATATTTATTACTTTTAAAAATGTTTATAAACATAAACAACTATTTCAAAATTTAGTGACAAGTAAATATTTTTCAATTCATAAATTATCAAAGAGTGTGAAAGGAAATGAAGTTTGTGTTATTATTCTAGATAATAAATTTTAGGATGTGTGCTTGATCATTGTGAAGACTATGGCTATGCTTATAAGGTTGTTGAGAATTGTTGACTCATATGAGAAGCCATCTTTGTGATATATATACTCTTTAGGGTGTATATATGATGATATGAATAGAGCTTACAAAACAATTATAAATCTTTTTAAAGGGAAGGAGAAATTGTATAAGTCTTATGTAGATATTCTTGATTGACGATGGGATAAACATCTTACTTAAAAGGATCCACTTAGTAGCTTATTTTCTCAATCCTTATTGCTTATATAATGGAGACATATGTACAAATAATATTATGGGTGATCTGTTTGCTATGATTGAATGCAGATGTATTTTCTTTATTAAAACACAATCACAAATGACAAATTAAATTAAATTGTATCGTGAAGGTTTAGAGAGTAAATCACTTGTTAAAATAGAAATCACGTATAATATGTAAAATACACAAGAAGGGGAGATGAATTGTGTTAAATCGTTTAAGATAGTAATCTTTAAAATCTTCTTGATTTTCTTGAAAAATTTAGATGATTATAAAACAAGGCACTTAATTCGTTTGAGTAATGCAACAGCGGAAATAATATCTATTCTTCTAACAATAAGAAATTAAAGAGATAAGGGTATATGAGACCACGATTTATACTGGTTTACCTTTAACCTTTGGGCTACGTCCAGTCCTCAGTTTATCTGAGATTTTACTATCTCCTTCAACTTTACAAGTATTATTTATATACTTTTAGAGCCTCTTTAGGTCTCTTTTACAAAGTATTCTCTATCTGCTATCTTTGCCTCTTCAGGCTCTAGCCTTCCTTTCACTCCAAAAGATATTGTTTGAGTTCACACTCACGTTACAAGTGTTCTTAATCTCTTTCTTTCTTCTTTTCACTCAGGATATTTTTACAGTATAATCACTTGAACACATAATTACTTTTTGTAAAGTGTAAGTAAAAAGTAAAGTAAAAAGTATTTATCTCTATAACTACAACTGATATTTATAGTTTAAATCTCCAACGGTCTTCTTGAGAAAACTACTTGTAAAACCTTATGAGATTTGTTATCAGTTGAGTCGTGTAACCAAATCCATCTAACTAACTGACATTGTAGATTATTCTTCAATTATATTGTCTTGATTTGATTTGTATGCTTCGACTGGTGTCTTCGCTTAATCACTTCGTTTGATCTGTCTTAGATTTTGTCTTATTTAACTTTTACTTGAATATTGTCTTGATTTGATGATTTGTATCACTTCTTTTTATCTGTGCACTTAATAAACTCATTAAAACAGTTCACACACTTCTATTATTATTATTATTATTTAACTTTTATCAAAATCAATAGAAGAAGTGAAGTCTTCTTGACTTAACACTTATGATGAAAAAAATGTAGCTCGTGAGATTTTATACTTTTAATTCATTCTTTACTTATTAATAATATATATTTTTATTTTTCATAACTATTAATTTAAAATACAGATGAGTGGTGAAGATCATTCAGTGAAAGTGCTCCAAAATTGAAAAAGTTCGCTATTAGATTACTGAGTCAAATAACTTCTGCATCAGGTTATGAATGTAATTGAAGCGTTTTTTAACATATTAATGCAAAGAAACGAAATTATTTAGAACATCAAAAATTAATGACCTTTTTTACGTTATTTATAACATGAGAATGAAGAACAAGTATTTTATAGTTTTGATTTTATTTTTGATTAATTTTTTATTATTGACTTTATAATTTCTCTATTTTGTAGTGAGAGCGCTTAGTAAGAAGCGACTGTATGACCCTACTGATTTTTTGATTGGAGAAGAAGATTCAACACCTGATCTTGATTGTAATGAACTTAAAAAGGCAATTTATGAAGAAAATGCATTTGTCACAATGAATAAATTAAGAACATCTATTGAAGGTCAATTCATATCTTATTACGATCATATTTAAGTTAACAATATAATATATTATAAATTTATAATTGAGAATAATTTCATATATTACTAATTTGTAATTTATTTGAATACAGTAGAAGTAGTTGAAGTAAATACTTTGGATAAACGCAATTTAAGAGTCTTTAGATAACATTAGAGTATTTGGAACTTTTGACAATAAGGAGATATAAACTTCTTCATAAATACAATTTTTGTTTTTATTGTTATTTTAAGTTTTATATTAGACTCACATTTAGTTTGAATTATTAGATTTGATTTAATATTATTTTATTATATAATATTATACATTGACGTATATTTATTTCAATAAAATATTTCATTTTTAGTTGCTTTATAATTTTTACTTCTTATTTATTATATATTCGTTTTATAGTAGTTTAGTACCGATTGTACCTTTAAACCTTTCTTTTGATCAGTTCGATGACTGGTCTGTTTGTTCAAACATTGACCATAACTATTAAATTAATATTTTTACTTTCATATAGAAATTAATTATATAGTAATATCTTGTCTTAAAAATAAGTTATTGGAATGGATTATTATAGTTTTGACGTCAGATCGAACATGATCATAGTTTTCAAGGTTTTATAAAGAAAATAAATAATTATTGTTACAGGAGTTAATATACATGGAGAAATAAACAAAGAGAAATAAATATACAGGAGTTAATACACAACCATTGTAATAAACAAAGAGAAATAAATGACAATGCCAACTGCCAAAGCAATTTTCTTCAAAATTATCACATTTTTCATTTAAAAAAAAGGCGCAGGTGAAATAAATGGTGGAAGGACGTTTGGGTTTGGGCTTGGGTTACATAAAATTATATCATACACACGAGAAGATAGGTAAAGGTAATCCACAAGTTACGGGTGCGTGGCCCCAGGGACCAGCCTAGTCAACACGACCATACATTTTTTTATTTGGTTGAAATTGATACAAATGACCTGACCGCTCAAGAAAGCCACCGCAAGCTGATCATTTGGGAGCATTTCATGATCATAAATTTCACACATTTGTTTGTGGTACACATATTTTTAATCCTCCAAGATTAAGATATTTTTCTATTTATTTTAATATTAATAATACCATTCCAGCTTGTGATCATGGCATTTTCTAAAATTTTGAAATATCTCGTGATTTTTATTTCTTAAAAATTCAGTCACAGACTCGGCGTAATGTTAAGTTTAGATTAATAAAAATACGTAATGGAATGCTTTTATTTTGGAAAGACACAATCACAAGTTATTTGCCTTATTTTTAAAAGTATCCCTTTAATTATTTAACTTTCAAAAACTAATCCTATAAAATAGGTCAATAAGATCCTTCAGTTAGTTTATGAACTGATATAGCCAACCCGACAACCAAATTACTTATCACAGATTGTCCCCGTGGCATAGTTATAACATGCGGCCATAAAAAAAAGTTTACAGTTTACAGTTTATAGTTTTTATCAATGTTTTAAAAACCGGACCGAATATCGAACCGATCGAAGAAAAGGTTTAAGGTTTAGAGGTTCAACCGGTAATGAACCGTTATAAAACCGGAATATAATAAATAAAAAGTAAAATTTATAAAAATAAATAAAAATAAAATATTATATTGAAATAAAAAAATCTACCAATATCTATTGTTATATAATGAACATAATAAATAAATATAAGTCTAATATAAAAACTTAAAAGGGTATAAGATCTAGGAAATACTTACTTCTTTTTATTAAACTACCATTTCTCTTTCTCCTCTGTTAGCAAAACTCATTAAATAATTCACAAATGAAGAACAAATCTACACTCATCCATTATTTTTTTTCAAATATACCTTTTCCCTCTCTTTCTACCTTCTTTTCTCTTTCTTTGTTTGTTTTTTAGTACGTTTGACATCACTCTTATTCGGTCCAACCTTACTTGTATAATTGTTCTTGGGATTAAGAAGTTTTACATTCCAACAATTCAGAATTAATATTTGTATGTCACCTAATATTTTGTTTCCCTGCAAAAGTTAATCACTTGCATTGACACATATTACTAAGCTTATCTCCAAAGCCAATGTGATGGTTCAAGAACAGTGCATTAATTTAGTTCACGAACTAATGATTTTTTTAAAATAAACTGATGTGACTTCTATCTTCTTGCCCTCGTTACTATACTTGTGCCTTTTGTTTCTTGCAACCAGTTCCGTGAATTCCAAGACTAAGTACAAAAACCTCTTTTTCTTATTTCCAAGACCAAATACAAACAGCGTTCATGAATAAGAAAAAGGACCTAGAAAGATTCCATTCCATATTTCCATGGCTGAAAAGGAAAGGCATAGAAGCCACAAATCAGCCAACCAAGCAAGACCCTTTTTGCTCTTTTTCGAAGACATTAACGACGTGGGTTTGCTAAAGAAGCAGTTCGAGGTTGTGCGTTTCTCTCATGTGATGCATTTGGCTGCTCAAGCTGGGGTTAGGTACGCAATGCAAAATCCTGGGTCTTATGTACATAGTAACATCGCTGGTTTGTTAGCTTGTTAGAAGTTTGTAAAGAAGCGCACCCATAACCTGCGATTGTCTGGGCATTGTCTAGTTCAGTCTATGGTCTTAATACTAAAGTACCCTTTTCAGAGAAGAGAGAACATGGCAGAGGCATCTGAGAAGAGAAAACATGGCGGAGGCGACGAGCACTTTGTGAAATTGAAATATTAATGTTTCGAGTTATTATCCGTATATCCATAAACCAGCAGAGAAAGATAAAGAAAACTGCAAACTTTGAATCTTGTGGATGTAGCAGAGCAACGAGGAGGAAGATGGAGCAACGAGGAGGAAGATGGGGTGTAGCAGACCGAGATGACATGGAACCGGTGTAACCGGTTGGATGAAAACTGGCCGGTTCTCCAACAAATCGGCCGGCTTTCCTACTAACAGGTTTTTAGTTAAAACCGGACTGGACCGGACCATTGATCGGTTCACACTTTTTCCGGTCGGACCGTCCGGTCTGGTTCGGTTTTAAAAACCTTGGTTTTTATTGAATAAATTTTATAAAATAAATAAATATATTAATGGCTTCCAGGCCGGACTTAAATCAAGATACGACAGAGAATCACATTAGTACTATTGCAAGCACTAGGAAGGATAAAGGATGAAAAGACAACAGCGTTACAAAAAACTAAGCTAAACAAGCGCTTATATTTATCATCTCACGTTTCACTCATGAGTGATACTGTAACTCCTTCCTGCTCTCAATCCTGTAGCAAGGAAACTTTTCCTAAATCTATCCAACAGTTCAATGGCTTATGGCGTCAACATCTAATCGAGAATCTCAATTCTGTGGTCTCTCTCCATTCATATTGTACGGACTAAACAATCAAGAGCCATATTGGACAGACCTAAATCTTCCTTCTTCTATCCCTTAAAACTCTTAGCCTATTCAACAATGCCTGAACATTGTGTCCTTTTACAATGAAACTTACAAAGAGCTTTAATTGGCTCCCACAATTTGAATGGGAATTGACATTCGAAGTATGGGAGATCCATTGTTTCACTATCCAGTTTACAAAATAACGAACAAAGTTTATATGGAGCCTTTCAAGGCATCATTTCTTCCTAACTTATATTTAAATGTCACATATAAAAGAAAGTGTAAAGCCCATAAAACTCAACCCAGCATGTAAAAATAAAAAGAGAGGAACATATATAGAGAGAAAGGACAAGAAGTAAGTTGAAATAAAACCAATGAAAATAGCTCTCTCTTGTTTTTCTTCGTCGTATTTTCAACTAGTAGATGTATGTAAACACTATCTTTCTCTTCTATTTGTAGCTTTTCTCATGTGTTTCCTTATTTTGTTTATTTCAAATTATATTAGAGAGGAAATTGTGGAGATTAATTACTCAAAAGTCTATTGGAAACGTATGGAACTTCCAATAGGTAACGTTTCTAGCTAAATTCCATCTCTTTTATTAGTGATTTTCAATAATCATAAACTAATTTTTAGTTGGAATTATCCTATGATTATTTATGGACAATAATTTTTATGAAATTAAAAAACAAATTGGAGAAAAAATGGCTAGAAAAATGAGAAAAAGGGGAGTTTGGATAAGAAGAGAGGGTGAAGAAGAAGACGACAATTTTAGGAAAATTTAAGATTTATTAAAGGCCAAAATAGGAAATGTAAAATTTAGGAGTAAAATTGAAATTTAATTCTTAGAAAAGTACTTTTGTAATAATAAAAGAATGTGAGGGTAAAATAGAAAATTTGAATATTTAAGAATATTATAGCAATTATGGTAGTTAGATAAAGTTAGGATACTTTAATAATTAAACATAAAGTGATAAAAGAGGGTAATTTTGGATTATTAAGTGTAATTTGGTCTAAAAATTTTTCTTATATAAAGTCTAAAATTTTTTTGTAAATATCTAAGTCTGGAGGACAAATTGGGGAGTAGATTGGACCAATCAAATAGTTGAGTATGAAAATCATGTAAGGATAACCTTAAATTGTACTCTTATAATATTTCACAGTTCATAAAATTTCCAATTTTGTTATTAATAAATTATTATATAGTAAATAGAGCTTTGAATTAGTAATTAATTAAATTAATGATTAATAATTGAATATGTGGATTTCTAAAATATATGAATTTTATTTATTAAATAAATATTTGACAGTGTAAAAATTTTTTAATGTTTATATTTTGTAACGTATTATGATGTAACACTTATTAATTTGGGGGAAAATATGATAATTGAAATTTCTTAGTTATGCATATGTATAATTAAGAATAATTGGGTAAGATAAATCACGTTTATGAAATTATATAGAGACTGAGTTTATAATGGCTTGAGAATAAACTATAAAAGTTATAATTTTGTGCTTATATATGATATGTTATATTCAATGGTCATAGATTAATGATTTATTAAGATATGAGTGAGTTATGGTTAGGTACTTGTCCATGGAGTAGGTATTAGGACATCTTGGATCCTTGGTATGTCCTATGCTAATGACTAAGTGCTAGAGTGGTACCGAGGTATCTTAAAAATGGGGGATATCCCGTTTCAATGGCTAGGTATTGGAGTGGTGCTGTACCAAATTAGATTAAGGGATTAAGGTATCTTATGTCAATATTTACACATCTAATTACATTTCCACTTAGTGAGTGATTATGATGAGTATACATGAGCTTACAGATTATTGAATGTAAGCTTACTACATTGAGAAGGGCCCAATTAATTCATTTAATAAAGAGATAAAACATAAATGGTAATAATAAAATAATGATAGTAGTAATTATTATTAATAATAAAATTTTGGATGCTTATTGAGTGTTTGAACTAGTTGACTATTGTTTATGTATTGTAGTACTATATGTGTATTTTTTATCATTTTTTTAATTTCAATATATATTGAGTTACTTGATTTTAAGGGTATTGTCAGGTTACCCTTACTAATTAAGCATCTTACTTCTTCCAACTATATTTTTTATAGGAGATAAGATGATTGTTGATAACTCCATGGCACGTAATTGATAGTGTGGATTCTATGTGGGCCAGTATCTTAAATTGAGTACAACTGTTTTATTGCATATACTTTTGAATGTGATCGGTTGGATGGTTGTATAAATAATTTTTGTGATTGATGAACATTATTTCTTAGACTAATGAGGATTGTGGTAATTAATGTTGTAATTGTGGAAAAAAATTGATAAATTGTTGCTTAAAAATTTTAGAATGTCAGATTTAGGTTATGTATGGGATAATATTATAATGTCAGGCCAACATATGCTAAAGAATCTTATCCTGATTCTTTATGAGTAGTCCTTTACAAGAGTGACCTCTAACCTTTTAGGAATGATGATTAAGTAGGATCAGAGTGTTCTCCTTACTTAGATTATGAATATATCTTAGTACTGTGTCCTTGGCTGGGGTAAATCCTCTTAATGCATGAATAAACAAACTCCATTGATCTTCCTATATTATGATATCAACCTTTTAGCTCTCTAATATGCTTGCCTTAACAAATTCAAATTCTCATAACTTTTATAAATACCATAATATGTGCTAGTTATCAAATTAGAAGGAAGTAATCTTGCTATTGCCTATACTATAGTTGAATGATTTACTCACTAGGCCTCTCATCTTGAAAATCTATCCAATGTTGTAATAGGTGTTTGTTTTTTACCTAGTTTTCTATATATTATCACCCATTAAGAAGTATGTATGCACTACAAGAAACATAGAGTCTAATGACAGACATAGCTGATGGAAAGTGTAGATTTTCTATCTATAAGCTAATTTTGCAGTGGAATTTACCAATAGAGCAAGTCATTGAAGAAGTGGTGTAGGTAATAATTGCCGACGGAGCATAGATTATCCATCGCTAATTTATCGATAGATAATTATTTCCATTGCTATATTTAGCGACAGTAATTTTGTGTTGTCAGTAAATTTTTCGAAAAAAGAGTGGTTTCAATCGGAAAAATTTAGAAACATACGGACGAGGATTTCTTAATTGGTATTGGTAGCTTTGTTGGTAAATTTGAGACTAACTACACTAACTAAGATTAGTTGTCCATTGGTAAATTGATAACATTTTACCAACAGATTTTGGATTTCTGTCAGTAAATAGACTGATACTATTTTTTCAAAAATTTCCCTTACATTTAATTTTATTTGATAATTTTATGATAAAATCAGTTATCTATTGATAATATTTTGATTTGTTTCTAAATTTAATTTGTTTAAACAGAAAGTTGATGATATAAAGTAAAAATTATCTTAATTATACAACAATAAGTATTTAACAACTCATCCACCTCATTACGTAGTTAGGCTATGTACTCCATCAACTATTGCAACTGAGTTGCCAGTGGCTGTACTGTGCTTCGAAGCTCATGAACTTCATTAGGTACAGATTGCCTACAAGATGTTGCTGCATTGGATGTGGAGGATTGCAAATAACATGTGTTCGTAAATGAACCTAAGCCGAATACCCTTCCATGACGGTCCCTACCACCCACTACATAAAGATAAGTTTGAATCTCATCAATATCTTTAAATTGCTGAGACTGTCATTGAATGCTTTCTTGTATTTGGTCATATCAGAAGACAATGTTTATGTTAATAAGTGATAATTGTTAAGCATTAATATTAAAGTATAAATTTCACATACATTTAGTTTTCTACATCGGGTGTTGACGAAGGTCACATCGCCATGCTTCTTAGTGTGAGTGTGCAAAAACAGCTGACGAGGTGTAGGCTTCGTGCCTACAGACTTTTCTTACATTAGAATAAAATGTTATAAGTGAACTATAATTTACAAAAATTTCAGCAAATTTTCCTTTATTTTTATGATATTTACCCCTGTTGAATAAAGAAAGTAACACAGCAATACAACCATTTATGGCACTAGACATTTATAACATTATCATTCTCCATAATACACATATTTTCATTCCAAACTTCACACATCAAATTAAATTGAAATACATCAAAGTAAAAAATCAGAATATAAGTGTAAAGTGTAGATACTTATAAGTCTCTCTGCATGCTCGTGGTAGGTAGTAGATCCTCAGTAAGTACAGAAAGACTCCCTCCCTGGTGCTCCACGTCTGTTGGTAGAATTATGCTCTAAAATGGACATTGCCTTGGCTGATGTCCAATACTGTTGTCAATGACTGCATATTTCTTTAAAAATATAAGACGGTCATATACTAGTCTTATTTATCGCACCAATAGTCTCAATAATGTGTACGTGCTCGTCTCTTCCATACTTTATAAATGACCGCATTAAATTTATAATCCCAAAAAAATTATTTATGAAAAAAATGATAAGTACTTAAAATCTACAATATTTATCTAATTAATGTATGAAAATCAATTAAAAATGAAAATATTTCTTTTGTACCTCAAACTCCTGATAATAAAAATCCTTTGTTGCTTGAGAGATATTCTTTCATATAACACTCTCAAGATTAATCTTCTCCTTGATTTTAGATGTCATGTTTTTTGAGCACTGTCAAGACGGAATCAACATAATATTAAAACAGTTAATTAGATATCATTTTTGAATTTAAACCTATAACTTAATTATAAACATATGGTGTTTCATGTATTTTCACTTACAAATTGTTAGCAATTGTGATGTAAATTCTTCCATCTGTTGGATTGAAAAAATAAAGCATGTAATATTTGGATAAAACGGTAGATTTCAAAACCTTTTAGAAATCAAAATTGCAACAGAAGCAACATAACCAAATTAACATGCATAGCCATACATGATACGGTATAAGGATAATAAACATATGAACAAGGTGGTAGAAATTATATTACCAACTCCTTTGCTACAGCTTTAACTCCTCACTGTGCTATCCTATCCTCGACAATCTATCCTCTCCTAGGAGATATATCGTCTTCTCATTATTGTATCCTCTTCTCGATATTGTATCCTCAACCAATTCGATCTACCACTTGTTCTTCTTGGACAACTTGGTTAGCAAGATCCTTTAGTAGGAAGGGAGAAGAAAACTTGAAGAGATTTTTCCTCAAAAGAAACAAGCCAATTTTTGAGACACTTCTTATGCAATTTTCGTCTATACCATGCAAGATAGGAGAGGGAGAGTAAAAAATGCAAGAACAACTTCTTACACCTTCTCAATTTCGATTTTCATTGAAAGAAAGAAGAGATTTGCATCAAATGCATCACTTCATTCTTTAATTATTCATAAAGAAGCCAATAAATGAGATTCTCCTCATTTGCCTTTAAGATGGCTATATGAAAAGACAATTAACCTAAATGAGACATATCAATTTCAGTTTTTTGATGAAAGAAGGAAGATGGTCCATAATAACACACCTTTTTCTTATTTAATCCAATGAATGCTAATAGGTTACATGTTATCATTAAAAGACCACCATTAAACCATTTAATGATAA
>JAOSBN010000005.1:27919895-27941336 GCA_027563595.1 Erythroxylum suave
TCATTATATAATCTTTGTGTTTTTCATCCTTCAGTTTTATATCTCCCTAAAATCTAAAAACATTTGTTTTTACATTTGACTTAGTCGTACCAATCAGTTCGAAAATCAAAAACCACCCTTTTTCTCTAAATTAGTTTGCATAGCATGACATATAGGTTAATTTAGATTCAATTGTTCAGGTTTCGGTTAAGTGAGGTTGCACCTTATAGTGCAATTCCTGGAATTCTTTAATTCAACCTTGAAGAGCTTAACGTAACAAAGGTTTAATCAAATGGCGTCATTGCCAGGGAACGAAGCAATTGTTTCTCTAGGTCAACTTCTGTCATATTTGCTGTTGAGGATAGTTTAGAGTCTTCAAATTGAATTCTAGATAGTTTAGTTTCACACCTATTAATAGAATAGGTTTTCATTTTGTTTAGCATCTGAATTTTTGCAAACACAACATAGATACTGATTTCTTTTCAATTTCCATACTTAGCATTTTACTTCTGCATAGTTTAGAGTCTATTTGTTGCATCGGTGTAAGTTCGTCATGGACAACTTTTTGTTTCGTTGCAACCAACTTGTAGTATCTTATGTGGATCCCTTTTAGGAAATTTACGTCATGACGAAGTCGGCCATGAAGAACTACCAACTTCGCCGCAACCAACTCTTCTATATAGCTCTGAAGTGTTCTTTACTTGTGCATTTATACTTTCATACCACACACATTTACATCTACCACATCTCATCTTTTTACCTAACTTTGTGAACTTGCAAACCAATTTTGCTCACTTTTATTTTCTTTTGAATTTTTCCTTTCCATGCCCTGGAAAAGCACACTCCTACCTTTAGACCCTGAAATTGAGAAAAGCATAAGAAAAGTTAGGAAGGAAAACAGAGTAGAAGGGACAAGCAAAGTAGGAGAGTCTAACTTGTTAAGCATTTAGAGTGAATCATTAGAAAAAGAGACAATGGCTGAAAACCTAGTTAATCTGCAAAACCAAAACCTTGATGCCAATCAGCCTAGGAACGGTGATAATGGAGGTAATGGATAGCAAGAGAGAATTTGTGAGAATAATGGAAATCTTAGAAGGAGGCCCATTAGGTAAGCCACAACCTTTGATGTTAATTATGATCCTTTTACTATTGCTTACCCTAGTTTTGAAGTGAATTTTGAGATAAAAGGATTGGTAATTAACTCTCTTCCTAAATTTCATGGTTTGAAAGGAGAAGATCCATACATTCACCTACAATCACTGTCTATGATTTGCCAGAGCATGAAACCTATGGGGCTTCTCTAGATCAAATATTGTAGAAAGTTTTTCATTTATCATTGGAGGGTAAAGCAAGGGAGTGGTACATGAGTCTTCTGAGACATGTGGCAAACGCATATCACAGCTGGGGAAACTTGAGGAAGGCATTCCTGGAGAAGTACTTTCCTACTTCCATAACTTCATCAATAAGAAAGGAAATCTACTAAGCTCGACAAGACTTTGATGAGTCTCTCTATGATTATTGGAACCATTTTCAAGATCTATTGTCACGATGTCATCACCATCAAATACCAGATGAGCAGTTGGTGCAATATTTTTATGATGGGATGAAAGGTCAAGATAAGGGTATGTTAGACGCAGCCTTAGGAGGTTCACTGATAGACCTCACTGCTGAAGAAGCTTAAGATCTGATTAAGAAGATGGGCTCTAAATCACCAACAGTACAGTGCAAGAGACACTAGAGGTGTACATGAGTTATGAGCTTCAACAATAAACTCTATAAAAAATGGAAAGTCTTGAGTCTAAGGTAGACTATTTGGAAAACAAAATGACTACTCAACTAGCCCTCATTACTGCAGAGTTGAAAAATATGAGTGTGCATTGTCCACAAACCCCTATGGACCTTACTGCACCTAGCTGCAAAACTTATGGGTCCATGATGCATATTGCCAATGTCTACTCCAATCGATATGAAGAGGTATTTGCTGTTTATTAGGGTAGGCCAAATCAGAAGTAGGAATACATATAGCGAGGGATGGAAAGCAACCCCTCGATTTAGTTGGAGACATAATGAGAGTGGACCTTCAAACAGATTCTAGAGAGGTGGAGGGGCTGGTCCATCTACTAACTAGTTCCCAAACCAATAGAAAGCTTTGGCTGTTTCACAAAAGGAAGACACCAATCAACTCTTGCACAATATGATGGCATTGATCAAAGACGAGAGGACTTCTAATGACAACCAGTTCAATTCTTTAGCCTCTTTAATCCAACAATACTCATCCAAGAATGTTGCTAGATTCAATGCTTTAGAGAAAAGAATGGAGCAATGGGAGATAAAGATGAAAAATATCGACTCCTATCTCACTCAATTATCCAATAATATGAGTGAGCAACAAGCTAAGAGCAATGGCACTATTCGCTCAAACACTGTTGTAAATCCTAAGGGTTTGAATGCCATCTCTCTTCGAAGTGGGAAGGAAGTGAAATTCTGGGAATCAGATGAGGATTGAGGAATAGATTGAATATGATGAGTTGTCTTCCACGCTAGAAAAGATGAAGAATTCTAAAAGCGCTAAAGAGAAAGCCCTATTGGCTGGAAAGAAGCCCACAATTTTGAATAACAAAGGAACAAATCTTGAGAGCAATAATGAGCAAGTCACAGCAAGGGAGGAAGATGAGTCAAACAAGCATAGAGCCAATAAAGCCAATGGTAAGGAGGTAAATCTCAAAGACCTTCCTTTTCCTAATTCTAATTTGATGATTAAAAGAATGACCAACACCAAACATGAAAAGGATATTATTGATTTGTTTTGTAGAGTGAAAGTCAATATTCCTTTGCTTGATCTTGTGAAACGGGTTTCAGCTTATGCTAAATACCTTAAAGACCTGTGTGCACATAAAAGGAAGTTTAGGCCAAATGAGAGAGTTTAAGTAAGCTTAAATGTGTCTACTCTTTTTAAACCTCAACCTCCTGTGAAATGCCAAGGCCTTGGATCTTTTACCATCCCTTGGACCTTAGGTAAGGTAACTATAAGGGTAGCTTTGTTAGATCTAGGGGAAGCTATTAATGTAATGCCTATGTTAGTCTACACTTTATTGGGAGTCAAAACTCTTAAGTCTACCATGGTAGTACTCCAATTGACTGATCAATCTATTAGGTATCTTGAGTATAGAAGATATTTTGGTCCAGGTTAAAGGTTTGGTTTTTCCTATTGATTTTTATATGCTTAACATGTCTTCTGAACTTGCATATGGCACCATATTGATTCTTGGTAGACCTTTCTTAAAAACTGCTAATACCATGATTAGTATGAAAGAAGCAACCATCACAATAGAAGTAGGTGATCAAAAATTTTGTTATAACGTGTATGAAGTAATGAAACATCCATATGAAGATTACTCACTTTTGGGTGTTGACATGATTGATATTGTTGTTGATGATGCTTACTCTGCATTAGAATTACAATAGGGTTCCTTTGATTCTGAATTGTGCTTACTTGATTCTACTATCAGTGATGACCCCCTCTAGGAAAGGTTATCTGTTAATGTTTCAATTGATTCTGGCATCACGGAGGGTCACCTCGACATGGAAATTGATGAAGTCATTTCATTGTAACAAGAATCTCAGACAAAAGATGACAGCATGGAACCTCGCTGACCATTGGTTGAAAATCAAGGAAGAAAATGGTTCTTTCTTGAACTTCATGAATTAATACCTTCTGTTGTAACCACCTGCAATTAAATTGAATCCCCTACCCCCTACTTTAAAGTATGCTTTCCTTGAGTCAAATGAGCGATTACCTATTATAATTGCCAATTCCCTGTCTAGCAGTGAGGAAGATAGACTCCTTAAGGTTTTGAGAAAGCATCAGAGGGCTATAGGGTGGACTTTAGCAGACATACCTAGGATTAGTCCAGCTATTTGCACACATAGGATTCTACTGACTGAGGGTTCCAAACCAGTTAGACAACCCAAAAGGAGATTGAATCCACTTTATCTTAAATGTGGTTAAGAAAGAAATAACCAAACTTTTGAGTTCTGGTATCATTTATCCCATATCTGATAGTGAGTGGGTTAGTCCAATCCATGTAGTACCTAAAAAGAGTGGGATCACTGTGGTTAAAAATGATAGGGATGAGCTTATTCCTATAAGAGTGCAAAATTCTGAGCGTGAGTGCATAGACTATAGGAGATTAAATGATGCCACACATAAAGATCATTTTCTCCTTCCCTTTATTGACTAAATGCTAGAGCAACTTGAAGGCAAATCCCACTACTATTTTTTTGATGGTTTCTCTGGGTTCTTTCAAGTACCTATTGCACCAAAAGACCAAGATAAAACCACTTTTACGTGTCCTTTTGGTACCTTCGCTTATCAAAGGATGCCTTTTTGATTATACAATGCCCCAGGGACTTTCCAGCGTTGTATGATGGCTATTTCCTATAAATTTTTAGAAGAATACATGGAAGTCTTTATGGATGATTTCACTATATATGGTGTTTCTTTTGATAATTGCCTTGCTACTCTTGAAAAAGTTTTGAAATGATGTATTGAAAAGAATTTGATTCTGAATTTTGGAAAATGTCATTTCATGGTAAGGGATAGAGCTCGGTCATTTGAATTCTAGCAAGGGCATTGAAGTTAATAAAGTGTAGATCGAGGTAATATTGTCGTTGCCTTATCCAGGTTATATCGTCATTGCCTTATCGAGATAAGATCATTTTTGGGTCATGCAGGATTCTATAGGCATTTTATTAAAGATTTTAGCAAGATTGCATTACCTCTTTCAAAGCTTTTACGAAAGATGTTAAATTTGACTTTGATGATTCTTGTATGAATGCTTTTGATGAGTTAAAGTCTCAACTTATTTCTCCCCTATTCTTGTTGCCCCTGATTGGAACTTACCTTTTGGGCTTTCATGTGATGCTTCTAATTGTGCTGTAGGAGCTATATTGGGCCAAAGGGAGGAGAAAATGTTAAGAGCAATTGCCTATGCCTAAAAAACAATAGATACAACTCAAATCAACTAAACAACAACAGAAATAGAGTTGTTTACAGTAGTTTTTGCTTTAGAAAAGTTTAGGCCTTATTTGTTAAATTTTCATGTCACTGTGTTCACTGATCATGCAACTGTGCAATACCTTCTTAAGAAACCACAATCTAAGCTAAGATAGATAAGATGGGCATTACATCTAGAAAAATTTTAGACTCTGGTTTTTACTAGCCAACAATTTTTAAAGTTTCTTTTACATTTTTACAGTCTTGTGACAAATGATAGTGTTTTGGGGGGTTAGGAAAAAGACATGAAATGCCTCAGGAACCTTTATTTTTTTGTGGAATCTTTGATGTTTGGGGAATTGATTTCATAAGTCCTTTCCCTCTATCCTTTGGTTTTGTATATATCCTTCTAGCTATAGATTATATGTCAAAATGGATAGAGGCTGTGCCTACTAGGAAAGATGATGCCCAAACAGTGTCCAAATTTCTTAAGTCTAACATTTTCTATAGGTTTGGGATTCCAAGGGTCATGGTGAGTGATAAGGGTACACATTTCTCTAATAGGGTAGTTGACATTCTGTTTTCAAAATTTGGAGTCACTCATAAAGTCTCCACCGCATATCACCCCCAAACCAATGGTTAGGTTGAGATATCTAATCGAGAGGTGAAGCATACTTTGAAGAAGATTGTAAAACCATCCAAGAAAGATTGGAGTTTACATTTAGAAGAAGCATTATGGGCTTATCAGACAGCCTACAAGTCACAAATCAGGATGTCTCCATACCGCCTCATATATGGAAAGACTTTCCATTTGCTAGTGGTGTTGGAACATAAAGCTTATTGGGTAGTCAAGCAGTACAATATGGACTTAGAATCCTCTAGGATGGAGAGAAAGTTGCAGTTGCAAAAATTAGAAAAGTAGAGGCTAGCAGCGTATGAGAATTTTAGACTTTACAAGGAGAAGACCAAGTTTTTGCATGATAAAGGCATCTCAAGGAAGGACTTCAAAGAGGGAGATAAAGTGTTACTGTTTAAGGCTCGTTTCACTTTCAAGTAAGAGAAATTTAATAATCGTTGGGATGGTCATATATAGTCACCAAAGTGCACGAATTTGGCATGGTAGCACTTCTACATGAAGAGACCGGCGCTGAGCATAAGGTGAACGGACACCCCTTGAAGCTCTATCATGAGAACCAAAAACCTTCATAAATCCTAGGTTGTTTCTTTCCTTCACTTGTTTACTTACTTTTGCCTTATGATTGTTCAAGACATGTTTGGTACATTAGTTTTTTGAGTAAGTGTCGGGGAGAAACTAACCTAGTAGGAAACGTAGCCCAATTTTTAACCCCTTTTAGTTCTATCTATTGCCTTTATTTTGCTGTGATTGATCATTCTGAAGCATGATTTATCTTCAAGTTTAGAGAAGTTTCATATTGTTGATCGTGTTGCGATTTCATTCTTGAGCTTATTCAGTACGTTGCAAAGTTTTTTCTAAGTATCCAGCCTATGATTTGTGTTTGTTTAGCATGTTTTTCAATTCTGTGTGAAAAATTTTATGTCTGTTGCTCTTTGAGTTTGGGTTACTTTTGCTGCGGAAAAAATTGTGGTTTCTCTGTGGCAAAAGTCTCCATTCGGTCTCTTTCTTTCTGAAAATTTTCACCGTAGCAGCGCACAACTATTTCACTCCATTTTCTCTCGGGTTATTTTTGCTGCAGCGTGTGTTTTGCGTCGCCGCGAAGACATATCCCAATGTCTTCTGTTTTTCCTTTTGGGACATCTCCGCCGTGGCGAAATCAAACTTTCCCTGCAGCAAAGATAGAATTTGCGCAGCCTACCCTCTCATTTCTTTGATTTTGATTTAGCATTTTACCATTTTACGCTCAACCACCCTAAACCATTTATTTACTCTTTCTTTTTCTTTTTGTCTTTTCACTTTTGATATTTGTTTAAACTACCGCATCTGTTTCCCTCTTTTCTAGCCCTACTTTGTCGTGGCAACATCTCTCAGTCTCTATACTCCCACTTGTTTATTTTCTTGCCCAATTGCCTCCATTTTCCATTCTCTAGCTGCGTAACTTCTTTCTCTCCTTTGTAAGTGTCTCATTTCCCTTCTTCATCCATTTATTTTTATGCTATATGTTGTTGTTAATTAGGGCAAACTAGACGACATATCGTCCTCTCTAGTATGATTCGCCATAGCGAAATGGAGTACACCGTGACGAAGGTTGAATTTTTCTGTTCTTTAATTAATTTGTTCATCTGTAAGAAATGACTTGAACCAAAAACCCTACACCCTCCAATGAACCTGACTCACCATACAATGTGTTCACGTTTTAGCAGTTATATGAGAAAATTGATACCAAACCCCTAATCAAAGAACAACCATTTCCTCTCACCCTTACTAACAACCCTTTTGTTTAACAACTTTATGCATCCCAACTGACTGGCCTGGTTAGGGAGTGTACCCAAAGCAATGACAAATTTGTTTGATATTTTTATACATATGCTCAAATCCTCAACCATTTAGCTATTGACTTTAGTGGCATTAGGGAGCCCCATGTCTTCACCGCCTCTAACATCCGCCATCATCTTGATCTTCCTCCCTGTCGCCACTGTCATTTTGACCAATTAATCCACAATTATCCTTTATCCGATGTTACTCGCACCCTCTGTCATGAGGGTGCTAAGTGGCATCGACCACAATATACTGAGATATACCTTAAATGCTCCGAATTATGACCAGAGGCTCTTGGTTTCATTTGGTTTGCAATAACATCGCCCCAACCACCCATCTCGCCTATGTTACTAAATGCCAAGCCTTATATATCTACCTCCTAATGACTGACTGCCGGTCAATATAGCTAGTACTATTGCCTCCACACTACATGATTCCATCCAAGCACCCAAATTAACCAACACAATAGCCTTCCCCCACCTTGTTTCTGATATCTTCTGAGTGCATAATATACCTGAATTCGATACTGATAGCTATTTCAACCCGGACCTATTCTTTAGGTATGACCGCTTAAAACCCCCTACCCTTGCACCACCACCCCCTCCTATCCATATACCTGATATTGGTACATCCTCTACACCTGATGCCCCTTTTGAGCATGACTAGCCAACTCTGAAGGTCCCTGAACCTGTCACTTTAGCAACACTTGCTATTAGGCTTGATGGACTTTCCGCTGATTTCGACCAACTTCATCACACTCTCTTAGGTGAGATCCATCACTAGATGTGTCGAGAGGCCATATATGATCAGGACATATGTTATCGTCGACGCATAGATGCTTTGCTGGCTAAATGCCTATAGTTCCAATTGCCCTCTAATGAGGATGATCCATTTCATTGCACTGACATAATTAGGGAGGGCATATTTGGAGCAGGTCTATCTAGGTCTAGACAGTCTCAGTCCACAGCTAATTCACCTGGAGATCAATGTTAAGTCATTTGTAATTTGTCTTGTTCTTTTATTTTTGCGTATTAGGTTTCCTAGATACTAGATAAACTTTTTGATGTCTTTTTCTTGGTTGATCTAGCTTGTGCTGCATGTTGTATTTATTTCATTGGCTATTGAAATATTGTAAATCCATTCATCTACTATTTATCATCTGCTAAAAATGATTGTGCTTTAATTCTTTCAATATTACGGACAATATTGTGTTTAATTGTGGGGGAGGAAACCAAACAGTTTATTCATGCAACATTTTGGCCACTTAATTGTCATTTATGTGTTATCTTCTAAGTTTTGAAAGTGGTCCTTGAGGTGAGATTGAAATTGCATGCATTTTGTCTATTTCCTCCAAGTTTCTGTAATCTTTCGTTGTGGTGACAATTTTCCAACTTTCAACTTCGCTGCAGCCAACACTTAAACATTTTTTTGCCACTTTTCATCACAACGAAAATTTTCTTAAACAAACTTTGATGCGGCCAACCTTTCACTTTGCCGCGGCCAACCTTTCACTTTGCCGCGGCCACCACTTAACCAATGCTCCCACACTGAGTTTTTAATTCTTCTGTGATTGAAATTCTTAAAAATTCAAGGTTTTACATATGCTTTTGGAAAACTATCCATGCTTTTAAATGTTAGTTGAATTTTGACTAATTCCATTTTTAATGTTTTCAACCAAAAGTAAGTGAGGGTACATTAAGGAAGGTGCACTGTGCGTTTTTAAACCTTGAGATTGCTTAATTGAGACATTAATCTTGTTGGATGGATATCTACGCCTGAATTCTTTCATTTGTGTGTATCTACTTAATTTTATATCTCTCCAGAACTTGTTTTAATTCTTAATCAAGACTTGATGAACTAAATTTTGTGAAAATAAAAGAGGAGTTCATTGTAAAACCTTTCTCACCCAAACACAAACTCACTTTACCATTGCAAGCCCCCTTGAGCCATCTCTTTGAGTGCATGCACACTTTTATAAAATGATGCAAGTATTTTATCTCTAGTTTTCTCAATTTAAGTGTTGTAAGTAGAATTCATAGGTTGAAAAAAAAAAGCAAGCAAAAGCAGTATATCGTACTAGACCAGTGTGATGGTGTGCTACTACCATAGTTCAGTAAAGAATAAATAGTGGGAACTTTGGTACTTCAAATACACCGGATTTAAGTATCCTAAATAGTTCCTTCTAACATTTGAGGAACCTGGTTTGAGTCTGATTATGATATTTGTCTTTCACAATTGTTTTGCAGCATAAAAAAGAAAAAACTGCTATGTTAGAATTTTAAATCTTTTCTTTGGAATAGCTGACACTCATTTTGTTTCTTTTACTCCATCCATTTGACTTGGCCTTCATTCATCATACAACCCTGAAAGTCCTCTTGATTTGCAAAATTATAGTTCTTGTGGTGGAGAGGTAGAACTATCACAAGCCTATGGTAGAGAATGAATTAAGTAGATTTTTGAACGAAAATTACCCCAAGACAAGTAAGTTGAGAGCTAAACACTTTTCCCTGAGATAAGTCTCTTTTGCTCAATCTCTCGGCTTAAATACTGATGGTGTCGATCTTCTTAGCATTCTTTCAACCTGCTTTAGTTGATTTCTGAGAAAATAGTTTAATTAATTTTCTACTCTCATTTTTAAATATGGTCAGTATTTCCTTTTGCACTTGTATTCCTTTGACTTTAACGAGCTTTGTCCAGGAGTACAAAGGTCTCAGTGTGGGGGAATTTGATAGAACCCAAGTTTTCTATAATATTCAGTGATATTTTTATAGTTTTTGTTATACTTTTCGGCTCTTTTTGTTAAATATTGTGATTAATTTATTTCAAGTGTGCTTGTTTTTAATTAATATAGTTTGAGGGTAAAATTGTCATAATTAATTAGTAATTACACTCACTTGATTTATAGGACAAGTGATATTGCAAACTATTGTTTTTTTTTTGCAGGACACTCAAGAAGGAGAGCCAAGAGTGAAGACCAAGAAATTGTTAAGCCATTGTATTAAGGAAGAAAACCCTTTAGGACAAGTTAGCTGTGGCAAACTCCTCACATCACCGCGGCAAAAGATGCGAATCAACAGCCAAAATGCTTTTGGGAAAATTTGGCTGTGACAAACCCATCACCTCGCTATGGTGAAACCTTCAAATCAATAACTCAGACCATTCGGGAAAATTTAGCCATGGAAAACTTCTCACTTTGCCACAGCAAAACCTTCGAAACAGCAACCTAAAACTCGAGTCATTTTTGGAAAATCCACTTACCCATGCTTATGACGCGACCTGAATATCATAAAAAAAACACTATTTTGGGATAAGTAAGAGGCATCAGGTGGCAGAACCTATTCTACACTCTCTACTTCATCATTTCTCTGCAAAAACATCCTTACTCCTTCCATATTTTCTTCCACTGTTAAACCTCCATCATGGGTGATTTAGATGCATTCCAAGTTGTGAAGTTTCTAAGTTCTATAAGCGGCTAGGCATCCCCTCTCCTCTTCAAGGTGTAGCAATGGATGAAGTTCAATGGGTTGAAAAAGGGGAGTAGCTTAATCCATAGTTTAGCTATGAGTTTATATATCCTGGGTCTAGGATTTATGATTTATAGATGATCTATTTAATTATAGTTTTAATCAAGTGTTGGATATTCATTATTTGTTGGATGGATTGGTTTATGTAGAACTTTGAGCTTAAATGTATGAAGTTTCATATATGTCTATTTGAAATCTTTTTGACTCTCTATTATCTTGCACGGTTGTGTTTGATGTTGAGATGATTTTAGATTACATTTGACCAATTGCATTGGCTAATCCTACCACACACACTAAAAGCGCTTAATGAGATTTTAAGAAATGGAGTTTCATTGATTAAGATCTTGGACTTGAAAAGTCTTTCACGGTTCACATTTTTTAAGTTTAGTGATTTCTACTCTCTCTTTAATCATTTCGAACAATGATGGCCAAAACCCACTTTCAAGAGGACTTTATCATTATATAATCATTGTGTTTTTCATCCTTTAGTTTTATATCTCCCTAAAATCCAAAAACATTTGTTTTTACATTTTACTTAGTTCTACCAATCGGTTCGAAAATCAAAAACCCCCCTTTTTCTCTGAATTAGTTTGCATAGCATAACATACAGATTAATTTAGATCCAATTGTTTAGGTTCTAATTAAGTGAACGACCCAAGGTCGCACCCTATAGTCCAATTCTTGAAATTCTTTGATTCAGCCTCTAAGAACTTAACGTAACAAAGGATTACTCAGTAGTAGTACCATACAACATTTCATTCAACTTAAATTGAACAACCATTGCTTTAAAAAGTTAAATGAAATCCCGCTTTATTAAGACATGAAACAGATACAATGTTTATAGTCACATTGGGTACATAATAACAATTTTCCAAAGTTAACTCTAGCCCACTAAGAAGATATAAAACATATGTCCCGATAGCTAATGTAGCAACTCTTGCTCCATTTCCCAGACGTAAGTCCATCTCTCCCTCCTTGAGTGGTCTACTATCCCTGAGACCCTACATATCAACACATATGTGTGACCCACATCTGGTATCTAATACCCAAATGATATGATCAGAAATAGTATTTACTTAAATGACAAACAACATACCTGAAGTAGATGGTGGGGCATCTAATGCCTTCTTCTGCTTCAGTGACTCGTGATAAGCTTTGTAGTTTCTCTTCCAATGCCCTTCCTTGTTTCAATGGAAGCATATTCCCTTTGGTGTTGTCTCCTTCGCCTTCTTCTTGGCTACACCTCCATCTGGCCTTTTGGACTCCTTCTTCTTTCGAGAACCAAAAGCAGAGTCCACTAGCATCACAACCTTACTGTCTTATGGTTCATCTTATAGTTAAGCACAAACTATGAATAACTATTGGTCAAACTAGTCAAAATTAAGTCTATACCTAATTCATGATCCATAATGAAGCCCAAACTACCTAAATTCTCAATACATCCATTCATCCTTAGCATATACTGCACTGGAGGTGATCGCTCAGCTTTCTTAGAACGGAAAAGTAACCTCGAGGTCTCGAAGCTTTCAGACCGAGCTTGCTCATCAAACAATTCCCTCAAATGGTAGACTATGGTTTGAGCATCCATAGTCTCATATTGTTTTTTTAGTTCTAATGACATAGAGGCCAGCATAATACAACTAGCCAACTCACTATCATCCAGTAGCTTTTTTTAAGTTTTCTTATCTTCATCAAATGTATCAACAGTAGGGGGATCGGGAATTGGTTCATCTCGGACACATCCTAGTTTCTCATATTTTAAAACAATTCTTAAATTTCATAGCCAATCTAAGAAGTTTGGTCTCGTGACTTTGCTGGAATCTAACAGGAAGCGTAGGTTCACACTAGAAGACATCATGGTGATTCAACAACTTAGAAGAACAAGAGAAAAGTTAGAATGTACATTAATGCATATCTATAAGGACATTAATAACATGCGTCATGGGTCCCATTATTCTTATTCAAATACCTCACTACAATTTAAGAAAACTTATAGTTTTCTTAATGGGTCGATATCCGATATCACCAGAAATGGCCTTGGGTTTGCCCAACAACTACCTTAGGTCAATTGGTAGGTATCATTCATACCAATTGCATTCAATAATGCAACTATCTAGTTGTTTGAACATATTGGTGTTTGCCCAACCCATTTTATCCATATTGACATTAGGTTTGCCTAACAAATCAACGCTTTTAGTTAGGACCATTAATTTGGAAATCTAATTTCTATAGTTTGAACTTATTCATGTAGAGCAAGCTTGGGTTTGCCAACAACCCAATTCTAAAAGAACTCTGGTTCTTGCCATATCAATGGAAGGCACAAATTCGAATATTCAGTTGAGGGATTTGTTCTTTGGTCTCATCAATACTTTGAGCTTATGTCCATTATTACCCTTAAAATGCTTCTAATGTATATATCACACAAACGAGGTTTAATTTAGGTTATGACTTGACAATGCCTCTAAAGATCATGATCCGATTCAACTCTTGAACCTAATAGGGTACTAGTGTTAGTCTTGGCTAATCCAGATTATGAATGTGATTTGATTAAGAACCCTAAAATTAATTATTTTGATGTCTATATTAAATACTTTAATCCTAGTCTATATGCCTTTATCTAGTCACACTAGAAATGCTATCCTTTACTTGGATTAATTCTAAATTAATACATAGGGTTTCTAAAATTCTCGTACACCAATTAGTCCTCTATAATATCCCTAGGTCATCTCAAATTTACCTAAACAATTTCGGCACATGTCAAAATTATATTGACGGCCAAAATCGTCAAGATAAATAAGTTAAACTACTAGACACTAAAGAGATTGATTCGATGTTCGAAAAATTTCTAAAACCCTAATTTCAAACACATACATTAGGCATGTTATTTCCATCAAAATAATATATATATCTTATCACATAAGAGCCTTATTTAGGTCTCATAACCGAAATACACATGTTATAAGTCATTAAGTGAGTAAACTCAATCAACTTTCAAAAAGTTGACCAATGTTGACTTTGACTTTATTTAATTGAAATCAAATTCAATTAATTCTAGAAAAATTTGAAAGCCTTATACACATTCTAAATGTGTCTAATAAAAAATTTCAGAACCGAATTCTAAGGAATTATTTATTAATAAATAGGAAAAAGTCAGCTCATCACATGTGTGTGACACTTGTCACATTACTTCAAACACGTCGTACATTACATCATGCATGCATAAGATAATCACTTTAACAACAAGTGTAATGCATCTCATACATGTGGCAACTTCTCATCTTGCATGTGAATGCATAAAATCTATAAAATAATTTTATAAAAATTAAAATCGAATTTTCATGTATTCATGTTCATCACATTTCCAGAATTTCCAGAACTTCATACATGCATCAAGTGGAAACTTAATTCGTAATAAAACAGCAAATGACATTCAATTGCATTTTCATTTCACAAAAACTTAAAATAACACATTATAAACACTTTCTACAAAAGAAAATTAGAAAAAAATTATAGAATTAATACGGAATTTTAAAAGTCAACACATGCAATTAGTTTTCCAGAAAATCCCAAAAAATCAACATATAAATAGTCTAGATATAAATTCAAAATAAAATAAAAAATGACATTCAATTGCAATTTCGTTCAATATAAACATAATATAACATCTTATAAACATTTTTGAGAAAGAAAAATAGAAAACAATTTAGAATTTATATGAATTTTTCCAAAATAACATGTAAGTCAGTCACCACCAAACACTTTGCACATGGTCAATACATCATCTATAACATGCATAAACAAGCTCTGATACCAATGTTGGGTTAGCCATGGTTGCATGCATCACATGCATGATGATGCATCGGAAGTGTAATAATCAAGATTCTGACACCATGACAACCCCGAATGACCAAGATCCTGCATGCATTCAAAGATATGTAAAGAACATGAAATAATAAAACTTTTTACCTTTTGTATCTCCTCCTCTCTTTTTTCTTTTACTTGTTTGGGTTGTTGAGAACACCAACTACCCTTCCTTGATCTCCAAGAACAAGAAAATATGTAAGAAGAAACAATGTATAAGGGTTATTTGAGCACCAAACTAGATGAGTTCTAGTAGATGCGCAAGATGATGGAAGATAGGTCAAGATTTAAATAAAAAAGGAATCCAAAAAAGGATAAAGGAAACAAACATTAAACAACAATAATGAAAGGATGGACACGTGATTTCTATAAAAGACTCTGATACCAAATGATACAAACCCACGAGCCGAACCCACGAGGCGACATATCCTAAGAACTCTAGATCCATTTGTTATGCATGCCCAAAATTCTAGAAAACAAGTTGAATGATTAGATTAGAAGCTTAAGGAAGCTAAGTCCTTAAAACCCCAATCTTAAGCTGCCACAAAGGTTGATCACTCCCTTGATAAGTCATATTTGTATTCCACCAAGAACGTAACAGAATAAGCAAAGCTTGATGGAAACTACTTCAATTTTTATTAATAATAATGATAATCTCCTAATACATCACATGACCTTTTAAACAGGCCATAATATCCTAATCCTACGAGGAAAGGGTTTTCTTACCTATTCCTAATTCATACCTAAGAAAGAAAGGCCTACATGAGAAAGAAAATCTTAATTTAGGATACAAATCAACCTTAAATATGGATACCTTCCAAAATAAGGAAACAATCTAATTTATCTAGATATGGCCAAAATTATTAAGGAATGGGTCTTAATAAGGCCTTATTCACACAAAAAGGTAAATTTGGGCTTAATTAAATCAATAACCAACCCACTTGCTTATTACATCTTAATTATGCATATTGGGCTTCCTTTAGACCCATTTATGATAATCAACCTTACATCTTAGATTCCAATCTTTGTTTTCCATGTAATAAATTTTGTCCAACATATTGTACATGAAGATAAGTAATAAATCCTGTTAATGCCTTAGCAGCTTCAAAAACAACCTCCTTTTCTTGCATCTCCATAATTAACCATTGCAAAACTTCTGTCATTCATTTTATTCTTACTCTAGTCTTTAGATCTCCAATTATTTGCAATGGGCTTTGGCAAATTTTGCTAACATCTTCTCGCAAGGCTTTAAGAAATTTCTCGCAAGGCTTTAAGAAATTTTGCTAACATCTTCATGAGCCATTCGGCTAGTATCTTGATCCCTATCAAGTTTTATCTTTCTTAATGTTGACCAACTTTGCTCAATCACCAGGTTAAATTTGGTAGTTTTTATCGCTATGGTACTTTTTAAGTTCTTGAAGAATCTATTTAGATAATTTGGCATAACTACATAATTTTGCAACCAATAATTTGAGGAGGTGCTTAAATGATTGGTTGTTACACAAAATGGCTAGTACATATCAAAATCAGACTAATGGCCAAATGGAAGTCACCAACAGGGAACCAAAAAGGATACTATAAAAGATTGTAAAGCATACAAGAAAAGGTCGGTCTATGGAAAATCTTATCCCTTACACCATACCATTTAGCTTAGTTTATGAAAACTCTTGTCCCTTACCATTAAAATAAGAGTCTAGGTTCCTTAACATTAACCTAGACTTCATAGGTGAAAAGTGAATACCCCAAATCAATTGTTTGAGAAGTGTTCTAAAGGCAATCACTTTTAGCATTTATTGTATAAATAATTTTATGATTAATAAAGGCATTTTTCATTATTTTAATAGTCTTATGTTTATGGATTTGATGTTGATCTTAAATTGATTTAATGAAGTCCTTGATACAAAACATAGCATGGAGGAAATCATTATGAGAGCATGATAATAAGATTCCTACCATATGTAATTATGTTATTATCTAAACTTTTCCTAGTCATAGGATTAATGAGATGGGATATCACTAATCTAGATAGACTAGCTCATGTTATACTCCTTGATTAGATCAAGTAGTAGATCTCATAAGCTACAGACATGAGTTGTTTAGAGTTATCATATGGATGCTTACTAAGGATAGTAAATACATTAGATTGACCTACTATGAGACAATCATATAGACATTCTATTCTAGTGTCAATGATAGTCTCATCATAGCAATGGTGCAAGTATCCTTTGACTTGAGGTGCTCAAGGATATCTCGGATACTAATCTTGTGCTTCAACTCCATTCATTGATGCCTTTCAGGGGTTACTCATAAGGTGGTAATTGGGTACATTTTGAGGTATTCAGAGGTAATTACATAGCCAATAAAGGATTCCCAACTCTTGAAAAAAGGAGATAACATCCACGGCCTCTTGTTGGGTTCATTATTCAGGAGTCTCTAGCTAGAGCAAATATATGTCATAAAGAGAGTCTTTAATGATACATAGAGTAATGAGATCCTCAGGAAAAATCTAACAACACTTGGACTAGATATGATGGATTAGTTTTGTGGAGTTGACTCTTTGACCATCCTCTGAACCAAGTGACATATAAATGGTGAAAGGACAAATTGCATAGCAACATTGTGTATGGAAGGGTTCATAATCAAATCACTAACTTCCTAATTAATTGGGGTTTATAACGTGTTGCTAGATGCCGCTCTTGACTTACTTGAATTAAGTGATAATTCAATTGGCTAACATAATCAGGAACCTAATGGGTCACACATATAGGAGATCCAAAGGATGAGTAAAATGGTCTTAAATGGTGATTCAAGATATGAGAGTGTGTTTTGAGATTGGATTACGATGTGAACGTGGTAGAAAACGTTGCATGGAATTGATTAGAAGTAAGTGTTGTTGGCTTCCATTAATGCATGTTATTCATGGTCATTAACTTCTTATAACTTCCGTTTATGCATGTTATTCATGGTCATTAACTTCCCATAACTTCCATTAATACATGCTATTTATGAACATTAACTTCCCATAACTTTCCATTAGTGATGGGGTTATGGATGGCCAAATAGTGTAGAAAATTGAGATGATTTTCATGTATCTTGTGTAAGACACAAAATGAAAAAAAGATAATTTTTCATACGCACACTTTTTCTCTCTAACTCTCTCTCGAGTTCTTGACTTTGATAGCATAAAGAGAGAATTCTATCCTATCCATCTCCTAGTGAGGTTTCATCCTTCTATCTTCATGTGGAATTTCATTATAGACCATCGACATTAATTGTTGTGTTTTACAATAACCCAATGGGGAGAAGATAAAAGAATGAAGGAGATCGTCAAAAAGGTATGTAAATATCTCTCATTTCATGTTTTTATTTTTTTTATATCTATATGCATGAGTAGATATGATTTTTGAGGTTTTTTTTTATTTCCATTGCATATATTTGATATATATTATGCATGAGATGATGATCAGAACCTAACAGTCGTATCAGACCCATCTTATGCCTTGTTAGACGTAGAATACATGACATGTGAAAATTGTTTTCATGGTTGTGACTTATAGAAAAATGGTTTTAACAATTTTCTTCCACCAATCTGTTCATAAGATGTAAGTGAATGATTCAGTGTGATTGAAAATATTTTTAATGTGATTAAAATATTTAATTTCTACTTTACAAAAACATGCATGAAATCTATCTTTCTACTGGGCATGTGATGTCTATTGGCTAAATTGATGAGGTTACACATGATTTTCGTGGAATTTGATTCTGGAAAAATTATGTGAATATATTTGGTATGTGTTTATGCCTCTGTAATTTTTGTAGAATTATTAAAATGTTTTAATAATTTAATCAAACAATTTTGATAGTTTTCTAGAAATTGTAGGATCTGTTTTGTTTAATGCTTTTTGGATGTTTATATTTCAATTTCAGAACCTTGAAAATATTTTTATATGATAAAAATGTGTTAATTTGATGTTTGATGCATGCCTAAATGATTTTTCTTGAAATTTGATTTCTAGAAAAGTTTAGAGGTCTTTTTGTCAGTTTTGATGTGTTATCGATGTTTCGGTAATCATGATAATTTTTGGGTGATTCCTAAATTATTTTAATCTTCATGAAATAACTTAGGGATGCTTGGAATGATAATTTGATGGTCTGGAAATTTTGGAAAATTATAGAAATTAATTTTGTATTAATTTAGTAGAGCAATAGATTTTCTAGTAAGATTAGAAAAAATTGGCATGTATGTCAAAATTGAAGTTTTTAATTTCAAAAATCAAATAATTATTTTAAGGTAAATTAATTATGAATTAATTTATAGAATTATGAATTCATGCTAATCATATTAATATTAATTTCAATTGAAATAACATACAATAGTAATTTTAGCCAAGTTAGTAAAAGGAAGACAGTAAATCTAAGTGTTGGATTGGGCTCAGATCCAATTGTTGGATTGGGTTTCCATGGCAGGATCTCCATGTCCCATAAGATGTCATAACCAAAATGATGTGCTTACATATATGCATTAGATAATGGATGGTTAGGAGAATGTGTGGGCTTGCATGACTGATGGTTATGGGCTTAGGCCTAATTTGATTAGGTAATCCATATCATGCCATATAGTTATAGTAACTATATGTGTGTGTATTTATATATATAAAGTTATATGTATAAGACCATCTAAGTTAGATGATACCTTAGTCACACCCCTCATTTAGAATATTAAAACTAATGCCTTCCTTTAATGTTATGAGAACTAGAGTCCTTTTAAAGTTAGGATTGTTGGGTAAACCTAAGTCTACTCTACACGGATATGTTCAAACCATGGAAATAGGATTTCAAAATTAATGGGTTAGTTTTAACTAGAAGCGTTAGTTTGTTGGGCAAACCCAAGATCAACATGTATAGAGGTGAAGTTGGGTAGTGTAAATCAGATGTACACATGTTAAGAGTTGATAACCCAATGAGTGTGCACATATGAACATTTGATATCACTAGATTTGACAGTTGCATTGGAGATGCAATTGATATGATTAATACTACCAGTTGAACTAAGGTGGTTTCTTGGGCAAACCCAAGGTCATTCTTAGGGATAATGGATATCGACCCACTGGGAGAATTTCTCCACGACTTCTCTCAGATTTATATTGAGGATTATGAATTTGAGAAAATAATGGTAGCCATAATGCATGTTATTAAAGTCCTTATAGATATGCATTTAAGTACATTCTAGTTTTTCTCTATTTAATGATAGCTTGCTACTACTCAAGTCAACACCATGAGTACTAGTATGAATTTAAGATCATTGATGGAAGCTAACAAGTTAACATGACCAAACTTCCTTGGCTGACTTTGGAAGTTGAGATTAGTTCTCAAGTCCGAGAAGCTTGCTTATGTCTTGGGAGAACAACTTCCCGATACCCATGTTGCTGATGCTTTTGATGATGATCAGAGAGTATATAGGAAGCATCTCGATGATAGCAAGATGGCTAGTTGTATTATGCTAGCCACTATGTCACCGAAGCAGTAAAAGTAGCACGAGGTTATGGATGCTCATACTATAGTCTATCATTTTAGGAAGCTCTTTGATGAGCATACAAGTTCTAAAAGAGTCGAGACATCGTGATTTCTCTTCCTCTCCAAGATGGTTGAGGGGACATCTCCATTGCAGTACATACTAAAGATGAATGGCTACATCGATCGGTTGGCCTCCTTGTGTTTTCTTTTGGATCATAAATTAAGTATTGACTTAATTCTGACGGGTTTAACTAATAGTTACTCACAATTTATGCTTAATTATCGGATGAACAATATATCCAGCATAGTTCCTGAGCTCGTCAATATGCTTAAAGCAATTGAGCCATATGTCTATAAGGACAAGGTTGTGATGCTAGTGGACTCTTCTAGTTTGAAGAAAAAGAGCCAAAAGAAAAAGAAGTTTGTAAGGCCTAAGGGAGGTGTCAAGAAAGCAAAGAAGACTGCCTCGAAGGGAACTTGCTTCCACTGTGGCAAGGATGGCCACTGGAAGAAAAACTACAAGGCCTATCTGGAGTCCTTAAAGCAGAAGAAGGAATTTGAGGCCCCATCTACTTCAATCATTTATGCTATTCATGTTTATCCTATTTCTGATAACAACATATAGTTATTAGTGTTGAATAGGAAAAATAAAGTACGCATGATTTGGATAAAACGGTAGATACGGTATAAGGATAAAGTACATAAGAACAAGGTGATAGAAATTATATTACCTACTGCTTTACTATAGCTTTAGCTTCTCGTTGTGCTATCCTGTCCTTGGCAATGTATCCTCTCTTAGGAGATATATCATCTTCTTATTATTGTATCCTCTTCTCAATATTGTATCCTCGACTAATTCGATCTACCACTTGTTCTTCTTAGAGAACTTGGTTAACAAGATCGTTTAGTGGGAAAGGAGAAGAAAACTTGAAGAGATTTTTTTCTTAGAAGAAGAAGCCAATTTTTTTAGACACTTCTCATGCAATTTTTTTCTATACCATGCAAGATAGGAGAAAGAGAGTCAAAAATGCTAGAACACCTTCTCAATTTCGGTTTTTCATCAAAAGAAAGAAGAGATTTGCATCAAATGCATCACTTCATTCTTTAATCAT
>JAOSBN010000005.1:27941436-27972445 GCA_027563595.1 Erythroxylum suave
AACTCAGGAATCTATAACAATGTAATCAAACTTGACAATGTAAAACAACTCCCTTTTGAAGCCCATCAAACTCAAGCTATCGCTACAGCTTGAAGAGGAAATGGTGTTCAGCCGAGCATCACTTCGGGAGCACTCACTACTATAAATACTCCAGCAGATCCATGGCAGAAACAACCAGGTGAGAGCGAAAATGAGAAGTGAAGAAGATCGGTGATGGATGAAGGTTAAGAGTGAAAATGTCGAGTGTTTTTCTGTCGGCTCTCCCCTCCCTGAATGTATTTTTCTGTGTCTGCTCACTCTCTGTCCCCCCCAATGACCTAATTTGGCATGTTTTTAAATGTAGGGTCACAGGTCGGGTCGGGACAGTGAGATAATTTTCCAGATATGGTCGAGTTTTCGATGTTTCACTACGGTAACAGATGGGCTCACCACGGCACTGCGTCTTTCCTGGAACCTTGGCTGCGGCATGGGAATTAATCTTCGCCATAGCAAGTTGTCCCCGCAAGTTTCGCCCATTCTTTGTTCTTCACCGCGGCGATAGATGGGCTTGCCGCGGTGTTCTTCTTCCGAAGGCTATCTCCTGTTGACTTCAATTCAACATATTGACTCGCTTCTCCTTAAGCATCCTACAATCAAGGAAATAGCAATTTGCAGTACCAATTGTTCTTAGAAAACTTAAGAGACCCAATTAATACCAATTGTGACAATTTTTACTACCAAATTGCATTAAGTAAAAGTGCATACTCAAGAATTAATTTCAACACAAAATCAAAAATTAGGAGTCGAAAAGCATGATAAAGGCCACAAAAGTGTTGCCAATTTAAATAATAAACTTGGGCTCAATCACTATGAATAATCTCCATATTCTCTTCATCATCACAACACATTGCATTTGCGTATTGGGAATGATGCCCAATCCTCTGTATTTTTTCTGCACTACAATATCACTCCATTTCCCCTTAGCTCCCTTACACTAGTCATGCTTACCAGTCCATAGGAATGATTTGAGTATCTGTTCTGTATCTTTGATCACCCTCTTCGAAATTACTACATGAGCAGCCCAATGTATATGCAAACTATTAAGAACCCAAATGATTAAAGTGACTCTAACAACAAGTGAAAGAAATCGATTCTGCCAAAAATATATTCTACCTTTCAATCTTTAAGGAAATGGGAGGAAATCAATATATTTGGGCTTACCTGAAGTGATGGGAATGCCCAGATACCTAAACGATGTTTCCTGTAGAGCCAACCCCTACTAATCTCGTGATCCTCTCCGGATTGTGCACATCGGAAGAAACAAATAAGCCACTCTTCTGAGTATTCATCTTCAATCCTGACCATTCAAAAAAGGTACTCACTGTAACATCCTATTACTTGAATTAGGGTTAAAATTGTGATTATTAGAGATTAATGAGAAATTAGGAAGCATAACTAATGTTTATGCATAATGTGGCATACACATACATGGCATTATTAATCTTGCACATTATAATTATTTGTACATGCATTCATTGACATTTTCTAGGTAATTTTAATTGTTAAAAATGCATTTAAAATTTGAATTGTGAATTATTTGAGCTAAAAATTTATTTGGAGGATAACCTAATTATTTCAAATTTTTGGAGAATTTTAGGAGAATTTATGAAATTTTGGGGTATTTTTTATATAAAAAAATTAAAAAAAATAATAGACCAGTGAAATTATGACATGTGGCAGTTGTGTGCAGTGACACATATAGAACATGCAATAACACCATACGGTGTATGGATTCGGTGCAGCTCATCCCTCTCTTGTTGTCTCTTCACCGAAAGCATTTGTTAAACAAAAACATTTTTCTTCTTGTTACCAACACTGGAACAACTATTCACTCTATATACTTGTTTTACTCACACTGCCGAAAGCTTGGTTAAGCTTTGTTTCACTCTTCACCAAAGTGACATTTGGTATTTTCAACTAAGTGATTTAATGGTATTTTGATGATGTTTGAACTGGATTGAATTAGGCATGATAAATGAAGTGACTGGAAATATAAATAAATATGTGCATACTCTGTATCCTTTGTTTTTGGTTTATGGAAAAACGAATATGGGTTATTTTTATTGTTTATATGTGAAACAAACTCCGCTAATTGCTTTTTCATTCTAGGCCACCAGAAATGTAGTTTCAATGTGTTATACATCTTGTTAATACTAGGATGTATAGCATCAGCGGCCATATGAGCTTATTCTACAATTTCCTCCTCAGATCATCAATATTAGGCACACATAGTCTCTGTTTTAGCCATAATGTATCATCTATAAATTCAAACTCAGAATCTGTATCCTTCTTAACTTTCTCAATCAATTTCACCATTTTAGGATCTTTACTTTGTATTCTTCTAATCCAATCAAGCAACATTGGCCTCAGTTTCAATGTAGCTATCAATGCTTTATTATGTTCTAGATTCAACTCTACATTCAAAGCTCTCAACTGAATCAGGCTTGGTAACCTCAAAAATTAAATCTGAGCTACACTGGTAGTTGACTTTCTGCTCAAAGCATCAGCCACTACATTAGCCTTCCCTGGATGATATTCAATTGTGCAATCATAGTCTTTCAATAACTCTATCCATCTTCTCTGTCTCAGGTTTATCTCTTTTTGGCTTAACAAATACTTTAAGCTCTTATGATCAGTGTATATCTGAAATGTCTCGCCATATAAATAATGTCTCCAAATCTTTAGAGCAAAAACTACTGCTGTAAGCTCTAAATCATGTACCGGGTAATTCATCTCGTGAGACCTTAATTGTCTCGATGCATATGCTATCACTTTGCCATGCTGCATCAATACACATCCCAGTCCCTGATGTGACGCGTCACTGTATACCACATATCCACCAGATCCGGATGGAGTAGCCAACACCGACGCTGTAGTCAATCGATATTTCAACTCCTCAAAACTTCTCTGGCACTCATCATTCCATCTAAATGCCACATTCTTCCTTAGAAGTTTAATAAGAGGGGCTGAGATTAAAGAAAACCCCTCAACAAGCCTCCGGTAATAACCAGTTAATCCGAGGAAACTCCAAATCTCTGATACATTCTTCAGTGCCTCCCATCTCATTATTGCTTCAATTTTTATTGGGTCCACCTGAATACCATGCCCTGTTACTATGTGGCCCAAAAATACCACTTGATTTAACCAAAATTCACATTTACTAAATTTCGCATATAGTTGTTTTTCTCTCATAGTCTGCAAAATTATTCTTAAATGTTCAACATGTTCCTCATTGCTTCTAGAATACACTAGAATGTCATCAATGAACACAATTACAAACCAGTCCAAGTAGGGCTGAAATACCTTATTCATCAATGCCATGATGCAGCTAGGGCATTAGTCATCTCAAATGACATAACTAAGAACTCAAAATGTCCATACCTGCACCTGAAAGCACTTTTTGGTACATCAGCCTCTGCTATCTTTAGCTGATAATACCTAGATCTCAAATCAAGCTTAGTAAATACTTGAGCTCCCTGCAACTGATCAAATAAATCATCAATTCTAAGCAACGGGTATTTATTCTTCACTGTAACCCAGTTAAGTTGCCTGTCATCAATACACAACCGCAAAGTTCCATCCTTCTTCTTCACAAACAACACTGAAGAGCCCCAAGGTGAAACACTAGGCCTAATGAAACCCTTCTCTAGCAACTCCTGCAACTGAACTTTAAACTCTTTTAGTTCCACAAGTGCCATCCTATATGGAGGAATGGATATAGGAGCAGTACCTGGAACTACATCAATTGTGAATTCTATTTCCCGAACTGGAGGTAAACCAGGTAATTCAGCGAGAAACACGTCCAAGAATTCCTTAACCACGGGAATATCTTGCACACTCTGTTCAGCTCGAGTATCAATCACATGTGCTAGATAGGCCTCACATCCACCATATATTAACTTCAAAGCACTAATAGATGAAATCAATCTGGTGAGCACTGCTTGGCTAATGCCTCTGAACACTGCTCTTGGTTGATTAGGAGACTATAAAATCACTTCCTTCGTATAACAGTTCATGATGGCCCTACGAGCAATGAGCCAATCCATGCCTAAAATAACATCTATCTCCTTTAACATGCCAACAGGTTAAGGCTGAGCATCAGGCCCCAGTTGGAAAATTACATTCGTTACCTATTCCAGAGTGGAAATGGGAACAAATTACTATGGATTTTATAAAGGGATTGCCTAAGACTCCGAGGCAGAATGATGCAATAAGGGTTGTGGTGGACTGATTAACTAAATCGACCCATTTTATACCAGTACGGGAGAACAATACATTAGACCAGTTGGCTCGGAGATATGTAACTGAGATTGTGAGACTGCATGGGGTTCCAGTGTCTATTATATCAGACAGGGATCTCAGATTTACTTCGAGATTCTGGAAGAGCTTATAGTCAGCTATGGGCACACAGTTGAATTTCAATACAGCATTTCATTCTCAGACAGATGGACAGAGTGAGAGAATTATCAAGACTGTTGAGGATATGCTCAGAGCATGTGTATTGGAGTTTCAGGGAGCTTGGGATCAATACATAGCATTGATTGAGTTTGCTTATAACAATCATTATCATAGCAGTATAGGGATGGCACCGTATGAGACGTTGTATGGCAGAAAATGTCGATCACCTCTATACTGGGATGAGGAAGGTTTGAGAATGATTGAGGGTCCAAAACTGATACAAGATACTGTAGAGAAGGTGAAATTGATTAGGAGTCGAACAAAAGCAACTCAGGATAGACAACAAAGCTATGTGGATCAGTAAAGAAAGGATATGGAATACAATGTTGGAGATAGAGTGTTTCTAAGAGTGTCGCCTGGGCATGGTGTACTGAGATTCGGTAAAAAGGGCAAGTTGAGCTCGAGATACATTGGTCCTTATGAGATTCTTGAGAGAATTGGACCTTTAGCATATAAATTAGCTTTGCCTAATGAGATGTCTCAATTGCATAATGTGTTTCATGTAAGTATGTTAAGAAGATGTAGATCTAATCCAACTCATGTTTTACCGGCTCAAAATATTGAGATTCATAGCAACTTGAGTTATATTGAGGAGCTGATCAAGATAGTGGGTTATAAGACAAAGCAGTTGAGGAACAGAGTAATTCCATTAGTTAAAGTTCGTTGGAGAAATCACTCGACTGAGGAAGCAACATGGGAAACTGAGGATCATATAAGGCGACAGTATCCCCACCTATTCGAATTAACAGGTAAGAATTTCGAAGATGAAATTTTTGTCAGGAGGAGGAGAATTGTAACATCCTATTACTTGAATTAGGGTTAAAATGGTGATTATTAGAGATTAATGAGAAATTAGGAAGCGTAACTAATATTTATGCATAATGTGGCATACACATACATGGCATTATTGATCTTGCACATTATAATTATTTGTACATGCATTCATTGACATTTTTCGGGTAATTTTAATTGTTAAAAATGCAGTTAAAATGTGAATTGTGAATTATTTGAGCTAAAAATTTATTTGGAGGATAATCTAATTATTTCAAATTGTTGGTGAATTTTTGTAAATTTATGAAAATTTGGGGTATTTTTTTATTTAAAAAATTTTAAAAAATAATAATAGACCAATGAAATTATGACATGTGGCAGTTACACATATAGAACATGCAATAAAGCCATGTGGTGTATGGATTCAGTGCAGCTCATCCCTCTCTTGTTGTCTCTTCACCGAAAGCATTTGTTAAACAAAAATATTTTTCTTCTTGTTACCAACACTGGAACAACTGTTCACTCTATATACTTGTTTTACTCACATTGTCGAAAGCTTGGTTAAGCTTTGTTTCACTCTTCACCAAAGTGACATTTGGTATTTTCAAGTAAGTGATTTAATGGTATTTTGATGATGTTTGAACCGGATTGAATTGGGCATGATAAATGAAGTGACTGGAAATATAAATAAATATGTGCATACTCTGTATCCTTTGTTTTTGGCTTATGGAAAAACGAATATGGGTTGTTTTTATTGTTTATATGTGAATCTCTGGAGTTTGTATGAATATGGATTTAAATGAGTTTTATGATAGGAAACAAGGGTTAGGGAAGGCTGTGATATAAAAAGGGATTAAATGACGCGAAAGTGTAGATGCCAATGAAAAGAAACGCATATGGTGAAAGTTAGAAAAGTGCAGAAAATGGAGACATGCTTGAATATATTGATTTCGGAACTGGATGAGAATCTTAAATTTTTTTTTGATTAATTTTTGGTTGCGTTGAACTATGAAGAAAATGGTATAAGTAATTTATGTATGAGTTGAATAATATAGGAATGAGAAAACTAAAAGATGTGCAGAAATATACATGCAGTAAGGTTGCAGTAAACTTCATGCTTTGTTTTTTGTTATATATGCGTAAGTGTTTGGAAAAATTAGTGATGGATTTTTTGAGGTTAGAGTTAAAGGGAACATAGAGCTTAATGAGGTGTTGTGTTTTAAGGAGTAAAATGAGAGAAAACGTGGGCTGTTGTGAAGGAAAGAAAAAAAAAGAATGGAAAGTTCAGAAAGTTGAGAGAAAAAAACGCAGTAGAGAGAGAGAGAAGAAGGAGATACATGAACATTTGTGTTTTTGTGTTTGAAGTGTAAACTTTGAGTCTAACGTGTTTAAAAGTTTTACTACATATAGAAATGCATAGTGGATGTGTTAGAAGTGTGTAAATTTGGAAATGGAAGATCATGAAAGATGAAGAGGAGTGGTGCAGTTCGGTGAAGAAGAAGAATGTTTGAGTTTTAGAGAGAGAAAAGGTGGTGGTCGCATGAATGATTGAATTGTGAACTAAGGTATTTCATTGAACAGCTTTCAGTCTTTTGACTATAACTTTCTCATCCAAACTCCAAATGACTTGAAACTTGGATCAATGGATTCCTAAGACATTTTTCTTTCTTTCAGTAAAAATTTAGAGCTATCTGAATTAAATTGAATGGTATTGATAAGATGAAAGTGTGAAAGTCTGCTAGAATTATGAACTGGAAAATTTTCATGAACAAGCTTCAGTATTCTGATTATAACTTAATCTGTAGATTTCGAAATAAGTTGATTCTTAGTTCAGAGTAGACTAGAGACATAATTATACAAATTTCTTGAAGAAGTTGAATTTTTATTCTATCTCTAAGACTTTCAAATTTGGCATGGAATTGCATCTTAGCTTAGGCCGTAATATTACCAGGGACAGAAATCATATTCTATGGTTATTGAATAAACTGTATTGATGTGGGCAAAATTAGGCTCAATTTTCTTCACCAAAGTTGTAGCTTATTCTCTTATCTTTAAATTGGTATAAAGTGTGTAATTTTTGGATATCTGAATTGAAAGATATGAATTGTACAATTTAAGAGGCTGATCATATGCTAGCCAAAAGTTCAAATGTGCACAGTCTGTGGTATTTGGTGCATAATTCGTAGTATACTGAATAAAATTATTAGAAACTTAAGATATTTCTGAACAATTTTCCAGAAGAAAGTGTTGCCTAATTTAGCCATTTACTTTATCATATTTAGCATGCAAAACTGACCCGTATGTGTATTAGAAGAAAAACATGAAGTGGTCAATGAAAATTATGAAATTGTTTTGACATTGATTTGATTTGGTCCAATTATAAATACAAATGGTAATAATGAGGACTTTGATATCTGAATGAATTGTTGATAAGGATCATAATAAAATACCCCAGAATTTTCATGAACATACATTGTAGATATTCAGTATACATGAATGTGCATAAATGAATACACATTATGCAATATTGTGATATATGTGAATGTATTGTTTGTATAGAGGAACGCATTGAGCGACAGCATACTGACATTGCCGGTACTTCAAGGCAATAACTATTTGGAGCATACTGTGAGTAACCTAGATGGTCTCACTCAATTACTTGTTGTTTAAATTTTGTTTTGAAATGATTTTATGAATGACGCTTAATTGTTGATTCCGGACAATGAAGGTCCAATGATTGTGATATTGGATTGAGATATTGAAGTGCTGCTTGCAGGTGAATGTGCAGAACTATGTGTTTCATAATATGTTTGATTGTGTTGATTATGTACTGGATTTCGGACAATATTTGTCCAAGGTGTTTTGATGCATGAAAATGATATTGGAAGTGCTGATTGAATGTGAATGTGTCTGCCTAAATGATTCTTCTGATTCTCCACTGAAAAGTTGAATGCCGGACAGCAACCAAGCACCACCGGAGAGCACCGCGAACTGTCGAGAGTGGACGAGAAGACAAGGAGAACAGCAAGAGGAGAGGATGAGTCGGTGCAAAAGCAACCAAGTGAGAGAGAAAATGAAGAAAAATGAAAGGCTGAGAGTGAGAAGAGAGAAGCAGAAGACGCATTTGGTTTTGGGGGAGGGGGTAGTATTAGGATTTTTTTCAATTTAGTCCTCAATTTTTGAGGATTTACGGTACCAGCCTGGTATCGTCCAGTATCGTGAGTACCAGCTGGTATTGAGCGATAAGGCCCAGTACCAGCCGGTACTCAAGATTGGTACCATTACCTTTGATATTGTTCCACTTTCAGGCCAGTACCAACCGGTACGGAATGGTATCCGTAACTCTGGGAGTATTGTTATTAAACCACAAGGACAAGTACTAACGTAGGAACCTAGCATTACTCTATTCAAGACCTTTAAATCTTATTTGAAATTCTCATTCTCCCAACAGTACAGAGAAAGAGCTGATTTTAGAATTTTGCATAAAATTTCTCATAAGATCATTTTCCAGCCATTAATAAGGCCATGTATATGCCAATTATTAGTCTTAAATTCTTCACTATCGTGGCCTTCATAAATAAGTTTGAGCATCAAACTTGTATTGTTGGTCTATCTCTTAAAAAAGCCATAATTGAACTAATTGAAGATGAAGTATAGGATATTAAGGTGTACATGAATCCATCCCCAATAACTATCCTAGAAAACTCATTATTCTAATACACATGAATTTGAATTCTAGAGGGTAGTGTCTGTAGCAATTTTATACTAGTACAAAGAAGTAGAAAGATGATTCAGAGGCGGGATTAATATAGGAATAGTCAGAGATGAAGCTAATGAGACAAAATGAGAAAGAAAGTGGAGGGATTGTCGATTAGGGATTTTAGAAATTCTAATTAATAACTTAACTTAAAAATTAACATAATAAAATTTTTAAATAATTATAAGATATTCATAATTTAAGTTTTAAAGAAAAGTAACATGGACCCTATTATTTCATATTACAACATGATAGTGGACCCAATAACTTTTTTAAAATTAATAAAAATTGTCATGTTAGCGATGATATGATATTATCTAATAGAAACATCATTCAATTTTTTATTTACTTAAGGTTTATTCTAAATGTTTTAAATTTTTTAAAATTGAAATTTAATGTTTTGAAATATTAAGGATCAAATTCTATTTTGATAAAAACGTTAGGGTTCAAATTCCACTTTTATTCTTACATTCGGTGATAAGAAGAAATATGTAAAAATATAAGATTACAAAAAATGGAAATTTTCTTTTATAGCACAATCTAGTACTTCTAACTTACGGATAGATATATGCAAAATCTTAAAGGCAACAACTTAGCACATGCAAGCTTTTAAAGCTAGTTTGAAGATGGGAATACCTGATAATGCACAACTTTTTGTGGCTTATTATTCATAACCATCTTTTAACTAATAGTTTGAGAATTAAGACAAACATAAAGGGGATAGCAATTGTATGACATATGAATATTATGTTGAACTTACTTTAGATTTTATGAGATATTGCAATTCAACTAAAAGAGTATGGAGAAAACTATTCAATGAACATTAGAAATATGATTCTTTAGAAATAGGTATACAAACTTGAACTATCAAAAATATGAAAAAAAAAATAAGAAAGTGGTTAAGTAATATAAGTAATAGTACAATTTTTGGTTACATAATATGTCCTTTTTTGGAAGTTAAATGGTATAACTATAAAAAATAATAATGTATATTAGAAGGAATGTGACTTAGCAATATCCTTGTCTTAGTCAATGCTACACCTTATTGTATTGTTGATTTCCTAAAACTTAGACTCAAAATTGTTAGTTTATGTCGTACAACCAATCGCTTTGGTTGTAGTTTAGTGACAAATTATTTAAAAGCATTCTTTATCTTGTACACATTTACATGTGCATGATAAAATCCATGAGATAATTGTACATTGCAAATGAAATTATAATGAGATTATAATTATGAGATTCATATTGCATATATGTATTATTCCTAAATGATTCTAGTCATTGTTCTATTAAGATTGGACATTAATAAAACGTAAAAAGACTACCACACATTTTTCTTTTCCTTATAAAGGAAGTAGTCGATCTCATAGGCTGAAAGTATAGAGATACTTAAAAAGACATGTAGTTGCTTACTAAAGAACAAGTTCATTGACTCGATATGAGAAATCAATTTAGAACATTACTTGTATATCTATGGGATTCTCATTGTGATGATTGCATTAGTGATCATTTGATTTGAGGTCATTAAAGTTATCTTGTATGCAGATTGCTATGTCTTGATACTACTTATGATCTATTTAATCATGAGTCATTTAATCGGTAGTTATTGGATGTAGCATGAACTATATCGAGATAGTTGAGTGATCAAGGTAGGATTCATCACCCTAAAGTAATTAGGGGGAATGTTCCGTTATTCTCGATTAATATTGATTCAGGAAATCCTTGGCTAAGGTGGAATGACATTTTGTAAATAGTTTACAAATATCATTAATTGAATAAATAACTAATGGTGGAGAACTAATATGATTAGACTTAAAATAGAGTAGACATTAATTCCATGCCTTATGTTTAATTGAAACATTGGTTCTTCAAAGGATTGAATTATACAGAAAAATTGTGCAAGGAAAAAGGTTAGTCAAAACCATGTTGACATTCCTAAATATTTAGGTGGTCATGATGCATTGCTAGACGCCTATCTTGATCTATGATTATCAATTGTTTAATTGGAGAATTAAAGATAGAGTAAAAGGAGTTTTAATTTATCTAATTCTAATTATGAATTAGAATTAGAATTTATAATCATTTCCAACATAATTGGGAACCTAATGGGTCTCACATATAGAATAGGTTAAAAAGAGCAAAGTTAATTTAATCAAGTTGGACTTGATTGTAAAATTTGAGTAACTTTATGATTAAATATGAGATATTTAATAAATAAGGATCAATATGAGATATTAAATCTTTTATGGGCATAATTGGTATTTAATTAGAATTATTTGTAATTCTAATTAAAGTGTAATTGAAATTAGAATTCAATTTCAATTAAATTACTAAAACATCCAAAGCTGATTATAAATAGGCTTAAGCTCCATGGACCTAGCATTTTTTGCTTAATCCTCTTTGTAAGAGTTATAGATTTCTCTCAACTCATTCTGTTGATATTGTTAGAAGCCAGACGTTCGTGCGGCTATGGTGGTTGAGATCGGTTTTAGGAACAGTTCGAGGGATACAACAAGATAAAGATCAATTTTCGAAATAAGGTACGAAATGAATTTCTACTTTATTATGATTTGAGTTAATTATTTTATAGAATGAAAGAGAACTTGATTTTTAGGAAATCAAAGATTGTGAAAAAGTTTCTGAATATTTCGCTGCGGATGGGATTAGATTGCGACCCAGTTTCCCAATAAGAACTACCAAAAATGTCAATTCATCTCATATCCAGATGTACACCATTTCAATTGCAAGTTGGAAGTTCCTTATTAGTTGTCTTCATCTACTTCTCAAAGCTCATTTCCTCTCAAAACCTTGCTATATGTCATACCAAACCCATCCTTATGTTGGATTACTTGTTTCGCTTGTCTTCTCTATCTATTGCCCATGTCTTACCAAGGGAACATCTACTTCAAAGGCATTATCAAAGCTTCTATTCTTCTAAGGATGCTCACTCCTGTAAGAGAACCTCTATTCACATTTTCCTGTCATCATCTAGAATTTTCCTATTGTATAATTGATGCATGCTTGAACTGGGCTAATTATTTATCACTGCTTAGCCATAATAGGTAATAGATTAGAGCGGGGATTTGCCTATATAGCTAGCGTCTCCCTAATCTTTTCTTTATTCCCCTTATTACTTTGTAGTGATGAAATTCACTCTCCAAGCTTCAACTATTCTCGAATTATAGCCCCTCCCAACCTTGATGACCAAAATTCATTCTCTAATTCACTGCCCCAGTTTAGCTAACACTAATTTGGTGTTTTTTTTAAGTCCCTTAAAGCACATATCATTTCTTTCCTTCCATATTTTCTAGACATAGGAGCCAAAGATTATAACATACACTAACTTTTCCTCTCTAGATGTATTCCTCAAGGAGCATACCAAGTTCATAAATTCAAAACAATTTAGATGGTCCTTATAAATATGGCGATACTTCAAAACCTGTCTCCAAATAATCCTAGAATAACTATAGCCAAAAATAGGTGGATTAGAGATTTAGAATATAAGCCTTTAAAAGGTAAAAAATGAGATATTATTTCAAGGTTTAATTATAAAAAAAATTCAAAAAATTTCACAAATTTTCAATTATAACTTGAATTTTAAAAAGTGACAATTAAACATTTAAATTTTTAATTTTTTGTAAATATAACTCAATTAAATCTTTTCATTAACATCGCTGATGTGGGCTTACCATGTCAAATATTATATTTAACACGTTGATGACACATAGGTTTTGATTTCCACGTAAGCATATTCTAAAATAAATATATAAATTTTAATTTAATTAATTTATACCAAAGCTTATCCACACTACCTCCATCACCTTTCATATGTTAATGTAGTTTGTTTGCTTCCATCATTAAAACTTATTACCATATATTTTTCTACTATATAATATATCTCTTATTCTTTTTGCTCTTTCTTTTTCTAGTTAACATTATCTTTGCTGAGAAATTTAAGGAAAAGTAGAGAAGGGAGAGAGAGAGAGAGAGAGAGAGAGAGAAATTTAGGAGAGATTCTCACATTGTTTACATCAATGCTTTATTTTGAAATTTTAAATTTTTTTCCTGTATCTATGGCCTCAATTATGTGTTAGTTTGCCTTTTCGTGTTTTAAACACAATGAGAGATGCATTTTTCTCACAATAATGGATAGACACATTTTCACAGAATTTAGAGAAGAGAGTTGGAAAATAATGAAGAGAGAAAGAAGAGATAGTAGAGAAGAGATGGGAAAAACTAAAAAAAATAAAAGAGAGTCGACTTTGGAAGCCGAAAGAAAGAGGGAGAGAGAGTTACAAGAGATAGACTAGAAGTAATGAGAAATAATTAATTCTTTTATTTAATATTAATTAATTAATATTTTACAAAACTATGGCCTACACATCTATTACACCTGGCATCCTATCTGTCAAAAAACCACATCTAACGTGGTTTGTCACGTCTGTTCTGATAACAAAAATACTAACATCAGGTTATATTTACGAAAAGTAAAAATTAAATGTTTAATTGTCACTTTTAAAATTCAAATTATAATTAAAAATTTGTGAAAAGTTTTAGATTTTTTTTATAGTTAACTGTTTATTTTAATTGAAAATATCATCTTTGTATTATATTATAAACGTTATCTAGAAAAGTAGGAATGAAGTTTTAATGGCTGAAATAGTTGCAGAGGGAAAATTGTGAGTTGAATTTCTTTAAATAATAATTTAATTAAAATTGTTATTAATTAGTTTGAAGTTAAATTTAAGCATTGTAAAGCAATTCATAAATTAAAAATTATATGGAAAAAGGTGAAAGGATTTATCAAATAGAATCTTCATATTTAGTAAAAATTAAATTAATAAAATATTTTGACGTGATTACAAATAACATGAGAAATATATTTTAAAAATTTTAGCTTTTTAATCTACTTTTCGAGGACCAATAAATTTCATTTGACATTGTAATTATGATAATTACTTGTTATTTCTAATTATTGACTTAATTCAACTATTTTCTATTAAGCATATGATGGCTTATATTTAATTTAATAAATTTCGTTTTTAAGTTTAATTTAAAATTTTCATTATTGAAAGAACCTCTTAATGAATTGCAAAAATTCTTATTGATAATATTTATATCTATTTTACCGAACATTTGAAGATTAAAGAAAGGAGAGAATTTAGTCTTAAGCGACAAAGAAAGCTGGGGGAGTAGAGAATAATTTCATATGAAATGTTTTTAGCCTGTTGCACAGCACCGGAGCATCCAAGATCTATTCCACGATGCTTTGCGGACAATCATACCCCCATTTTACGGTTGACAACGTAAAAGTGCTTTCTTGGTTATGTTCATTATTCTAGTATCTAAGTACCGCTGGTGGTTAGTAGGCAGTACAATAAAACAGAAAGATTCAAAGGAAAAGGTTTTAATCTGAATTATACAGATAACTTATTTTTATCAAAGTTAGATTGAATTGTACTGTTAATTTTAATTTAACCAGATTATTAGATATTTTATAATACTTGAACCAATAAATAGATTAAATTATATTAAATTATTCTTAATTGAATTGAACTGAACTTTTGTATTATTATATAGTTTATTTAAATATTTTTAATTTTAATTTATTAATTATAATCATTTAAATTCTAAATTTTACACTTGAATGTAAGATCATTAATTTCTTAGTGTTGTATTAAAAGTATAGATAAATTAGATTACCAAAAAAATTTATTAAATTTTGAAGAAGAAGAAAAATAAAGCTTAAAATAAATAAATAATAAAAGATATATGGTCGATTATTTTAATTGGAGATTTATTTATTTATTCTTTCTAATTTAACTCTATTCTTATTAAAAAGTCATCGATTCTACCTCTCCACACTTTATGTAGTGATGATGGATAGCATCTCTCGACAAACATTTATGCACAATTTCCCATCAATTTATTTTCTGGTTGTATTGCCAATGAAGAAATCAATAATACGTTACCTAATACTGAAGTGTTCCAAAGTGTTGTCTTTATCCAAGCATGATTGTTAAGTTTGCCTGATTCATAACTTGAAGTATTTGTGAAATCTTAATCTTTTAAGAATCTTCATTTTTCCTAAAATTATGTACAACTTATTGTTGGAAAACTGGGTCGGGATCCAGTCCCGATTACAGTGGAATAATTATGAAAGCTTTTTGAAAATTGGTTCCTGAAAATCAAGATCAATTTAATTATATAAAATGATTAACACATAAATTATAATAAAGCGGAATCTTAATTCTTACTTTATTCCAAAACTTGATAATGTTCTTGTCGTATCTCTCGAACTATTTTCAAAATTGAACTGTTTAAACCATCGTAGCCGCCTAAATATCTAACCTCTAATGATATCCACAAAATAGATTGAGAGAACTTTGTAACTCTTACAGAGAGAGTTAAGCAAGAAGTGTTAGTTTCATAGAGCATAAGCCTATTTATAATTTGCTTTGGAGGTTTTAATAATTTAATTGAAATTAAACACCAATTATGTCCAAATAAGATCTAATATCTCATATTAATCTTTATTTATTAAATATCTCATATTTAATCATAAAGTTTCTTAAACTTTACAATCAAGTCTGACTTGATTAAAATAATTTTGCTCTCTTAAATCCATTCTTTGTGTGAGACCCATTAAGTTCCTAAATATGTTGACAATGATTATAAATTCTAATTCTAATTCATACTTAGAATTAGATAAATTAAAATTATCTAATTAAAAATTTATAATCATAGATCAATATTGACGCCTAACAACATATCATAACCACCCAAATATTTAGGAATGTCAAAGTAGCTTTGACTAACCTTTTTGTGCATTATTTTTTCATATAATTTAATCTTTTCATCATACAATGTTCCAATTAGACAGAATATGTAATTAATGTATACTCTTTTTTAATCTAATCATATTAGTTCTCCGTCGTTAGCTATTAATTCAATTAATGACATTTGTAAACTATTTATAAAATGTCATTCTACCTTGGTTAAGGATTTCTAGAATCAATAATAATCGAGAACAACGGAACATTCTTCATAATTATTTTAGGGTGATGAACCATATCTTGATCACACAACTACCTTCATATAGTTCATACTACATCCAATGACTACTGATTGATCGATCCATGTTTAAATAAGTCATAAATAGTATCAAAACATAGCAATTCCTATACAAGATAAATTTGAAGTCCTCAAGTCAAAGGACCACTTATACAATTATCGTAATGAGTATTCCATAGGCGTACAGGTAATGATCTATAGAGATTTCTCATATCAAGTCTGTTCAGTGACCTTGTTTTCTAATAAACAATTTAAATATCTCTATACTTTAGTCTATAAGATCGACTAGTTCCTTTATAAAGAAAAATAAAACGTGTGCTAGTCTTTTTACATTATGTTATTGTTCAGTCTTAATAGAACAATGACTAGGAACATTTAGAGATAACACATAAATGCAATATGAATCTCAATTCACATTTAGAGGACAAATTTGTACATTTATTTCACATTTCACATTTTACATTCATAACAAATCATATAACTCAATTCAATCATTCATATAGTGCATATCAAAGTACAATGCTCATGAGACTCACTTTCAATTATTACGTTGTTGTGACCGAGTGCTTTTTTCACTGTCCCGTATTCATTGTAGATACCAGGCTCATTAATAACTGTCCCTTATCCATTAAGGAAATAGGACTCATTATATATAGTGAGCTAAAGGCTCTTACTACCAAAAGCTTTAAGCTCTTTTTCACTAGCGACTCCAGACACAACTGCCTTTATGTTATCATGCATTCATATAGTGAAATGCATCACATGCATTTAATCAATCTCTAGCGCTTAATCATTCACATTCGTATTCACATTCACATCTAATTCACATTTATCATTGGACCTTGGTTTGACATTCAACAATAATGTTGAGTATCACATATTCTATCAAATTAACATACAATGAGCACTTCCAATATTTTCATGCATCAAACACTTGTCTGGAATCAACACATTCCTATCAAATAATAATTCATTACAAACTTTAAACAAACAATAATTCAGTGTGAGACCATCTTAGGTTACTACAATTTGCTTGAGATAGTTTATTGCCTTGATGTCCCGGCAATGTATGGATGCAGTCACTCTATTTGCTCTTCCATATCATGTAATCACATACACATTCACATATACTTATTTGTATATTCACATGAATACTCAATCGTGTACATATGTATATACAATATATATAATGAATGTGATATATATAATGCATATTCAATGACAATCCTGGGTATATTTCCTAAATTCAAATCTTATGATCATTTATACGTCATAGCTCACATATGACTAAATTGAACTTTGGTTTACTCCTCAATTATACAAGAATTCATCATTCAATCATTCATCAAGGTCATTTTAAAATTTTAAGATCACTTAATATCCAATTTATCATTCATCTATACTTAATACATCAAATGGAAACACCCTTGCATTGATTGGTTCATAAATCACTCAAAAGACAACTCTTTTTCTCCATAGGTCTGCCTATGATCGTGGTGCCCCTGTAACGATTTTAAGAAACTTCTGAGACTGGCCACGATCATGACAGAAACATTTTCTGGCCAGGCCACGATCATGGGGTGAGGGCCACGATTGTGCCTTACACTTTCTTCCATCATTCACACAAATTTAATATAGATGCTTATATCAATTTCACACCAAATTTTCCATAATCCATATCTACTAGTGCAACATCATTCATACTAACTCAACCACCAAATTGATTGCATTAAACTCTCAAACCTCTACTCAATTAATTCACCATTTCTAACTTAATCTCATCATTTGTGAAATCCTATCCCTTTCCATAATATATCTCATCATCAAACAATTCATTTCCATTGTTCATCACATAGGATTCATAGCCTCTTTATTTCTACCTCAATTTCTAATTTAAACATTCATAAAACAAGTCATACAAAACAAAACATTTCATCAATCTTTCATTATTATACTAAATTTCTCATTTCAATAATATTACTCCAACACCTTTCTTGTACCTTAAATTCTCAATCTAATTTATCCATAATATAGCCTATATTTATGATTTTTCATATTCTCTAAATCACCTATAGTACAACTTATAAATTATTACTCATCATAACACAAAAGCCAGACATAACCCTATTTACTTCTTTGTCTACACATCATCATATTTCAACTTCCTTTTCCTAATCATTCATCTGTTAAACTATAATCATAAATGCCTTTTATTAAGCAAATCATGAATAACATTAACACTCTAAAATTTAAAACATAATATCTTTATTATTACTCTTCATACACTCAAAAAAACAAGACATCAATACTCTCATTCTTCATCCACGATGCACATATATAATGAACACTAATCTCATGATCATTTAATATCAATTAATCACTATATTTATTTCATATATAACTAATAATGAAGATCAAAGTATAACTTACTTGATAAAAACATCAAATTCTTCAAACTCACGTGAACCTTAACTTTCCATGCATCCCACGAACATCATCATAGAGGTTGGGAGGATTAGGTTTTCTAGTGGCAACATGATGAGGACACAAAATGGAAGTATTAAGTGAAAGATGAGAGCTAGGATCGACGTTAATTGAGGTTGGTGAGAAAAATCGTGAAGGAGAAGAAGAAGAAAGCCACGAAGAAGATGAAATATTTATCCAAAAGTGAAACAAATCAAGGATGTTTTGCAAGGGTGAGTATAACGAGGGTGAGGTGTGTGGCAAGTGGCATAACACTTGTCACTTGCCACATGTCCTTCTCTCATGGTTTCTAATGGATCCCTTTTTAATAACTAGTCCATTTAACTCTAATTTCTGATCTAATTGTATCCCAAATTTCAATGATACTTGTCAACAAATCCTATAGTCATTTGTCAAAATTTCTACTGCCATTTGACACTTATGTCTACTACCCTTTTATCAATTATTTTGTCATTTGGCATTTTTCCTAGTCCAAAAATACTCATAATTTCATAAATTTCATCAAAATTTTTAAATCAATACTTATGCAAACCAATTCAATTTTCAATACATATAAACCACAATTTACATCATAATCACATTTATAAGTCATTTATGCCTTGTAAGATGTCAATGATATGCATGAATAATCATTGTAATGTGCAATAATCAAAATCACGTGTATGTGTGCTATATTATACATGAGCATGAAATTCATACCCTAATTTCTCGTTGCTATTTCTTTCATGTATAGTATTCTAGGGTTCCAACCCTTAGCATTGAAAAAACAGGATGTTACAATATATTGCAAAGCTTATTCTTGCACGAGTATAAGGAAGAGCAACATAGGAGTGTTAATTAAAGAGTTGCAAGTTGTAAAGTATTCTAACTATAAACTTCAATTACTATTTGAAGCATCATATTAACTTATTTCAACTATTGAACATTTGATTTTTCATTTCATATTATATTTTCAAGTTGCAACATGTGTTTACTTTTAGCTCTCTTTTTATCGATGTTACTTTTGAAGAACTTTAAGAAGTATTAATTTAAGATTAATTTATTGCTTTTATTATAGGGACTTTATGTTAAGCCTCATTAATTGTTATAGCTGATGCAATTCATTATTTTTAAAAGTTTTGAAAGAGAAATAAATAGCTTTAGACTAGAACTTATGATAACAACCTTTGTATCTATTATTGCATCTAGTTATGTAGATGATGCAGGGGTAGCAAATTTAGATTGTTAAGTCTTTTTTAAAAGTTAAAAGAATACATTAATCTCAAAAGAGTTGCTACAAAGGCTACTACCTCATTCATAGGGAAAGCCTTATTGCCTAAGGCATACAATAAGCACTAAATAAGAGACAACTGAACTAGCTATTGTTATTTCCTAAAGATGTGAAAAAACAAAAATTGTTGGAGCAAAAAAAGTGCTAACACTTCATGCCAATTGCAGGTTAAAAGGAGAGAACACGTCAGTACTATGGTAATTTTCAGTTATTTGAAATTTCCCTATTGCAGCTTATATTTACTTGGTGAAGTGTAAATTACATTTTAGATCTGTCAGTAATTGTATGTAGCATAGTTTCCATTTTGTAGTTGTGATACTTTGAAACACTCTTTTATTCCTCGTAGACCATATTATAAACAAGTTTTCCTAGTGAAATCTTGTATACTAGGTGCTCTCTATCTCAATCAGGGAGTGCTTTATACAATTCATTTTATGTGTTCATCATATCAACAAGAGGAGAGAGCAATTCATTGGGGCTGATGATGTTTGTCTTGATATAGGAGGCATATGCACATTGAATGAATAAATGTGTGATGGTTTCTTGGTTCCAGCTACAAAGAAGGCAAATCCTAGAAGTGTTCAGAAACTTTGAGGCTCTATTTAAGGCGTTTGATTTGCCTTTGATTGTAAGCCACAACATAATAGAGGCTCAAACAATGGATTGCTTATACTAGATTGTTTGTGCCAAAAGAACTTTGGTTGTTCATTTCACTAATAGAATCCTAAAAATAAATTATAGAAGAATTCTAAATTCGATAAGGTCTAAAGATAAGCATCTTCCTTATAGGTGTTAACCCTAACACTTAAGAGAAAATCAATTCAAGGAGATTTAGGAAGAAATTAATGTATTTTAATATGCTTATTAGCCACCTTTTTTATTGAAACACTTGCAAGGATGTTGGCTTTTAGGGGAACATGATTCGTTATTCCTACCGGAGTCCGAAGGAAGACCATAAATCATTTAAGAAGGAGGAAATTTCACTATTTTCTAGACTGCAGGTTAATGCATTCCTTACTTTTTCTTTGTGCATTATAGTCCAAAATGAATTGTACCTGGGTTTGATTGTTCAAAGATTCTCCTTCCTTAAATAGTACTTTTGTGTCCATTTAACCCACAAGGATTGTTTGTTGCTAAGTAATCTCTAAATCCTTTAAACTATACAAGCCACGCTGGAGATCATCAATGAGATTATCTAAAGTCCTCATTGCCTTTTGGATAGAGATACCTCTTACTATTTCTCTTTTTCCACCAAATTGTTGTTACTAGGACCATATCAGAGAAATTTTGATTATGTTAAGTGGGAAGATTATATAAGACCAGTAGATGTTAGTAGCATTTAAAACTGAGTTAATGAGCTATATTTTTCCAGTTGACAAACTCCTATGCACTAGCTTTGTATTCTTCTTTGAATTTTGTCAATAAAAGGCCATAGGTTCATACAATATGGCTTAATGGAGGAGATTGGGATGCTTACATATGTGGGTGGGAATCTTATAATTCTCATGCTTGTTATAGAGGAGAGTATACGACATTATGCATTGCACTGGCTGATGTAAACATACCACTTTTCTCTTTGTTGATAATAAGCCCTAAGAGTTTCCTGAATGTGCTAAAACTTGACATAAGGATGCTTAATGGACCTGCATAAGCTTTAAAGAACAAGAATATGTCAGTAGTAAAGGGCAAACTAATTAACTAGATCTTTTTGCATATATTGTGCAATTTAAAGTGCCCATCTTTAGAAGTGATCACTTTAAAAAGCATTGTCAAAACTTCCATATATATTATGAACAAATATGGAAAATTTAAATGCCTTTCCCTCAATCTCCTTGCCCTTTTAATGAGCTTGGTGACCAATCCATAAAATCAAAGGCCTTATGGAAATCTATTTTTAAAAAATAATTCCTACTATAGTGTTTACTATTATAATTTTTAAACAACTTTTGTGCGATTAGAAAATTACCTCTTATATATCTACTTCTTATAAGGGCTCACTATAATTAATCTATTATGTTAAAAGTGAAAATTTCATTTTATTTTCCATAAACTTATATTTAAATTTGTATAGTTTATTATAACATAATACGGGCGATGCTAACCTAATATGACAGATAAAAGACTTATTTACCTCTTTAAGCATTCTTCCATTCTCGAAGAACTCTAAAACGACATTCTTTAGGTTGTTAAGTCTTATAACAATTGTATATTGCCCTTTTAATATGAAATTTGGCCTTCATTATGATGATAAATGTCACTTCACTAATTGGTCTTATTATTTACAAACTTATAATTAACAACTATTAATAAAATGCATTACATATAAAAAGTCTTTTTCGCTTAAAATTTAACTCTTTAATTCTCCTTAATTGTTCATTATCTTTCACTTATGTTTAGTAAGATAAAATTAACATCACAAACAAAGTTGTATGGGTAATGGAAAATCTTAATTATTTAGATTTTAACAACTTGCAGTTTCGTAAATTATGTGATCTGTTAGTTTAGAAATACTATTTATAGTCTTAAAAGAAGTGAATCTTCATATATTGTACTGAAATTTAATAAAATTTAAAATAAAAAATCAGTTTCAATATGATTTCTACTTTATTTTTTGTTTTTTAATTTTTAAATTTAGTAAAAATTATATCTTTTATTCATTTTTAATTTTGAATTTCTTCTAATTTTCATAACTTATAAAAATCATAAACTGGTTTTGCTTTCGATTTTAGCTTTTTAATCAAAATTTGATTTATCATCAACTAAATTTATATCATTTAATTATTTAATATTAATATATATTATTTAATTATTTAATGTTAATTATAAATAATAAGTTAACAATTTAATTTATTTTTATTTTTAAAATTACCTTTAATTTTATTATTTAGGAATAATATTTAAATTTACTAAAAAATTAATAAATATACTTTAAATTGAAAATATCTTAAAATACGTAAATTTCAAATAAAATTAGTTTTAATAGTTAAAATATATATTAAAACTAAATATTAATTTATTAATAAATTTTACCTATTAAATTATTTCTTTGGATAAAATAGAAATTTTATTTATGAATGATATTAAAATAAATTATTTGAATAATCAATTTATTTTTAAATTTTATATAATATTTAAGAATAAAATATAATTATATTGATATTAACAACTACTCTTATTTATCATAAGGAAAAACCAAAAATAAAATAAAAATAAAATCAAACGGTTACTAACATGAATTTAAAAATTTTAAAGCGTTCGAAATGAGGGGTACCGTCTACAGCAGTAAATTAATACGTGGAGTCAACAACAGTTGCTTCCTAACAACTCCCCACTTGTGTTCTAAATTATAGAGCTATCATGATTTATGGGTTTGGTTTCCTATCGCTTTGCAGAAGGTGAATTGCCGGTTATCAATCTCTAAATGGGTATGCTGTCTTTTCAATCTCTAAATGGTTATGCTGTCTTTTTCTTTTGGTAAATTCTTGCTTGTCCTTTACATTGTGTTTTCTCCCCCTTATTAGCTTTGTTATTTTGCTTATATATGCCAAATAAATAGGCTTAGGGACTAGAGACTGAAAGAAAGACAGGATCTTTCTGGGCTGCGAAGTTGCAAGACTATGGCTTCAAAGCTGTTTTTGGTTGTGGTCTTCATCTTTGATCTGATCGCCTTTGGTTTGGCTGTTGCAGCTGAGCAGAGAAGAAGCACCGTGGGTGGTCCTTTCTCTTTTCTCTTCAATTCTATTTTATCAATATCAACTAGCTAATCGAACGTCTGGTAGCTCAATTTAGCGAGTGAATTGGTTACATGCTTTGTAGGTTTTGTTTAATAGACATCGTTTCAACTCAAGAATTATATTTCATTTGGTTTTCACAAAGGGAAAGGTGTTTATATTTCTATCTTGATTTGATTCTGTTCTGTCTCATAACTAAGGATATTTTTGTGAAGAGGAAAATAGATAATTAGCTTCGAATTTCGTTGGAAATGGATCTTAGAATTCGGTAGAGAATTTCGATACGTGTCTGAAATTTGTACATCAATTACGTAACTCATTTAAAACTTATTTTCTACTCTTTTTTCCAGATTTCTAGTCATGAACCAAACAGCGCTGACCATTGTTTTAGAAATTGTATTCATTACCTCTTTTTTCAGATCTAGATAGTCATTGTCCAGGGAATTGGTTATTTAAACAGATCTACTGATGCTAATCATGGTTTAGGAATACGAACACTAGATCTCTCTATAAAGTTGGAAATAATCCTCATCCATGAACTAGATGGAAGTGATTATAATCTGTTAAGGTTTCTTGCGGCAGATCTTATTAGTTATTTATTTCTAAATAATATCTGATTTTCAGGAGCATGTACTAGTTGGCTAGCTTATCAATAACCATAATTTTTTTCTTGTGATGGTTGTTGTTATTCAAAAAAATGAATGAACAAAATTCCCCTATTCAGCAAATGATGTGGTCATAAATCCATGAAAAGCATAAAAGGATTTAGGCTTTTTCTTTCTTTTTTTTTGTCCCTTTCTTCGTCAAATTTCTATTCTTTTTGAAATTTCAAGAACCACATGGTCATTGATAGTTACAAAGGGATAATGTGCACTATATGGTTCTGTCTTTATGTTTATGTGTTTTCCATGAAAATCATCCTTAATACAAGTACAATTTGTAGGGCAATATCTTAAATATGAATTAGATAAGTTAGTCTATATGAGGCAGGTTGTATTTTGCCATCACTTATGTAAAGTACCTGGTTCAGTTGGCATTAAAGATTTGTGAAATCCTGCTCAAGATAGCAAATCAGTAAAAAAACTTTACGGTTTGCCCTTGCGTAGGCAATACTGCGAGCTTAACCTGCTAATACAAATTCTTGACATCTAACAAATCAACCATTTCATGTTTTTGCAGGCTATAGTCAAACAGGATACTGATAAAAACTATAACTTTTGTGTCTATGATTCGGATATTGCAACTGGCTATGGTGTCGGTGCATTCTTCTTCCTCATGGCTAGCCAAATTCTTATAATGACAGCCAGTCGATGCTTCTGCTGTGGCAAGCCTTTAAGTCCTGGAGGTTCAAGGGCTTGGGCAGTTATTCTCTTCATAATTTCCTGGTATGCGAACGTGGAATGATTAACCACCAATAATTGCAGATAGGGTTGTCTAATGATTTAGTATAATGTTGAATGTTATGAAATGTATTTCCTCTTTATCAGGGTGGTTTTCTTCATTGCTGAGGTATGTTTGTTGGCGGGTTCAGTACGGAATGCCTACCACACGAAGTACACAACATTTTTTGGTGTCCAAAACCCTCCTCACTGCCAGACTGTGAGAAAGGGAGTTTTTGCTGCAGGGGCAGCTTTTACTTTCTTTACGGCCATTGTCTCCCAATTCTATTATGTCTGCTATTCCAAAGCTAGAGACAGCTTCCAGCCATATGGTGGAGACAGTGGTGTGGGCATGGGAACCTACAAATGATCCTATTAACGTGATATGATAATGACCATCTGGAGATGGATCAATATGCCCTTTCAGTTGCCTGTTTTTTGTTGCATTCTTGCATGAAAGCTTCTGAAGTTGATGATAGCTTGTATCTAGGCCAAATTTCTTGATTTTTTCCCCTAATTTTACCCTGATATGCAAGTTTTGTGCTTGTGCTACACATATTAATGTAATGGAAGACAACTGTTTGTGTATTCATCTTTCACAAACTATTGATGAACCTGATGGAATAATAGATTAGTTTCATGATCTTCAGTGAGTGTTGCAGTGCAAACAACCATGTGAAGTTTGACCTGGTTCCCAACAACATTTTGTGAAACTCAAACAGTTGTCTTACAACAAAGTTTCTTACAAACGAGGCTATTCTTAAAAGTGTGGCTAAGCAGCTAATTGAAGATTTCTTTCAACAAATAGGAAAGTTGAAAAGTTGTCCCATGATTAAAACCCAACCGAAAACAGGATTCTACCATAGGAGACGATGTAGTTAATTGAGCAGTTAATCACACTATGCTAAGCAACCGAATCTTCAACAGCGACTAGTGGCTTAAACCAACTAAAGGCCTCGATTTATATACTTTCCCGCTGAGCAAGCCACAGTAATCGGTTGATGCTTCTCAGTGCCGTGAGGGGACCAGCTTATTATTTCGCCACAAACAACAAATGGGCTCCACATGAACGAATGATATGGCCAAGGCTTTTGCAGGCTGTGGTTTCAACTATTACTATTGTGCTTGCGAGTGAACATTTCAACAATGTCAGGAATTACAGAGTTGCTACTTTTGGTGGGATACGCAATTATGAAGCATAAAAGCCGCTGCTAGTACGTCTGAAGACCAGACTGTATAGCCCTTTTTGGCAATCAGCTGATTGTATTAGCTGATAGCTGAGTAGATTACACTAACTGTTTGTTAAAGATGTTTGGTAAAATTAGTTATTTAGTATTAGCTGTTTATGTGTAAAATGACTTATGAGAACATGATTTTAAAAAATAAAGGTATAAATATATATATATATATATCTTAATATTTCGTTGAATATTTTAATAAGAATTTAAATTTTATGTATTAAATTATAAACAAATTAAGTTTATAATTCTAATAAAAAACATAGAACATATAATAATAATAATAATAATTGGTTACAATTACACTATTCGAACAAAATAATTAAATAAATACTTTTAATCATCGATATATTTTGATTAATTACTTAATTTAAAATTATTTGATCTCTTAATTTAAAATGAGTAATATAATTAACTTGTGAATACTATTCAAAATTTGTATAAAATTTTATTGTAATATCTTTTTATTTAACCAAAAAATTATTAAATAATATTAAAAAAGAATAAAAATGTGTAAATATTAAATAATCAACTTTTAATACATAATCAATAAAACCCAAATACTAAATTAAATTAAAAATTAAAATATAAGTATTCTATAATTATAAATTAGAGATTGAACATTAATATTATTTAGGTAAAAAAAAATCAGACATGTTACTTTAGACTTGCACATTCACCGGATGTTGTCAACTATGATACCAAACGACCCCTATATCTTATGGGCAATCATTAGATAGCTTGGCATTTGGTGCAGGAAGGGTTAAAGCTTGAGCTAGGCTAATTATGGCATCAATAATACAAAGAAAACTGAATTTAAGGAAAAACTCTTAAGTAATATTCTTAATTTACAATAGTTCTTATTGATAAAAAACAGTAACACAAATTTATTAAAAGGAAAATTTACCAAAATAAAAAGCAATATTAAAATTCAATTAAATAAGAAGGCACTAGATATGAATATGCTTTTGCTTATTCCTTTTGTTCAGGCAGCTATGTGAATACGGTAAACGATTACATTTATAACAAGAAGTAAAATTTTACTCAAAAATAAAATAGATGAATTCCTACCATATTGATTAAAACAAAGAGAAAAAGGCTTTTGTTTCTAAAGACGTATAGAAAACATTTATATTTTATCTAAGATAGTCTTTTAAATTATACCGCTCTTTTTTATAATAAGTCTGAAGGATAGTATAGAAACATATTTGCACAAACTAATTTATATTAAATAGATTAAGGATCCTTATTATAGAAACATATTTATATAAACTAATTTATATTAAATAGATTAAGGATTCATAATAGTTAATGTTTTAAAAATCAGACTGAATGTCGAATCGGTAAAAGAAAAGGTTTAAGGTTTAAAGATATAACTAGTATTAAACTGCTATAAAACTGGTATATAATAAATAAGAAGAGTATAAAACAAAATACATACTAATAATGCCTATTAATATATAATAAATCTAATAATTTAAATTACGATTGAATTTAACATAAATTTTAAAATAATATTAAAAATTTTATTTCTATATTATTATTTATGTAAATACTCATAAAAGTTAAGGTATGCTTAAAAAACAACAAAAAGGACTATAAATTTATTCTAACTTCTTTTTTAATATCCTTTAAACTTCTTTATAGTTTAAATATTATTTTAACACATCCTTAAATTATCTTAAGCAAAATTTCTTATATATAGTAATTAATAATTCAATTTATTAAACAAATTTATGATAAAAATAATAATTAGTTTTTAACAACAATAATTTAAAATTTTGAATTAAAATATAACGAGATAACTAAACCTGAATTTTGATAAATATAATTAATTAGTAAGAATAATTTAATTAATAATTTTAAGAATAAAATAGTAATTCATTTTTAACAATTATAATTTAAAATAAAATTTTAATTAAACTATAAAAATATAATTTATTGTTAAATTATATAAAAGAATTGAAAAAAATCTATCAAGAATTCAAATATTAAAAATCTCAACTTGCTATGCATTCTCTCAAAATTAAATATTGACAATGACAAGCGGTGGCTTTGTGAAGAGGAAGCTTGTGTTGAGTCCGACATTCTTTTGAGTCTTTGACAGGTCCTTAATGTTACTTTATCAGTTAACTAGTTTTCTCCAAGAAAATCATTTGGTTGTTTTCAAGAAACCAATCATTTTATTATTAAACCGGCCAGTTTTTCCTTCTACAAGTTATAAACACAAACCGGACTGGAAGTTAGGATAGTCCTTGTTTATTTTGATTGAACCGATCGGTCCAATCCGATTTTACAATCATTGCTAACAATCCATTATATTTAATCTTTATCATGTTTACTATTAAAATATAATTTAATTTAAGTTATTTAAAACACTTCATTAATTATGATAAAGTATAAAACTCCTTAATTACTTTAAATTTTAAATATATGTATAAAGGCTACACTTAAGAAAAAAGTTATGTCTAACATGCTCTTACTTAGCCCACGTGCTCTTTATCACATAATAAGTGACAAATCAATATGGACAGTGAAAAACTTTCAATTCAAACTTAAGTAAATATGAAATATGATTATTATACTATAAATTTTTTTTTTGATAAATCAGTAATTAAATTGATAAAAAACAAAACAGGTTATTTACATCTCACGAGAATGCCTTAGACGCAATTCTCTATCTAGCATAATATAAGCAACCTCCTCAAAGAACAAGAAGCATTTTACAAGAAAAGATTCCAAGATACCTCCTAAAATACCCAGAACAAATATATACCATCCCAATTGAAATCAGATACTTGCAAGCATACATATCAGAGGAAAAAACAAACAGTCTTGCTCTCTTAATTACCCAGAAAATCTAAACTCCTCTTCATGAGTGGAGTTGTTGATATGCACCTTAACGTGTTTGCCTCCATCTTATATCAGAGTGCTTGTTCCAAGATTGAGTATTCCTTTTTCTTGATCAGAAATCGCTCCCTTACCAGATATGCCTCGGGTGCTGAAAGAGATAGGGAATTCCTTTGACCTTTGAAAACTTGAAAACTCGAGAAAATCGGATCTCCCTGGATTTTGATGCTTAGAATTATCAGAACCTGCATAAAAAATTAAGTGACCAATAACAAGAATTTATGACTATTACCTCCTCATTGTGTTTGAGCTAAGATTCTCCATAACTTGGAAGATTATTTGGAAATATAAGCTCCCCATATCCTTGACTTCATCTTTGAATGCTCGGTGATTCCGCTCCTTCCAAATATTATATACAGTAGTAGACAGAAGGATAGGGAATAGGTTACTGTCAATGGTATTTAAGGACTGATTATACCATAAAGGGAGGAATATGAAAGTGAATGAGGCATTGTTCCCACACGCTATTGGAGAAGGGGCAGTAAAAAAAAAAGGTGAATGGTTTCATTGTCTGAGAGACATAAAGAACAAAAGTTAGGAGTATTAAGGTAGAGTAATTTATCCGGTGTTTGCAACTTGTTGAGAAACACCAGCCATAATATAAAGGGGCACCTAAGGCTGTTGCTTTTAGACCAAACCAGTTTATACCAAGGGACTGCCTGCAATGGTGATCTTAAAACATTGTATGCTGAGCTAATGATGTACTGTTTTGAAGGGCTAGCTAACCATTCCAAATAGTCTGGAGAGGAACTATTTGGTTGGTACTGTAGGAGCTCTAGGTTTACAAGGATCTCTATATTTATCTCTAGCCATCTCCACTCGTCATTACTGATAATCTCTGAGACTCACGTTGTCATAGATAGCCTCGATCCATTGATCTCCCGTAGGGAAGAGAAGCACTTCAAAATTCCTCTAGGATGCCACAGATCCTACCAAAAGAGAGTAGTAGTTTCATTTCCTATCCTAAAAATGAATTGGTTCCCTAATTTATCCCTCACAAATAAAAGTTTTCTCCAACTCCATAAACTATTAGTGGTTGGTTGAGCTGTCCATAAATTTTTCTGTCTCAAAATTATAGAGTGCACCCATTGAACCTACAAAGCTTCCTTATCCTTAAACAAAACCCATATCCTTTTCCCTAGTAATACATAATTCCATGTAGTCAAAAGCTTAATGCCTAACCTGTAGGAAATCCCAGGAGGAACATCACATGTTCCAGCAGCGGAAATAAAAATTTTTAATTCCCGGGACCTTCCCGAAACCCAGGATCCCGGTGTCGGTATGAAAACTCAAACGTGAATAGCCAATAGAGACTATCTCTAAAGGTATCCACGCAGAGTTCAGAAAACCTAACCGGATCAAACACTTTTGACCCGGGAATAGCTAGAACAGAATAAGAGCTGCTAGACCCTACCTCTGTCCTGGAGAGCTTGAGATTTACGTTGGACCACTTGCCTTGGAGAAGAGAGATTGATGGTTGCTTGAGAAAAGAAGGAAAAATTCCAAAATCACCTTAAGCTTAACTCTTAAGCTTTCTCCTTTCTCTTCCACGCAAGAACTTACTTCCATCCACTTCCAAAAGCCATCTTATATATTTCTTTAACAATAAAGATGCTTCCTTAAGAAGCTTACATATGGATGATTAATGGCCATTCATTTCTTTATTAATAAAGTAATAATGTTTGAAAAGTCAAAGCTTCTCATCTCTTCTCCCATTCCAACGTGCAAGGCTATATATTTATATATATTAATTAATTATTTACTTAATTAATTAATATATATATAATTGCTTAAGTAGTCCAGTCAAACTGGGGTCGGTCCTACCGGCCTACCGGGCCCCGGTACTTAAAATTCACCGGAAACCTTTCTTAGCAATTTTGATGTCGCGATCTCATCGG
>JAOSBN010000005.1:27972545-27986702 GCA_027563595.1 Erythroxylum suave
AATTTATCTTCTTTTATCTTATAGGTGTTGTTAAGTTAGTTTAATACAAATTATAAGTCTAACCTAATATTTATGAGCTTAATTTGTAGATCATTAGCCAACTTCAGCCTAAATAATAACACTTAATACTTTGCCTTATTCTTGGATGTCTTAATATGTGACCTATATTGTATTTTTATTCCCATGGACTTCTCTAAAATTATCATTGTCTCACCTTCCTTTTCTTCAGTTTCCTTATCTACATATATTGTCCATTTCAAGTGCTTGCTATTAGGAACAGGGATATTATGGACTTCATTATATTCTTATAAAGGAGTTGAAAATTCAAGTACAAAATCTACCTTTATATTTTATTTCAAGTTTTAGGTGCTTTTATATAAAAAATAGCCTTAATTTTTTACGAAATAACTTTTATCCTTCTTTAGGACTTGCTTATCCCTACACTAAGTATGCATTTTTGGGTTTAATTTCATATTTTATTCTTTTAGGGTTGTAAAGCATTCTTATAGGTTTTTAATGTATTTTCCTGTAGCCTTTGTTTTCATAATCATATTGTTCATGCTTCGATGCTTCTCTTAAGTAGAAGACCAAGTTCACTAACCTTTATAGATTGTCCTTACATTTTTTAGATAAAAGGCATGATTATGAAATAATAGATGCCTTTGTGCGTGATGAAGGATTTATTCGTTGTCTCCTTTGTTCATCTTGATCTAATTATATTTTATAAAGCTTAAGGTCTTGTGGCCTAAAGTGGCATCCATTAATTGATCTATATTTAGCAAAGGATAACTCATTATCTATATTTAGCAAAGTCATTTGGCTTTCCTATAGAGATTTAATTTAGCTATCAATCACCGTACTTAACAACTTAAGCAACTACTTGTTATTCTACATGTTTTACATGAGTTGCTCAAACAATCTCAATCACATTCACAAAACTACTGAAAGACATTCGTTGAACACTTCAAAGGTAGAATGTTTAATGACTTACCTCCACCATGCAAATCCAAATTAACTACTGTAACACAATGCAAATCCAAATTCACCACATATAATCAATCAAAACAAATGCAATAACACTCTCAAAACTAGATTAAATTGTCAAACACAACTTACCTCCATCAAAACACAAAAGCACTCCGAGAAGACAAAAAAATGGTAGACAGCAGCACTCCGACAACCTATGTAAATGCCAGCAATGAGAACACAAATCTACAGTTGAAGGTGGCTCGAGAGAAAGGGACAATGCGACAGCAGTAGGCGGTTGACAAAAAATGACTTACCTCTACATTTTTTGGTTGACACCGAAGGTGAGACGACGTCGCTTTTCTTGGGATGGAGGGGAGATGACATCGGTTAGAGGGGGAAAGATAATCAGGTAGGTTTTAACAAAACCAATATGACGTCGTTTGGTTTTTCAAACCAATATGACGTCGTTTGGTTTTTCAAACCAAACGATGACGTTTTCCACTGAACTAGAATAGCTTAACTACTTACATTTACGTGACATTGTTTTCTTAGGGGGGGATGACATTGGTTGGGGAGGGGGGGCTCGGTAGTTAAAACTAAAATGGTGTCGTTTGGCCTTTAAAATAAATGATGCCATTTTGCTCTTCAAGGAACTTAAAACAATTGTTTAGCCTTCCATGATGTTTTCTCTATAAAAACGTCAGGGCTTCTTTTTTGCGACATTTTCTTGCTAAAACATCACAAAACGTCTAACAAATCCATGATGTTATTATAAAAACGTCACGAAGACTCCAAACAATTCACGAAGAAAAAACGTCAAGAATTGCACTAAATTGTTGTAATGATATATGATAATCATAGTAATAATTAAACAGAGTAGGGAAATAGACAAAACTAAGCTAATTTGTTCAATTAGTGAATTGTTGATTTACACCCACTTCCTAAGCTCAATTTGAAAATTCACTATATCCACTCCCTAAGCTCAATTTGAAAATTCACTATCTTCTTCCTTTAATGGCTGAAGAGAAAACCTCCATAAAATATCTTCTTTGCTATGGGTAAAGAGAAACCCTTCAATCGTCTTGCTTTGCCCATTGGTGAAGAGAAACTGTTGTGTGCTATTGTGAACGATGAATTTTATCTTATCATTCATAACATTAATCCTATCAATTTAGAAAAGTGTATATATCATTTTATAGTATAGTGACAAGTAATATATCGTTCCTACAAGGATCTAATAAGTACTAAGTTCAATTCTCATTCTATTACAATAAGATAGGAAAAGATTTAACATAACACTAATATTTTCCTAAAACAAATCAAGATTTGAGTAAAAATAAGACAAAGAAATTAATTACAAGAAAATATCATATATAATAGAACTTTAGATAAGAACTACCTATAGCATTATTTTACTATCTATGATTCATTTATTTAAAAAATTTACAGCTTACACAAACAAAAATTCCTAATTTTATAAATTACTCCCTCTTTTCCCCTTAAGAAGATGCAAGCAGATGGTACTTAGGGATTGTAAGAGAAGAAGATGAAGACCTAAGAAGAATAGGAGAGAAGTGATCAAGTATGATGTATTCCTACTAGAGCTTACCAAGGACTTGGCCTTTAATAGGAATTTTTGGCAAACTGGGATACATGTAAAGGATCTTACATAAAGAGAACTTTTGTTTTTCTTGAAGAGGTACTTCTATTTTCATAGGCCTTTTGAACCTTTTTTCTTTAATTCTTGTATCTTATATTTAACTTAAATGGTTTTGTTTGTGATAGTTATCCATCTAGTTATTTTAATTATTTAGTTATTTCGTCTTTGTTCTCTCTCAATTGTTTGTTTCTTTTATTTACTTATTTGTTTTCTTTCTTATTTGTTTATTAATTTACTTTCTTTTATTTTATTTCATTTTTATTTATGTATTTATATTTTTATATATTTGGTTATTGTTTTCTTTGAATCGTTTCTAAATGTTTTCCTATGGATCTATTAAAAATAGGCTCTCTATTAGTTACGAGTAAGGCTGTATACTTCTAGACATTTTCAAACCTCACATCTCATTTGGATTCTAATAGGAAGTTGATGTTTTTTGAAAATAAATCCTTTTTAAGTTATATCACTTATCCTTAAGTTAATTAATCAATATATTTATTTGATTAAAACATCTAATGATGTATTGCGATTTGTGAAATTTAATAAAAGATTTGACTTTGATACCATCCCCATCCTCCCGATGACTAGATTGATATCATTAACTGGAGTAGTCAAAATCAACATGCTTATGGAGTGGACAATTTGGTTTTTAAAGCATATCCAAGTTATATGAAACTTTCATTTTTAAAACCTATCTAAGTTGTCTTATGTATGGTATTTAAATTAAATGTAACAATAGGATTTTGTAAAGCAAAAGAAAAGTAAGGAGGTCTTTCTATTAAAACTTGTAAGAACTATTAGGATGCAATTATTTATATAGAGTCAAACACATTTATAGTCTCCTCATCTACTCCAATGGGAACTTACCTTAATCAATTGATAACAGTTTAGCCATAGGAGATGAGGATAAATGATAGGTGATATTATTATAGGATCGTCTAATTCGTTTTAAGTGATAATGTGTATGTTTAGTATACATACTGGGATGTTTAACCTAGGCTTTGTGTTATTTTCATATAACTTGCATGTGCATGTGATTGTATATGATAAATTGCATGTTAGGTTATAAATGAAGGTTTTTAAGCTTAGGTTTTGCATGCTTTTCATGCGCTTGATGTACATGCATTTTGCATGGTTATATGTGTTAGTAGTGTGCCCAAGGCCAATGGTCATATGTGACTTTTGTACTGATATTTTGACTTATTATTTATATATGATGAAGTATTATTTTATATATGCATGTATATTGTTTATGTAATGTGATTTACAGTCCATGAATAGTATTAGGCTTATGTCATCAAGTATGTGACTTGATGGTAAAACTATAATCATTATGATAATATTCTAAACTGTCCCTGGTCGATCATTATTGGTGGAACAATAATGAATTAAGGCTAGTATGTGTTCTGATTGATGATCATGTTTTACTGATCATGGATACGAGTTATCAAATCAGATACATAGATATATGTTAGAGAACATATATTAGACTGACCCATAGAGAGAACAGTACATGGTTTCATGTCATTAGTGATTCTTAATATGGTTGGACTTTAGTCCTTTGACCTGAAGTCATCATGGTTCCCTAAATGAGGAATTCAGTGTTTTGACATTAGACTAAGTTATCTTTAACTGGATGACAAGTAGTCTTATGTTGGACACTAAATGAATCATGCGTAGGGATGTGAATAACATAAATGGGATTTGTACCTCTCTTAAATGAGAGAGAAATGAGAGAGGTATCATTTGGGCCTCTTGACAAGTTTGACTGAAGAAATGCATGGTTGTGCTCAAATGAATTGATGAGGAGTCATCAATATCATTTGCTATAATTAGTCAACTTAGGAATCAAGAAACTAAGATTAATTAAAGGTTGACATATACCATGCCTTATGATTAATCTTGATATTGTGTTACAAAGGGATTGATTTTGTAACCATAGTTACAGTTTAAATTGGATTACCAATCCACATTTGATTTGGGTATTCATAATGTCTAGCTAGAGCCGCTTATGACTTATGGGCCTTGAAGTGTGATCAAGCCCATTGCCAACATCAAATGGGCCTACAGGGTCACACATAAAGAGTGATGTGATTTGGGCTGATTCTCTTAGGCCTAATTTATTAGGCATTGAATAAATAGATGTGGATATATTTATTGGGTTAGACTGAATTAAGTTGTTAGGCTTTTATTATATGAGATATAATATGGGCCGAAACTTGTTAGGCTTCTATAATCCAAATGAGTTTAGGATTATGATATTCTTATTCCTAATCCTATTAAAATAGAATTGTCCTATTCCCACTAGGAATAGGGATAAGGGCTTCTCTAGAAATAGTGGTCTTATGTCTCATTAGATGAAACATGAAAAGCCCTAGCCACCTAGTAGTTCCTTTTCTCGAGAGAAAGACTGTGTGGCATTCTAAAGTGTTTTAGAACGTGCTAGCACACATTAGCCACTGCCTGGATTGTTCATCCTAGTGTGGACATGTAGAGGACATTCTCGAGCTGCAGCATCAAGATATCTGAAAAAGTTCTAATCCGCGTGCCTCGAGAGGTAGTTCTGTACACTTCTTGTTGTGAAATTTTAGTTAACCAAGGCACAAGACCCGAAATCCTATGGTCCATTCTGCTATGCATTATGCATTCCTGGGCCACAAGCGATTGAAAAAATGTCAATGTTTAGATAGGATTTGAACCTTATTTGTATTGATTATCAACTTACTTGCTTGTAGGTATCAAAGGAGAAAGCTAGAATTTCCTACGTAGAAGCTGGAAATTTCCAACGTTCCAACTGGCAATTCTAGCTTTCTCCATATCCATCTTAAGGAGATTTAAACACCTAAAGGAGTATTAAAAATCCCATTTTAAACCCTAGAAATGTAGGATGGTAGTGCAACACATAAAAAGGAGGAAGATGGACATATTTTAAGGCAGATTTTTAAGAGGAATCAAATGAGTTCAAGAGATCTCAAAACTGCCACACCAAGTTCTAGCTTTGTTCTTCATCTCGTAAGCTTTTTACTCTCACTTCTTTAATTTGTTTTTATTTAGTTATTATATGGAGAAGATGTATGGACTTTTTGTGAGGATGTTGTTGATGATTGTAATGGACTTCTATGTAGATTTTAAGGTTGCTCTTACCATAACTATGAAAGAACTCACTTTGGTTTAATGTATGGTTTGCTTTAATGCTTATGATGGGACTTTATATGCCTAGCTTACATTGAGAAATGGAGTTTGAAAATCAATTTGGATTTACCACAAGAGTTGGAAACCTTGAGAACAGTTCACACATCAAGCTAATATGACATTTGGAGAGAGATCTTAGATGTTTTGATGGTTATCCAATAGGTCACTTCATATCTACTTAATGGTTAAGTGTATAGGTTGAGAGATCACATACCAAACTTTAATCATTATTGTTGGCTTAACTGGTTCTACTATTAAGGGAGAAAGGTCCAATACATTAGAATGCCTAGGACTAAACATGATTACATTACCAAAGTGAGGGATTTTATGGTATGGAGAGAATGAACCTAAATTTTATAATTTAATTCTCTAAACCAAAATTGTGTTCTTATTTTTGTGACATTTTGAAATGTGTTTGCAAGCCTTTAAATTGTGAATTTTTACAATTTCAATCTTTCATTATTTGTTTTACTCAAACAAAAGTCAATTTGAATTAAAAGGTGAATAACAAATCCTTGAGGGAATGATACCTTTCTATACTATTTTATACGAGTCCTATACTTATAGTATAACAACTTCAATTAACTTTAAATTTTGAGCTAAGCATGACGTAGCTATCAAGTTTTTAGTGTGGTTGCTAGGGATTGTGCCTATCATCAAGTGTGATTTAAATTATTTTGATTTGATCTTTCTTTTTATTTATATTTAATACTCTTTTCCTATGTGTAATAAGTATATGCACATGAGAAGTTCCGAAAGTGAGAGTAGATTAAACGAACTGACAACACCAAACTTGAAAGGGAATTAAGAAAAGCAAGGTGTCAAGATAAAATAAAAAAGAAATGACAAAACAAGGAGAGCAAGGCAGTGACCAATAGATTTTATGCAACTCAGGTTCAATTCAATCTAATAGGGGATCGTCAGCCTATCTGTTAATAAAAACAATTTTGAAATTAAGCCTGCTTTATTGTATATTTTGAAAACCAAATGAACCTAAATTTGTTTAAGGTATTGGAAGATGAATTGAATGAGAATAAATAACAAAAATTAAAGCAATCAAATAAATTAAGAAAATAACCTAATAACAATTGGTCTGCCACAATTATGTAAAGATGATCAAGGGTAAAGCTTAGGATTCATTCTTTCATTATTTTGCTCCCCTATTGATTACTGATTCAATTATGTATCGATCCTATATTTTTGAATGGTTTGATTACTCTCTCTCAAGATCTAATTGATTAAACCTAATTGAATGTGAAAATTTCACAGTTGCTATCTCTCAATTCATAACTCTTTCGCTAACAGTTACAATTAGTTTTGAAATTATCTATTGAATAACCAAGTTCTCATATAAGATCTCTCTTAAAAAATAATTGATTTGTTAATCGTGTGACATATTAATTCACCAACTATTGTTGCGTAAATTAATCATATTACTTTTGACTCACTCTCTCAATTTATTTTCAAAGTATGAACATACCCTATTAATACAACACAGAAATTGTGTTGAATCAGTAAAAATTAACGTCACAAAACAACTTAGGAACAAATCCTATTATGGAAGTTTAGAATATTATAAATGTGTTAAATGTTTGGAAATTCATTTTACACATCAAGTTTAATGAAAATAGCAAAAGGAAAGAAAAAAAAACTTGATATGTAAATCTGGAAATCTTGACATCTCTCTCGGTCTTCCTTGTTTGATCCACTTTTGCAAGATGATGGCTATATTTTTTTGGAGTACTTTATGTTCTTAATTGTTGAGGGTTTTATGGTTGTAACCAGGGTTTTCCCCCTTCAATCGGTTCCAAAATTGTTCCCAAAACTCAAAACAAATGGAAAAAGTTATGCTTAGGGAGCCTCTGTCAGCATCGTGCATCTAGTGTCATGATCGTGACTGTGAAATTGCTCTCTATCAAAATCATGCATATGGAGTCATGATTGTGACTTTGGGTATTTCTCTTCAGTCACAACCATAACATGGGAGTCATGATTATGACCTTGCCCATGCACCTCCAAATCTCTTGTTCTTCACCTATTTGACTTTCAAAACTAACTTACACATCAAACACCTAAATATATACTTATGAACGAAAAAAAGGCTTTAAACCATACAAACAATTAGAATATAAACACATACATTAACATAATTCTAAGCATGTACATGTAAAAATCATCTATAAACCATCTATATACACATTTAAACACCTAAATATAGTCTAAACTACACCTATCAGTCTTAATATAAGGTTTTGATGAGGTTTAGGTTAAGGTATTGTGGGGATAATAAAAAGAGTGAATACTAAAGGAAAATTAAAAAAATAAAATCACAAGAAATTAGTTCTTCACAATATAGGTTCTTCACAACATAAGTCCATTGGTACCATAACTTTAAAACTTTTTTTATAATCACTTATTATGTTTGCAACACTTTGTTTTTTCTAAGCATCCATCATGTACCGATAATTAAAAAAATATTGGACCTTTTCAAAATTTAAGTTTCAAGCAATCAAGTAAAATTAAATAACCTTCGGTTTAAAAATAATAAAAGGGCTTTAAGAAAGATAAGGTAAAAGCTAATAATGTATTTGCAATCAATGAAAGGCTATCTCAAAATTGGTTGCCCCTAAAGGATAAAATATGATGGGATAATTATAAAAAAATTAGGATAAAAAAGGTTCAATCTAAATTCCTTTATCATTTCAATGCTTCTAATTCAAGATATATGGACTCAATATAAATAATAAAGGCAAGTTTTAGAATTATCTAACTATACATGATAACACACATGAAAGAATAAAAGAGCTTTAAATAATGATATATTTGCTCTTAGGCTTAAAAGCTTGAAAAAATAATCTTGTGTGAAAATAATTTGCAATTTTCATTTAAATTAATTATCCTAATAATAACTAAAATGAACTTTGAAATTCCTTCCCCGCACTTGAAATTGTACATTGTCCTTAATGTACACAATTGAATCATATCAAAATCAAGTAACAATAAAACGCAAAGAGTAAGAAAGGGGTTATAATTGGTACTGCCTAAATAATAGGAATTATGAAGTTTTGAATTTGATGAAGGGTACATATGATATTAGATATATCCATCCTTAAATAATACAAATATACATAATTAACTCAGGATGCTTTATATCCTAAAATAAAACACATAAAAAATTAATAAGTTCTATGCTAAAATAAAAAATGGAAACAAAATGAAATAAAACAATCAAATAGAACGAAATATATCCTAATTCATGGGTAGCCTCCCAAGCAACACTTGTTTAATGTCATTAACTCGATGTATTGTTCATATTTACCATCAACCTAGGCCTATAATTAGTGGCTTACTTCCATCCTTTTCTCAATATAGCGATTTAGTAGCTTATGAATAAACCATATGTTGAAAGATAATAATAAGGACATAATTTATCAAATTAAAAAATCCAATTAACTCCATTAATGCCCTTTTTATAACAAATTGTCAACAAAATAAGGAATAATAAAACTCTTTAAATCTTTCGTTGACTCCAAAAATTAGTCTTTTCGGAAGTGGGATTCATTCGTACTCAAGGTGACTGCTAATAATTCATCAATAGTTTCCTTATTTCTCTCCTTTGCCTATTCTTCCTTAATCACCTTTGTCCACTCTTCTACTTTCTCTTCTTAGATAGAGACTTCCACCTTTTATTCTTCCTCGATAATCTTTTGCACGAAAATTAGCTTTAATTGTGGGAATACCTTCTATTATTGTATTTATAAGACATTCTTCTTGTTACTGTTATTGTAAAGATTTACTGAAGCGTAATCATTCCATCCATCAGCATAAGAGTTGCTCCGCATTGAATTATAAGTAACCTCGTATGGTGTACTCTAAGGCTAGTTTCATATTCAATATGGACATTCCCACATATAGTTTGGTGCTCAACATTTATGATTGTAATGGTTACCCTTACAAATGCCACAACACAATATGGATGTCAATTGAGCTTCCAAATACATGTCACCATACCTTTCATTCCAAGTTTGAGATGTTGCCATACATGATGGCATATTATAACTCCCATGAGGATACTGTCCTCTTCATCCTTCCATTATAGGTTGTAGCTATAACGATGAATGTTAGATCTTAACAATAAGCTACAAACATAAAGTCAAAATAGAGAAGATCAAAAGATAAATAGATGAATAAATAAATAAAAATAAAAATAAAAATAATGGTTTGATTAATAAAAGCTAGGGTTTCCTAATATTAAATCCCCCAACAATGGTGCAAAAAACTTGATTGAAAATAATTTTATTTATAAATATTTATAAGTATTAACCGTAAGTGTACGGTGTAGCTATAGCCAATACTGATAAGTACAGGTCGATCTCACAAGGATTGTAAGTACTAATTAGTATTAACCCTTTTCTATTAGCTAACCGCCAAATTAGATAGTAAATTTACTTGAAAATCAAAAAACCAAACTAAACTAAAGTTGACCCAAGAATAAATAGTATATAGGTGATGAATCCCCCTAAGAATTCATAAATAGTAACCCTTTTATCATGCAATTAAACTATTGATTATTAAATCCTAGAAATTCCTATCTTATGTTACTATCTTTCTCAAGACTATTAACAACTAACCCTTAGTTGATTAATTGAAAACTCTTTTTAGTTAAAACCCCTAAGATTGCATTTTTGATTTATGAGTTTCATTATTAAGTTTGACTCTAATCCAAAAGGTTTACGTCAACTTATCTCTAAACTTACTATGGTAGGTCTATTCACACAAAAGGATTTGTCAATCTCATTCACAATCATATGAAAGCAAATAATAGACTACCATTTTAGATATATTAGTTCAAGACTATAATGCATAATTGAATCACAATAAATCAATCAATAAAATTATATTGAATAAAAGATTAAATAATTTTACCAACACAACTTAGGGTTCACACGTAGGTGCTAAACAATTTAGTTTCTACACATAGAAGAAAAAACCAATGACAAATATTCAGAAGAACAAATATAGATTAAAGAATTTATATTCTAAATCTCTTTTTTGTCTCTAATAAATCTTCTTACAATTTGGATTGAATAATGCTCTCTACAACCCTTTGTTCAAAACTGCCTCTTCTATGTGTTTCTTAACATTAAAAAATGCTTATAATCCCACCCCTTCTTGATATGCCTTTGATAATATCCTTTTATAGTAAAAACTTATGTTTTTGGGATATACATTTACGCAGTCGTATAAGTGATATTGTATCTCCAAAAACACCTAAATTTTCAATTTCACACAGGTATAGTGACTTACAAAAGCAATATACATGATCATATATGTTAACATACATGGGTGTGTAACTCCACACAAGCAAGAATTGTGTTGTTAAAGCTCCATATGTTTACAAAGACTTTCACAATCACCGTACATGTTCGTTTAAGTCAACAGTTAATTCAAATCTTTGTTCTATGACACATTTTCATCTTAATTCTTCTCCTTTTGGTTCATGAAGGCAATTATCACCTACAAATAAAATTGAAGCAAAATAAGTACCAAAAATACTATCAAACCATTAAATAATAAGCAAAACATACTAAAAATGGGTATATAAATATAGTCATATAATTGTTTATCAACATTTTTGTATTATCTCTAAATTATTTGTAGTTATTGTTCTATTAACACTAAGCATTAATATTATGTAAAAGGACTAGAACACTTTTTTTTTCCTTATAAAGGAAGTAGTCAATCTCATAGACTAAAGTATGGAGATATTTAAACAAATGCCTAGATGTTTATTAGAGAACAAGTTTGCTAAACTGACACATGAGAAATCCATTTGTATAAGTGATCCTCTCACTTGAGATCCCTAAATTGCTATGTTTTCATACTACATATGACATGTTCTAGTTAAGGATAACTTAGTTGGTAGTCATTGGATGTAACATAAGTTATATGGCATTAGTTGAGTGATCAATATAAAATTCATCCCTCTAAAGTAATTAGGGAGAATGTTTCATTGTTCTCAATTAGTATTGATTCGAGAAATCCTTGGACAAGGTGGAATGATACTTCGTAAAATAATTTATAAATTTTATTAATTTAATAAGTAGTTAATGGTAGAGAACTAGCATGATTGAACTCTAAATAGCGTAGACATTAATTTCATGCTTTGTGTCTAATTAGACCATTGTACGATTAAAGGATTGACTTATATAAAAAATCATGTACGAAAAGATTAATCAAAACCACTTTGACATTCTTAAATATTTGGGTAATCCTAAAGTGTTAATAGACACAAAGCTTGATCAATGGATATAAATTGTTTAAATGCAAAATTAAAGTAGTTTAATTTATCTTATCCTAAATGTGATTTAGGGATATGATTTATATACATTTCCAATATATTTATCAATCTAATGGTTCACACACAAAGAATAGGTTGAAGAGGGGAAAGATATTTTAATTAATTTGGACTTAATTGTAAAATTTGAGAAACTATATAAATAAATGTTAGATATTTAATCAATAAAGATCAATATGAGATATTGGTTCTTACTTGGGAATAATTGGTATTTAATTAGAATTATTTGTAATTACAATTAAAGTTTAATTAAAATTAGAATTTAATTTAACTTAAATTACTAAAATGTTCAAATCCTATTATAAATAGACTTAAGTTCTAAGAGAGCTAGCACTCCTTGCCCACCCTCTCTATGATAGTTACAAAGTTCTCTCAACACGTTCTGTGAATAGCATTAGAGGTCAGACATTTGTGAGACTACGGTGGTTGAAATGAACCTGTTTCGAAAATAGTTTGAGGGATACTACAAGAAAAGAATCAAGCTTCGAAATAAGGAACAAACTATGATTCATGCTTTATTATTATTTATATGTTAATCATTTTATAGAATTTAAAGTGATCTTAGCTTTAGGAAAATCAAAATGAAAATGTTTTATCAATACTCTGCTACATTCAGGATCACATCTCACCCTTGATTTCCCAATAGTGGTATCAAAACTGACTTAACTTCTATACTTAATTAAAATATGTGTGAATGTTATTGATTATAATTATTTGACAGTAAAAGGTTTGCAACTTAAATTTGAAAAAGTTATATATTAATATCGATGAACCTCAAATCAACAAATTAGAAATTTAGGATTATAAATCCTGGAAATTTCAATAACACAAAAATTTAGAAACTCACAACTACCTAATGTAAATGTTGTGAAGTTTCCTTGAAAATGAAATGTTTGATGATATAAATAATAGAAAATAAAAAATCCTAAATTTTACAGTGGTTCGTCATTAAAAAAATTTATTTCATGCATCACAAAAAAAAATCACCATAAGAGAAATCAGAGCATGAATCCATATATGCAAATCACATAGTCATCTAAAACATAACTGAGGAACCATAAATGAACAAAAAATAGATCAATTTGACCAGGTTTGACTTTAAAAACTATATCGGTCATAGATCAATCTGATTTCATGTCTAAACAACAACAAAACAACCAAATAATAATAATGAGAACACTGACAAGGTAATGGATCATAGACAAAGGAAATGGGATAACACCTTTGTTTGGTAGAAGAGTATAAGACTCACTAATTCACTGCGGTGATATATAGGTAAATCAATGAAAGAAGAGGAGAGAATATATGTAGAGAGATGGAAAGTCACCAAAACTGTGACTACATAAATGTTAAAGAATGTCAAAATATTTTTGATTAATCTTTCTGTATATGATTTTTTTATATAATTCAATCTCTTTATCATATAATATTACGATTAGATATAGAGTATAGAGTTAATTTCTATTTTATTTTAGTTCAATCATATTAGTTCTCTATAATTAGCAATTGGTTCTATTAATGACATTTGTAGATTATTTTGCAAAGTGTAATTCCACCTTATCCAAGAAGTTTTTGATTCAATACTAATCGAAAACAGTGGAACATTCTCTCTTGTCACTTTAGAATGATGAATCCTATATTGATCACTCAACTATCACCATATAATTCATGTTATATCAAATGACTACCGATTAAGCTACCATTGATTAGAATAGGTCATAAGTAGTATCAAAAGATATCAAACCCCATACTAGATACTTTAGAGGCATACAAATAATGTTCTAAATGAAATTTTTGTATGGGGTCAGTTCGATAGACTTGTTCTTTAAAAATAACTTACACATTTGTTAAAGTATCTATATACTTCAGTCATAAGATTGAATACTTCCTTCATATGGAAGATGTTGGACCAATGGTGGTTGACAAATTAAAATTCCTTTATGTTTTGATAATAATAAAATATATAGAATTAGTTAAG
>JAOSBN010000005.1:27986802-28001983 GCA_027563595.1 Erythroxylum suave
CCTCTATAAAAACAGTGTTTGATTTCTTCCCTACTCTTTTACATTTGTTTAATTTGATTGTTTATTGTGTATTAATTACGTGTTTCTTGTAGAACTCTGCGAAAAAGTTTAGTCGATCTATTCAACTCCCCTTCTAGATCGCTTTCAGAAGAAACATAATGTGTACTAGTTTTTTTACACTCTATTACTATCTAATTTTATTAAAAAAATGACGAAAAGCAATCTAGGGATAATATATAAATCAAATATGAATCTTATAATTATAATCTCATCGTAGTTTCATTTACAATGTGCATTTGTCCAATTTATCCCATGAAGTTTCATTATGTTACTAAACTTTAACTAATTCATTGATTGTAGACTATAAACTAGCATAAAGTAAACTAAAGGATTATCTCCTTGATGACATCATTAATCTATTTAATTAAAACTAGGATAATCTCCTTACTTTTGATCTCTAGATCACCTCCGACTAATACATCTTTAAGAGTAGAAACTTTTGAGGAGAATACTAGAATTATCTACTAATTAATTAAGATACACATATTACAAGATAAAATACAATTATGCCTCTTATCCATTATTGTTTCTATTAAACTTCTTATTCGATAGAACCAACCAAGTATAAATCAACTTTATCTTTCCTAGTAGAAACCTATGCAAATTACAGTACCTCTCTTGCACACCTTTGCATAATTTTTTTTTATTCTCTTGTGTTGTGTTCGTAGTGCTCATTAGTGACCTTCACAGCCTTGGGAAAAATTTTCAAACAGGTTCTTATTTTGGTATTAGAATATTACTTTCAAGATTATTTAGAGGTTGACTTCCCCTTATTTTTATCGATTTAAAGTACACATAGAGAATGAATTATCTATTGTATCTTCTGTACCATCAAGAATAAAATGCAAGTTCTTTGAATAGATACAAAAATTTTATAGAGGAAAGAATTTGGAGAAAATTAATTTGGGTGTCATTGTATCATGTAAGATTGAAAACGAAACTGAATAATTGGTCCATTGTTGTTCACTTTCAGGCCATCATTTTACCTTTTAAACTACTACTTTCCTTAATTAATACTAGGTACAACCTAGTTTAGATTCATGTATTTTTCTGTAGTGGTGTGAACAATATAACTAGAATGTAGTCTAGTTAATCTGTAGCAGAAATTCAAACCGTCCAGCTACAACTCATAAATATGCACAAGGTAAATGTCCCCTACAGATTGCCCTTAGTATTATTTTGAATTACAGTATATAGATGGTTGCAATATCCTCATTTCTTCCATATAAAGTAAAATTTTGAAGTCTATATTTTATTTTAGAGTTTGTGTGACTTGGATCATTCATCTATATATCTTTTTCTCTAAAGGAGATAAGATTCTATTGCTTAATGGGAAATACAATATATATGTTTTTCTTGAAAGGTGATTGAAATTCTATCGCTTAATGGGAAATACAAAAGGTAAGAAACAACTTTAAAAGGAGTGAAACTTGATGTCTACTTCATCATTTATACATGCTATGTAAAGGTACGAATGGATATTCAAAAGAATCTTCAATTTCATTTATGATACGCTCATCTTAAAAGTTTATATTTCTCTCTTTTTGATGCAAATAGTTCAATATCAAAATGTTATTAGTTTGTTAGTATAAGATGAAGAACTATTTTAATTAAATTATTTTGAACCATATATATATATATATATATATATATATATAACTTCATGTTTTCACAAGTTTTTATTGTTGAGATTTCCTAGGTTTTTTTTATTTATACATTTCAAAAAGCAATTGAGAAGGTCTTCAGCCCATTTGAGGGCCTTCAATTTTGTTAACATCCTCTATTGCTTTCATCATTTTGTTCTTGATATGTTAAATAATACAATTTTTCTTGGTCTTAGTAATTACTTAACAAATTATGGTTTGATTGGGTTGGGTTCTACTGCAAGAACTTCTTATACAAATTTTGTCAAATGAAATAAATTCCTTTGTAAGCTACATTAGAAGTCTAGTAGAACCACTGGATCTAACTATTGAATGATCAATATTATTGTTCTAATTTGACAACATTATTATTCTACCCAAATGAAACTTAAAGACATTGCATAGACTAATAATTGATGCCACTTCCATGCGCAGCAGAGACCTAGTATACATATTTATGTTGATTATTTTAAGATTGTCATATTTCTAAATTTTATATCTCACAGTTTCCTTTTCCTTATCATAGGTTGATAACTCACTTAATACAATGCACATGGAAGGGTATGAAAAAGATGCATTGCCATATCCCCTCTACTTGATTATAGATCCCCCATATGCTCTTGAGCTTTGCTTGTGATGCTCTGTCTTTATTGTAGAAAGCATTTAAGTCAATTGCTTGTGCTTCTTGGCTTTTATTTTTCTCTCTTTCTATAACTATAACTGGAGTTTTTTGGTTGGGAAATTGAGACATGATCTAATCTTATATACAATAGAATAATTATAAAACCATTTCATGTTTTATTTCTTGAAAATCTAAGATTAGTTAAATTTTTATAAAATGATTAACACATGAGTTGTGATAAAACATAAGTCATTTAATCTTTTTTTTGTCTTCACTTATTTTTTCTTATTAGGAATACTCAAAGGGTGTTTCTGCATGTTTGAGCTCTGGCTACTCTCTTGCTTCTCTCGATTGCATGTCTTTAGCACCCATAAGGGGTCTAACATAAAGATCTCATGGAGGAGGGACTCTGCAAGGTAAAAATCCAACTTTAGATTCCTGTAGAGCTGTTGTGTGTGTGATATCTGGCTAGATTAAGTTGTAGAAATTTACTACTCTATGTATTGGGTTTTCTTGGAATCTCGTTAAAGTCCCCAAGAAATAGTTAGTCTCTCGTTGCATTTCTTCTCCATCTAGTTTATGATCGGTTGTTCTCTAATATTATTAGAGGTGATTTCCATAAGGGCAAGTATATCTTATTCCATTTTGTAAATCTTGTTTTATTCATCTTCCTCCAGATCTTTGTAAGGGCTACCATGTAAACACCCTTGTCTTGTTTGTCTGCATGGTTCAGTAGTATGTCTTGGATAATGTCATTCAGATTACCGTGATAGCCATTGAGTGCACATAGACATACGACTTGCCTCCATAGTCTATTAGAAAACTCACAACCAAAAATAGATGGTCTTTATCCTCTTCGTGTAGACTGCAAAGGATACATCTTTTAGGGGAGGAGAGATATTTGAAACTTGTCACAGTGCTTTGTCTATCCTTCACGGCTAACCAACTCAAGAAGCTAGCATTTAGCTTGATAATGTTTCTCTAAATCAGTTTACTCCATCCAACTGTAGGGTTTGTCCCATACTTTAGTTGTTTTGCTTGCTTATTTGTTATATCCATTATTGCTAGTCCATTCTAAAAGTATGTATCCTCTTCTTCATTGTATCGATATTGTGGTATTGATAGAAATCTAATATCCTCTCAGGAAAGATCCAAGTTTCTATTAGTATCCTTAGTGATTAGATGGTGAATTAGAGCTCTTTGACTTGTCCAATTGTCATACCATAAGGAAATTCTATCCCCTATCCTTATCTTGCAATTAATTTGATGTTGTACTTCCTCCTTCAGTCTAAGAATTTGGTTAAAGAGCCGTGAAAAATTGCCTTTAGGTCTGATTGCCCATGGACTTCCACCCTTTAATATATAGGTATGCACCATTTAACCCATAATGATTTCTTCTCACTTAAAATTCTCCACAATCTTTTCAATAATAAGCATTTGTTGCTTCTACCAATTGACTCTAAGCCTAGTCTTCCAATTGCTTCCGGTTGACAAATTTGAGTCCAACTGACCTTAGCCATCCCTCTTTCTCCTTTCCCCTTACTCCATAGGAACTGCTTCATCATTTTTCCACAATTTTGATCAACCTCTTAGAAAGGAAAATGTGGGAATAAAAATAAGTATTCATAGACATAATAATCGATTTCAGAAACTGAAGTTTACCACCATAGGATAACGTTTTGTTTATGGTGAATCTAATCTCCTTTGTATCCTTTCACTAAGAGGTAGGCATTCTCTAAATTTGAGCTGTCTCGAAGAGAAAGGGATGCCCAAATAAGTGATACGAGGCTCTTAATTACCCATTCCAGTGATAATAGATATAGCATTAGCTAGGTATGCAACACTCTTTGATAAGATGAAGTAACTTTTATGAAAATTAATGCTCAATCCCAACATCTCCTTAAAACTTTGCAAGGTATTCATTAATATAGTAATTGAGAGGATATCAACCTTACTAAAAAGGATTAGGTCATTTACAAAACATAAGTTAGTTAGTGAAAGAAATTACAATTGGTATGGAGCTTGAAATCTGAAGTCTAAGAGATCTTATATTGCAGCATAAGGGTAAAAGCCTCCATGCATATTAGAAATAGGTAAGCGGAAAGAGGATCCACTTGACTAAGTCCCCTTTTGCCTTTAAATAACTTATTAGGAATCCCATTGATCATGATCCCAAAAGAAACTGTAGAAATACACTCTTTTATCCAATTAATAAAAATCTAGGGGAAAACCATAACTTCATAATCTGTAGTAAAAAAAAACCTCAACTGACATTATCAAATGCTTTGTGGAGATATATTTTAATATGCAATTCTGAGGTAATTTTCCTCTTGTGTGCCCTTTCAAAAGTTCCTAAAAAATTATGTTGTTGTCCCTAATATTCTACTTGCTTAATAATGCTCCTTGATTTTCATTGATGATGTAGTGTAGCACAACTTTTAGTCTATTGCCCAGTATTATAACACTAATCGTGTAGCTGAAGTTAGTGCATGACATAGGCCTGAAATCACTCCCTGTAGTAGTGTTATGAGTTTCTGGGATCAAGAACAAGGAAGTCTTGTTGATCTCTTTGAAGATTACTCTTTCTTTGAAGAATTCATGCACTGCTTCTTTCATAATTTTCCCTATTGTATTCCAAGTTTTCTGATAGAAGAAACCATTTAGACCATCTAGTCTAAGAGTCTTTGAGCCATTCATTTAAAAACCACCACTTCTATCTCCTGATTTGTGACCTACCTGATTTAAAGATCCATATGATCTTCAGGAATTTTAGCAAAAATAAGCTTCCTGAGATCTACGCTGCAAGTATTACTCTCAGATCCTAAAATCTTTTGAAAGTGTTTCAAAGCATTTTGAACAATTTCAGTTTGCTCATAAAATTCTCCCTTGATTATGTTTTTATCAAAATGATCATGTTGAAATTTCTGCTAACCTTAATGGTATTGAAGAAAAACCTAGTGCATCTATCTCCTTCCCTAATCCAGTTGATTCTGGACCATTTTCTTAATAAAGAGTTGTGGTTATCAATTGCTTGCATGTAGGGCTTTAGGACCTCTTTCTCCTCCTTAATAATAGTTTCATCAGTAGGATTATCTGCCAATGATTTCTGTGAGAGTGAGAGTCGATGCCTAGCAATCTTTAGCCTTTGTATTATGCTAAGACCCCTTCTTTGATTTGCTCTCTTCAATTCCTGCTTTATGGCCTTCAGTTTTTGTAAATAGATAAATTGTTTAGTACCATTTACTTCTACCTCCATTCCCTAGCTGGCTGCTTATTGGAAACCTTCTACATTGATTAGGAAATTGTTAAACCTAAAAAGGTGTTTCAAATAAACCTTTTTTAATTGATTGTCTATACTAATCATGGTATGGTTTAAGAATCCTAGGTCTAAAAACATAGCTTTACTATTTGGAAAGGTTGTTAACCACTCCACATTCACCAAAGCCTTATTCAATTTCTTTCTAATGAGCCAATTAGAACTTTGCTTATTGCTCCAAGTAAATCTATGACCCTTGAATTTTAAGTCAGAAATTTCCATATCTTTGGTGCAATCTAGCAAGTCAGTATTGTAGTTGTGCAAATTATAATTCCCTTAAACTTCAGATAGATAAATAGTATGATTAAGATCTTCACTTATGATCCATAGACCACTAGCTGTTCTTTAAAATGCAGTATTATGATCATAGACAAAGATGGTCAACACTGAAGTATGCTCTAGTGTGAAATTCATTTTTGTTTGTATAAATTGCTCGCTTGCTTCCAAAACCTCCAACTCTATAAACTTCTCATCGTAAACTATGATGATTCTTCCATACCCATGGTACTGGTGATAGGATTTTATCTTCCATTGACTCCCAAAACATTCTAATTTATTCATGTTTACAAGTCTGATTGTTGTTTCTAAAAGACAAAATAATTTAGGCTTCTTATGCCGAACAAACTCCTTCAAGGCCTTGAGCTTTGAATGATTGTTTATTCCTCTAACATTCTAAACTAGAAAGGTCATGTAATAATAATTTTACCTTTTAAGCTTTTCCCACTGCTCTAATTGCTCTTTCTAGTTTATACTTGTTCCGTCTTTTCCCCTTAATTTTCCACCTGATGCAAAAGATCTAATTGTTGTGGCCCTTGGGTGGTAACCTGTTGCTGAACTTCTAGGAAATTTCCATCATCCAACTCTTCTTTATCTTTAATACAATTATCCATTTCTGCCCCTCCCTCTATTTGTTGTGCTGTTATATTTTCTATTACCAACCTTATATGTTGTTGATCCTCGACAATATGTTCAGTTTGATCCCTCTTAGTTATATAGGATTGATTTCTGTCTAGTTGAATATCCAATTCCCGATCCATCGGTATCCTTTTCTTCACTTCAAGTTCTTCAATTTCTATTTTTCCCTCCATATTATTCTCATTTAGCCCCATCAATTCTCCATAATATTCCTTAACAAAAACTTTCCCTATTGGTTTCCATGTTTTGCCTTGAACTTATAGGGAAGGTTTCTAATGATAAATAACTATGACTTTATCCTCCTTTAGAGAATTTCCATCTACCAACCTTAAAATGGGAATATTATCTTTCATCTCCTTTGAAATATCCATGCTCATATATAATCTAGCATAGCTCAAAGTTGTATGCTAATCCATGCAAATTGGTTTTCCCAAATAGCTACCTAACAAGTTTAGGCCCGTAATAGTTCAATATTCTAGTAGAATATTGTGGATGTTCACCTAAAGGAGTATGTTTTTAATTCTAATTTTCTCTAATTCCATACCAAGCTGCCAATTTTGGGAAACTAATGGATGTTGTGAAATGTCATGGACCTTCTTCTATCACTTTTTGAGCCTCCAATTTTAAGCTAAATGTAAAAATGATGTTGTCATTTTCTGTTAACATTACCTTTTGAATACCTCTTCCTTTCCAATTTCTTTGAACCCATGCTTGTATTACAGGAAAAGGCGGGGGTTTATCCATTAAGAAGCCAGCAATCACTACTTCCTAAGTTTTTGCTCCCTCCTGTAAGATGTAAGGACTTAGGGCCACCATCAACTTCCACTAGGGGGCTATAGAAAAGAGAGGATTCAGAGCTTTCCCCCACAACTTGTTTCTATGTTCTCCTGGTTATCTCAATGTTCTAGTAGGTTGTTGTGGCTGGTTTAGGTGGGCTTGGATGAGTAACTAAGATGGATGCTTGCCTCAAGATATTGAGAACAAGGGTCACAGGGTTCTGGAAAGTAGGGGGCTTGATAAAGGATGAGGATAAAGTAGAATGGATATTAGGTTTTGTGTTAGCAAGTGGCGAATCTGGGGGTGATTTAGCAGAGGAGGGTGGTGAATTGCATGAGGGTAAAAGGGGAAAATTAGAGAGGTTGGGACATGTGAGGTCAGAGATTATAAGGAATAAGCTTGATTTTGGTAAGGAAACAACAATGTAGAGAATGGAGCAGGAAATTTTGGTATGGAAAGGGTGATATGAAGAGGGTGGGAAAAGGTTTTGAGAAGGAAGGATAGCACTACCCTTGGTCTAAAATAGGTTCTGTAAGGAGGCTGGGGAAAGAGAAAGGCTGATTTGCAGATGAACCAGGTTGAAGAAGAAGAAGACAGACCTTTAGCCGAAGGAGCAAAGATAGGGGAGAAGAATGAAGGTGAGAACTCAGCCTGAGCTCTACCTCCTGGTTTGTACACTTCAATTGTAACAACATGAAAGAACGATTTTCAAAATAGCTATGGTCTGACAGTTTAGTCCCTTTGGGAGATAAATCATTATTTGTATCTTATTCTAAAGCTTAATCCTTTTCTTGTCGCATCTCTCAAATCATTTTGAAATCAATCTATTCCAATCACTGTAGCTGCATAAATTTTCATCCTCTAATGTTTCATAGAACAAGTTAAGAAAACTCTACAACTATCATAAAGAGAGTTAGGCAAATAATGCTAGCTCTCTTAGAGCTTAATACTATTTATAATAGGTTTTATACATTTTATTAATTTAATTCAAATTAAATTCAAATTTTAATTACAATTACAATTATGTCAATTAAGATACTATATCTTATATTAATATTTATTTATTAAATATTTTATATTTAATCATAAAGCTTCTCAAACTTTACAATAAAAAATAATTTGATTAAAATGTTCTCTCTAATTACTTTAAAGTAATAAATCATATATTAGTCACTCAACTACCTCTCTATAATTCATATTATATCCAATAACTTCTGACTGAGCTACCCTTAATTATAATAGGTTATAAATAATATTAAAATATACCAATCTCTATATAAAGTAACTTTATAGATCTCAAGTCAAAAGATTACGCATACAATAATCACAATGAAAATTTTCATAGACATATAATTAATGATCCAAATGGATTCATATTTAATAAGTTCAGTGAATTTATTCTTTGACAAGCACTCACATAACTTCAAGTATCTTCATATTTTAGTCTATAACAATTTCTTTCAAAGGAAAAACATAACATATACTTTTTTTACGTTATATTAATGTCCTATCTTAATAGAATAATGACCAGGAATAATTAAAGTATAATACAGTAATAAAAAAAATCATAATTATAATATTACCATAATTTCGTCACCAATATATATTTATCTTGTGGACTTTATCATATATATTTAACCATGTACAAGATAAAAAAGTAACTTCAAATGATTCTAGTAAGCTTCAACCTGCTGATTGATTATAGGGCATTAACTACCATATTTTGCTTTGCAATTACAAATTCTGTGACTATAAAAAAGTTCCCTGGTTAGATTTTGTGCCAAGTAATTACTGTAATTCTGCGTCGAACTAAAACAAAATTGAATTTTATGCTAATGTCGCATAACGGAAGGCTATCTTTGCTTCGAACCATCTGTCGTAATTTGATTAAAACCATCTTTAACATTTCCATGTCTTGGTAAAATTAAGTAAAATATGGGATGCCAAAAAGGTTTTGCAAAGTAGCCAAATTAGCCATCAACAGATCATCTATAAATCCAATTTCTTACTTCAAATCTAGTTTGAGCCCATTTTCAAAATATATAATTGAATTTTTATGTTTATTATTAGTGTCTAATGAACCTTCCCACAATTGAAATTTAAAGTAAGATGGGACTCCACAAATTAAACTTGGGGTAAAGTGAACACTTTATATAATTACTGGATACATCAACTTGAAATGTTCTCCTCTTGTGTATGTCACAATTTTGACAGAGGAGTCCAGTTTAAGCTTAAAATAGGCAAAGAATCAAGTCATGTGGTGTGTTTTTCTTTCTTAAGTGTCATAAATCCAAAATTTAGATCATATTCCTAATTTTTGTTAATTTCATGATATTTTATTCCAAAATTAAGGGTAAAAATTCACATCCTTAGTCCACGGCATGAGTCTTCCTTAATTTCCAATTATAAACCATAAAAATTTGTCAAATTTAAATTATCTGACGTACGGGTTTTGATTTAGTTAATTAGTCAAATAAATTTTCTTCAAAATTTATAAAATATTATATGTATTTAATATTTATTGAGTATATTTTAAAAATAATATATGCAATTTTTTTCATTATAAAAACGTAAAGAAGAATTCAAATTTTCATTTCCTTTTATACTTTTGTCATTTAGGGGTAAGTCATTGAAATTAAAAAAGCATCATGTGGGCAAGAATATAGGAGTTGAATCTGTTCTATTTGTTAATCCTAACTGTAAGAGTTGGTTGCTTCTTTAGTACATTGAATACCAATGAGGATTATAGCACTTGAGATTTTAAGTGCGGGTGAAATAATGGAAAGTTTTCTGTTGCCATGGTAACTGTCACAAAGCTCTGCTTTGGGCTCGAACCTTTACCATAAGTCGCACCCACCTTCGAGTGGCAATCTCGCTTTGGTATGCTAAAGAAAGATTGAGCCTTCTCATTTAAATGTCGCCGAACAATTCCATTAGCCATCGAACACTTCAGGTGCACACAAGTGTTTAAAGTGGTTCTCTCACACACAAAATAACACAAATGTAAAATAGAATAAAGAAAGCAGCAAGATATATATATATATATATATATACATATATGCCGAAGCTACACTTTCATTAACTCTCCACAAAATTTTAACAAAAGGCACAAGTACCCCCTCCATGAAGCACTTCCAAGCAACTCCCTACTCAAAGCCCTTATAAGGAACTCTCTACTCGAAGCCCTTACATTGAGAACCCCCCAAAAGCTCTTAACTCTCAAAGCTCTCTCCTTTGAGTGAATCCTCTCAATAAGACCTCTCTCTCAATAATTGAATCCCCTGAATAGCTCTCGCCTCTAATGAGTTATTTATAGGCTCCTCTAACTGACTAACCTAGTAAAACTCTACTAGCTAAGATTACGATCTTATCCTATCTTATCCTTATCAAATTACATCAATCTAACCAATAGATGACATCCCCATCTAATTGGGACTCTATCTAATAAGATTAGGTTACATCACATTAACAAGATAAAAGATTCCCCTATCTGGGATTGATTATCCTTATTCATAAAGATCTCCTCTATCTTCAGATGACCCTTCTACATAATCTTTATCTCTTAAGGCTAACTACTATCTTATCCGCCACATAATCATGTGCCATATCATCCACAGTTGCCACGTCACTGCTGAGATGTTCACTAAGGCCTATCTGCATATAGATCCATCAATGCACGTCCATGGACAAGTCCATCTTTGATGATCAAGCTCTCTCGTAGTGTAGTCTCATCGCTCTATGACTAAGTACAAGTCACAATCTGAGTTAGTATAAAACCTCAAGTACTGTACACGCCTTCAACATGCCTCGTCGAAGTTAAGTGCCTTCACGCACCTCGGCTCTTGCATGACTTAGTTCACCAACTCCACGTGCCTAAGTATCTGAATCTCTCGTCTCATCAAAGATTTTTGGCAATGCGCGCCTACCCGTGCCCACGTATCGAATCTCGCTTGCTCTTGAGATCTTTGTCGATACTGCCTACATCCCTCACCTACTTCGCAAGTTCCTTGGGTTCAGCTCACCAACTGTAAGACTTCACCTTGTTCCCTCATCAATACGCCTTCCTCGTGCCAAGCATTAGCTAAGGCTCGCTAACACTCGAACGATCCCGCAATCTAAACTTAGGGGTCTAACAATCAACCCTCACTAGAAGAATTTGACGCACTCATGGAAATAATCTGTGGCCACTCCGCCACGAGCGATTCCCTCAAAGACTCCTTTGCCAACTATCAAAAACTAGAGAAAGCCTTCTCTTCTGTTGGCACCTCTCCCATGTACCAACTCGTCTTTCCGTCGAGTTTGTTTTTGCTTAGATCCTTCTCTATGAGGCCCAAAACATTCAAATAAGCAATGTTGTTTGATGGCTCCTTCTCCAGAGTCATCTTCATCGCTCCCTCCTTTGTCTTTCATGACTATAGAGTTCATCTGTTCCTCACCCTTCTTGTTTTTGGGCATTCGTAAGGAAAATGCGGACCCTCACAGATAAAACATGCAACCTTCCCCTCCGATTACTTCTTCTTATGTTGAGAAGATTCTCCCACCTTCTCTTTGCATTTCTCCTGGCCATCCTGAGTTCCACCATTTTTCTTGCCCTCTCTGTTGGGTAAAATTGGTGGTGGCAATTAAAGATCAACCAAGGCATCTGCCGCCACTATTATGCTAGGGAGGTCTTTCATGTTTTACCTCTGAAGCTCCATTTGTGCCCAACCTTGCAAGTCGCTAATGAAGTTGAACAACTTGTCCTCCTCTAACATGTTCCGTATATCCAACATCACCGATGTGAACTTCCTCACATACTCCCTCACCGAGCCGTCTTGCTTCAACCCCTTTAAAGCTCCCCTCGTGAGCTATAAAGTCTTGTTGGGTAGGAACTGGTCTGACTCCTTCTTTAGCTTGTCTTATGTATCAATGGGAGATTTGCTCCCACTGATGTCATTACAAAGTCTCATCCTCCACCACAGCTTCGCATCTCCCACCATGTATATTGCTTTGATTGACAGCTTCTCCAAATCTGCCACCTTTGTTGCTGCAAAGTACTGCTCCATGTCTAACAAAAAATTTTCAAACTCCTTGGCATTCCGTTTTCCAACGAAAACTTATGGCTCTTGCACTTTCACCATAGTGCTTTCCACTCGGACACCCATCTTGTGCTTTTCCATTGCATTCTTGAGCACCAACAGATCGTAACTTATCTCCTTACGAGCCTTCATCTAGTGCTCGAGCTCTCTCATAGTTTTTTTAAGCTCACTCTCCAAAGCTGCAATACGTTCCAACAAAGGAACTACTACCTCATTCGTTGGGGCTAAAGACTTAAGTATTACCTCTATTATGGTAACCCTTTCCGTAAAATTACTTCCACCAGCCATCGCTCTAGATTTTCTCCAATACCAGTTGTCACAAAGGTCTACTTTCGGTTCGAACCTTTACCACAAGTTGAGCCCACCTTCGCGCGACAATCTCACTTCGGTCTGCTAAAGCAAGATTCAACCTGCTCACATGAATATTGTCGAACAATTCTATTAGCCCTTGAGCACCTCATGCGCACATAAATGTTTAAAGTAGTTTTCTCTCACAGAAAATAACATGTGTAAAATAGAGTAAAGAAAGAAACAAGAGATACATACATATATATATATATATATATATATATATATATGGCCGAAGCTACTCTTTCATTAACTATTCACAAAACGTTAACAAAAGACACAAGTACCTCCTCCATGAAGCACTTCCAAGCAACTCCCTACTCAAAGCCCTTACAAGAAATTCCCTACTCAAAGCCCTTACAATGAGAACCCCTCTCAAAGCTCTCTCCTCTGAGTGATTCCTCTCAATGATCGAATCCCCTGAATAGCTCTCACCTCTAATGAGCTATTTATAGGCTCCTCTAAATGACTAATCCTAGTATAACTCTACTAACTAAGATCACGATCTTATCCTTATCAGATTACATCAATCTAACCAATAGATGGCATCCCCATCTAATTAGGACTCTATTTAATAGGATTAGGTTACATCACATTAACAAGATAAAAGTTCCCCCTAGTTAGGAATGATGATCCTTATCCACGAAGATCTCCTCTATCTTCAAATGATCCTTCCACGTAATCTTTATCTCTTAAGGCTGATGTTCATCCACTATGATCTTATCCACCATGTCATCATGTGCCACATCATCCATAGTTGCCATGTCACTGCTGATGTACCAAGGCCTATCCGCTCATAGGTCCATCAATGCATGTCCATGGACAAGTCCATCTTCCATATTCAAGCTCTTTCATGGTGCAGTCTTGTCACTCCATTACTAAGTACAAGTCACAATCCGAGTTAGTATAAAAACTCACATATTATACATACTTTCGATCTACCTCATTGAAGTTAAGTGCCTTCATGATATAAAATAATTATTAAATAAATTAAATAAACTAATGTGCAATGTTGATAATAATATCTTAAAAAGAATCAATCAGAATGATGCATCGTCTAAATAAATAAACTATTCTTAAATTCTTAAATAAAGAGCTTTTCAGATGTAACATAAAGAATAAAAGAATAAAAAAAAGTTTAGTTTGCTCGTGGATGACTATTTATATGTTATTCTTGATATCTAATTTCAGGTTATACTAGTACTTGAGAATAAAAATTCAAAATTATTTAAAATCTATTTTTGATTCTCTAACCTTTATTTTATTTATTCCTAACAACTGTACAAGCAAAAATTTAAGTAACATAAACAAACAACATACTCATTCTTAAGCTTTCAATCTAAATTACCAAAAATACCATTAATGAAGCCAAGGGAAGGCATAGTGACATTACATTGATAGTTGCCAACAAGAGAAGCCAATATGCCAGCCCTGACCCTGCTTGTCTCGGATTTTGTAATGACATCTTAGTTACAACACATTGTTCTTATTATGTAATCAGCATTTGCCAAGCCGCAATTCATGTCAACCTCCACTACTCCCCTGAGACCTTTTTCGAGCGTTTGTATTGAATTCTTTTTTCATGCTAACTGATGTGGATGAGGGCGTTGCTCATTTACCCATTTGCTATTTCATTTTAATTTTTCAAAATTTTTAATGTTCCTTATTATTTGAAAACCAAAATGATTAAAACAATAAAATATCTTTTGGTTTAGAAAAATAGCGTCAAATAAGGAAAACAATAAACTTTCATGATTCTTCTATTTATACAATGCTTCCCTTTTGGTCCATCATTTCACACTAATACATTGATAAGTGTACAAAGAGTCAAATTAAATTTTAAAAATTGCAATGAAAGTATGGTTTAGAATTTTGTTCCGTACCAATTAATATCGGACAGTATGTACCGTACTGGTCAGAGAACAGAAAAAAGTAAAAGTTTTATGTACTAGATCTAAATATTGGTCGGTACCAGCCTCTATTAGACGACATTTATAATACCATTCATATACCAGCTTGTTGGAAAAATTATGCAAGATCGAATCTAAGCATAGCGGAATAATTTAAAATTTTTTCCACAGAATCAACTTTAACAGAATTAAATCTGAAACATAAAACAAGAAATTTAACAAAAATCACACCTGTTTCGATTCCCATTGTGATTTTTCCTTTCGGTTGAATCTGTCAATCCCATAAGTCGTTCAGTCGTTTGGCCTCTAATGGTATCTATAGATCTCTTCGGAGAAAAACTCAAATCAAATTTGAGAGGAAAAATTCTTAGAAGTGCTAGCTTCAATTTTTCTAATTTTTCCTTTTTATATGAAAAATCTTATTTTTTATATCCGTAGATTTTATCAAAATTATAACTAAAGTCAAACTTTTGTCATAATTATGAATTAGTCCTTATAAGATCAAATATCAC
>JAOSBN010000005.1:28002083-28017870 GCA_027563595.1 Erythroxylum suave
GTACTACACTTTCCCGCATTGCGGTCCAGTGTAGCCGTGAGGGAGTCCGAAATCGGAGCTCCAGTGCCACTAGCGGGTAGGCGGGAGAAGCCTTTACAACGAGACAGTGCACTGACTCTAGTTAAGGGACCTAACCAAACCCATATAACACACATCACACTTGAAAAATTCGAATTATCCGAAGACACATTTTGAAAACTTAACTTTTCATATTCACATGAATTCATATAGCAGTTCTAATGCAGTTACATAACAACAAAAATCACATAAGCCCAGTATCTGTAAGGCCCCAAAATATACCCTAGATGAAATGTCACATATTTGTGAAAGTACATGTATGATATGCGTTAAAATTGTGGTATGATTTGAAAGTGATAGGCTTGTGACTTAAATTTTGGTATTGATGGGCCATAATTAGCAACATGGAATTAGTTGATAACATTAGAAAATTGATGTATTCAAATGTACATTTAGGCTAGGAAAATAGGCAAGTTGCAAGATAAGTTGGTCCATGAAAATTAGTATGACTAAGCCTAGACATTGAATGACATTTGGCATAGCTAATGCATTGACATATAGAAACATTGGTTGAGTGACAAGTGGCCTAATTGAATTGTGACATTTGGTTGCCACATATGAAGCCATGTAGGTTGCTTTAATAAAGGATAAGTATCACACTTTCATATGTGACATGTGGCCATTGCAAACCAAGATACCTTGCATTCAAAGAGCTAGGCAAGTGATGAATGATCTTCAACTTTGAAGTTTCCACAACATTCTCTTTACTCTTTACACTGTCTCCAAAGATACTCTCTCTTACTCTCACAAACTCCTCGATTTTGTTTCAATTTGGATCATCATCACTTGATATCTTTGCTAGATGTTGTATCAAGGAAGTTAGATTTTGCTATCTTTTGTGCTATTGTCTTCTTGGTGTTAAATTTTAACCTTGATCTCGAAAGTGTGTTGGTTGCATGAAGGCTAGTTTAGCTTTTTCTTTAAAGAAGGAACTTGAAGTTAAGAAGGTAAAGGAATTTGAAAATTGATAGCATTTATTGTTATAAGTTCTGTAGTGATTGAATTGGAATGGCATATGTGTTGAATTGATGACCTTTGGAGAAGGGGTATTGAAAGTGTAAGAAATGAGTTAATTGTTCTTGTTTACTTAACAGGTGTCGGTGTTTCAGCCATATCTTCACCTACAGACATCGAAATGGGATGATTTTAAATTCATATTAAACTAGATACATTTTTCTACAATTTTAAGAAGGAATCGAATTTGAATTATGCCAATAATAGCTTTGAAATTTAGCTTGAAGTTGAGTTTTGGATTCTGCCACTGTTTCTAAATAGTTTGCAGTATTTTGAGGATAATTCAAGAATTAATGTACCAAATTTTATAAACTTTATTTAGAAACTAAATACAGAGAGAAATATTTTTTTAGAAGAACATATTGCTTAAAGACCTCAGTATCTATGTCAGAATAGCCATACAAAACTGACCCAAAAGTCTATCCTAAAAAACTAGAAAATTGTAAGAAAAATGGGAGATTACCTTCTATCATGATCATGGGAAGTATTCCAAGATCATGGGTAGTACTTAGGAAGGGAAAATTTTGGTTTTAGACAATTGTTGGACTATTAAGGTTAAGGTGCTTAAGAATAGTTTAATTGAACTTAATTGAGGTTGAAAATGAGCTTAGATGATGCTAGAATAATTGAGTAGAAGTTAATCTTCTTACGGATTGTTAATTGAAGTAATTTCTTAAAGAATGTGTGATTATTTAATAATGTGCATCAGTTTGAAGTGTATGGTATGTTCAAGATGAATGTGTTTTTAAGAATGTAAATGTGTTCCAAGAATTTTATACGATGAGAATTGGATATAGATATTTGAGAAATGGGAACTTCTATGATGTTATAATATACAATGACTTAATGTTTCAATGATATATTGGTTCAAATGCTTATGATTATAGGCATATTGAGTTGACTGAATGTGAGTGAATATGTTCAAGTTGTGCAATATAGAATAAAGTCGTATGTTTTGCAATATATCTTTGGCATGAAAATTCTAAAATGTGACATGCATATTTTAAGAAAAACTGCCAATTCATAGTCGTGGGTAAATAAGCATGCCTAGAAGGGTTAGCAGTTGCCTCTGTAATTAAATACTAAGGTGTATTCTGTAACCAGACACTAAGGTGTCTTTTGTGCTAGACACTTCGGTGTCTTATGATATCAAACACTTTTGTGTCTTCTGTTTTAGAGACTTAAGTCTCTTCTGTTTTGGATACCAAACATGGTATCTTCTATTCTAATCCCGTTACCCACTTCTGTAAAAAGGATTAGCAGGCTAATTTGTTTTGTATTATGTTACATGCTCAGTTTTTATAAAATTAAGCTCTTTTTTGAAATAACTAAGTTCTGTTATGATATAATCAGATACTGTTTTGATACTGACAAGTCCTATTATGATACTTGTAATTTTTGCTTTGAAACAAATATATCCTGTTTTGATTGGGCGTATTATGTTCTAAGATATATATTATTTTTGATGCACTTTTATATGAACAATTAAAGATTGTTTGAACTGTGATCTATTTCTGTATATTTGAATGTTAAACGACTATTAGAAATAGTTGCCAAATCATATCTTGTTTAGTTATTCCCCACTAAGCTTTATGCCTAACATGGTAGCTTTCGTGTAGGTTCAAATAGAGGGGTATAAAGACTGGGATAAAGACAACTGTATTGGGCAATGAAAACTGTGTTTTGTCGTGAATAATGTTTAATCTGTTGTTGTTACTGACTTGTACTCAGTATGATGAGACAGTTTGTGTTTTGTATATATGGTTTGTAATATTTATAAATAAGGGAAAATTGGATTTCAAGGCATGTAATATGTTTTATGATTTATCATTACATTATGCATGGCAAGTTTAAAACATAATGAAATGTAATGTAATGTATGATGCTTAAGTTTCTCAGAATGCTTGGAATTGTTGATATGATATGTTTGGGTGCTATTATGTGTGGCATCTGCATATCCTCTGAGGGGGTATATGGGTGTTACATTGTTTGGTATTAGAGCATGGTTTAGGCAAATTTGGTTTAACCACGCTTAACTACTGCTTTAATACTTGAGTGTAAAAGTTGTGTTTTGGCCTAATACAGTTTGTCCCATGTTTTGGTTATAGAATTAAAGATGGAAAGATCTCACGAAGCCATTGACGAAGATGCTGAGAGTAACAATGTTGAATGATCTCGTCCATCGATATCTGGACCCTTTAGCGTTAACCGAGGTGAAGATAAGGTGCCACCTCCGCCTCCAGCTCAGAGAGAGGCTTTAGTTAAGTTGTCTTAGGATATGATGATATTACTGCATCATATGATTGCACCTAAGGCTCTGATTGATTATCTACAGAAGTATAGAGCTAAGGAATTTTTGGAACATCATTAGAGGAATCTGAAAGAGCTGAGTTTTGGATAGAAAAAGTAACGGGGTATTAGATGAAATCATTTATTCACAAGATCAGATGGTGCACTAGGCTAAATGAGGTATTAGATGAAATCATTTGTTCACAAGATCAGATGGTGCACTGTGCTGTCTCTCTTCATTTTAATGAATCCTTAGCTACCGATGCCTCTGACTTGGGATTTCTTTTCCTAAGAGTTTAAAGCTAGGTATGCTACCGAGGCTTACAAAAAGGAGAAGTGGAAGCAGTTTTTGAATCTGAAGTAGAGAAACTTAACTATTGTTGAGTATGGTAGGGAGTTTAATTGACTTAGCAAGTATGCTCCCGAATAGGTACTTATTGAGGAGTTCTAGTGTCATCAGTTTGAAGATGGTTTAAACAATTTGGTTAAGAAGCATCTTGCCGTATTCACTTTACTGTAATAAGTGAACTACCATCAATTAGTGCAAGTTGCAACGAAAATAAAGAAAGAAGAGATGGTAAAGAGAGAAAGGGCTCAGCGAAGAGGTTTTTCTAGAGGAGGTTAGTCCTTAGGCAAACCGATTCATGATGGTGTTTCCTTTGCATAGGAATTCACTTAAAGATTTATAACTAGGGGAAAGCGACAAAACTTTCCCTCATCGACTGCCTCTAGTAGGGGTTCCTCTGTAGGCTAAGGTTCTGGTATTCTGGAGTGTCCTTATTGCTCCAAAAGCCATTGAGGTACCTATTAGAGGGCTACGAGTGCGTGTTTTAGATATGGTAACACAGAACATCAGATAGCTAACTGCCCTATGAGACAGTCCCAGACACAGCTAGCAAGTAGTGTTGGACCCCGTTTCTGAAGCCTAACATTCGGAGTCATAAAAATGTGGGCAAACTTTCTTCAAATTTAGGATAGATTTTGGGAAACCTCAAATCAGAATTTCAATAAAATTTTTTCCCATTTTCTTAAGTTTCTAATGACACCAAAATCATGTCATTTGGTTTAGAAATATAGAAGTTATAACCCAAATATTTTCAGATTGTTGTTATACTAAAGCAGCTATATACAATTTCCATCCAGAAATTGAAAGTCTTATAAACAGAATTAAAATTTTATTTCTTCATATGATTTGTGACTCTATGTCTCTAGTTTATTTAGAGATAAGAATCATCGCCATTGGAGCTCTATGGATTAAGATATCATCAAAATACTGCAGCATAATCAGTAAAAATATCCAACTCACACTCTTCCAACCGATCCCCTCACTTTGATTCAATCAATCTTTTTCAAATTACTACCAAAAGATATAAATATTTTTGTAGGAATATAATAATATGTTAGGAATCTAATGCTTCAAAAATCAGGTCATTTAGAGGTCGGGCGCCAAAGTTATGTTCAAAAGAATGAAACATGTTCAGGCTGGGGGAAGGACCTGCAGGTCGCGATTGTGCTTATGCAAGATCGCAACTTGGCGCACGCCCGCAATGTCGTGATCGCGACTTCCTCTTCTCTCTTTTCTTCCTCCAACCTGTCTTGGTAAAAAAGGCATAACTTTCACTACAAGTATCAGATTAAGGTTCTTCTAAGACCGTTTTGAAGTGGACTTCTAGACCTACAACTTCTAAGAAGACCTGAAAAACAAATTTTACCTCTATAAAAGTTCAAACCAATGCAGCTGTCCCGAAAGTCAATCCTATGCAGCATCACAAACTTCTAATAACCATAACTCTCAGCTCTGATATCCAAATATTTCATACTATATAGCATTGAAAAGATAGAAAGATAATCTACAACTTCCAAGAAGACAACTTTGGCTAATTCTACCTATATTGATCCAATTTTTCCCCTGAATGGAAAACACAATTTCTACACCTATGGAAGACTTGAAATAAGAAATGACCAACTATAAGATGACTAAGCACATACACATTGGAAACTTCTTCAATTCTTCATTCATTTCCAAATCAAAATGAAGTTCATATATAGCTTTCATTACAAATCAACATTATGTCAAAGTCTTAACAAAAGATACAAAAATACATTGGATGCCTAATGTTCAATGTGTTTATAAAGCTATCCAAAATCTAGTCACTTAGTACAAAAGCTAACTATCTAGGAATTTGTCCAAATGCCTTACAAGGATCATTGATCTTCTCGATCTGCACCTAAGGAGTGGGAAAAATATTGGGTTGAGCTACACAGCTCAGTGGCTAATATATTTATAGTCATTGGCGATGAGCCACACAATCAAACATACATGCAACTAATCATATAAGAATTCTCATCTTATCTTGACCCAACAATGTAAGTTCAACATTCATAACTCATAACTCAATACATCATCATATAAAACATATTGGATGTGATTTGACATCAAAGCCTACTACTCAACTTCATGAAAACTTAACACATCAAAATGCAAATGCATAAACAAATGGTTTGAGGGTTCTGTGGAACAAAACAGAGAGACTGAAGTTTACTTCGTGAATGAAAGAGTCCACTTTTCAGATCTCGTGTGCCACAAGTGGGCAGCTAGGAGAAGGCTTTATGTCGATGTGCACGTGACTACGAAAAGGTTCCTCTCTCGCCCAAACACAATCAAATCTCATGCTCAATTCCATCAATCACAAGTTCATATTCTCATGCTTTTTCTTCTTTCCATTTAATCAAAATGCCATGATACAATTCCAAGACATAGCATAATCCTACTCACAATTCAATTTTTATCATATGTCATACATCATAATGTAATTTCCATATCATAATATTTCAAAGAAAATCATTTTAACGCACAACACATACATATATAGAGGCATTTTGCTCATTTCACAATAATTATAAATAAATTACCCACCTTATAGTTCTTGAAAATCCAAACTCAAATTCGCCCTTCCCTTTGCTTTCGGGTAGGATTTTCTTGATTTCCTAAAACAAACCATCTTCCCATTAAATTCCAATTCAATAAAACCCTTAAAACTTCCATAATCACAACAATTGAAATCCATACAATTCAAGCTCAAAACTAACCTACCCATAGTCCATCTAGGTTAGAAAACCCAAAACCTAGGTTAGGAACCCAAAAATCAAATGGGTCTCTCAATCATCTTCTTTCAACTCAACCCATTCTCTTCTTCTTTGTCTACCTAAGCAAGAAAGAAAGATAAAATTACCTTAAACAAGCTTGATTCTTTCTCTTTCCACATTTTCTTCTTCTTCCCTAGCTTCTCTCACAACTCTCTTCTCTTCTTTCTTTCTTCCCTACGTTTTTCTCCTCTCTTCTTTTCTTCTCATGATTTCTTCTATTCTTCTTTCTTATTCTTCTAATTCCAGCCCCTTTTGTTTTGTCTTTCTTCCCATTTTGCCTCTCATTAAACTAGACTTTCCATATTTACCCCTCCTTTTTTTTAACATAAGTCTAACAACTACTTAGCCTATTATACACCATATTAATTTTAACTAAATTCTAACACTTCATTATAATTCCTAATTTCTAATTTCTATTCATAATTGCTAATTTACTGACTCAACTTTAAATATAATAAAACAATTAAATCAAGAATAAATTAAAAAATTTGGGGTCTAACAATTCTCCCCCCTAAAAGAATTTCGCCCTTTAAATTCTTACCTGAGTCTACGAAGAGTTATGGATACTTTTCCTTCATTACTTCCAAAGGCTCCCATGTTGCTTCCTCTGTCGAATGGTTCTTCCATAAGACTTTAACCAGCTTAACAATCTTGTTTATGAAAACCTTTTCCTTCGAATTTAGGATCTCTACTGGTTGCTTCTCATATGTCAAATCCTCTCTTAACTGAACCTCTGAAGGTTGAATTTTGTATGAAGGACCCGATTGGTACTTCCTCAGCATCAATATGTGGAAAAAATTGTGAATCTTAGATAACTTCGATGGCAAAGTGAACTTGCAGGCTAAAGGCCCATTCTTCTCAATGATCTCATATGGGCGTATGTATTTTGGACTAAGCTTGCCTGAAGGTGCTTGGTGTTTAGCCTTGACGTGTTGGTAGACTAAGCATTTTTTGGTATACTCTGCAACATCCTTCTTCATTCCTTTCCACCAGAAATGCTTCTTCAAATCTCTATACATTCTCGTACTTCCTGGGTGTATAGCATAAGGCACATTGTGTGCCTCATCAAGAATCCCATCCTTCAGCTCTAACATATCCGGAATACATATCTGTTTCCTACCACCATCAATCCATCTTCCCTTACCTCTATTTTAGAAGGTTTATCACTTTTAATCTCTTCTCAGAGCCTGCTCAAATATTCATCCTGTTCCTGCAATTCCTTAATCTTCTCATTCAACATTGGCCTCACTCTAATATTAGCCAATACACAATCAGGCTCGACTTGCCTTAATGTCACATTAAATCTGGCTAATTCCTTCAACAAAGGAAGGTACACTATCTCCATATGTGCCATAGTGGACTTCCTACTCAGTGCATCCGCTACTACATTAGCTTTCCCTAGGTGGTAGTCTATCATCAAGTCATAATCTTTCAATAGCTCTAACCATCTTCTTTGTCTCAAATTCAACTCCTTTTGCCTCATCGAATACTTAAAGACTCTTATGGTCTGTAAATAGCCTAGTAGTGACTCCAAGTTATGGGTAGGATAGTTCATCTCATAAGGCTTTAATTACTTAGAAGCATAGGCAATCACTTTATCTCGCATCAACACACACCCTAATCCCTTCCTTGAGGCATCACTGTACATTGTGTATCCATCATTACCTGAAGGGCAAAGTCAAAATTAGTGCACTCGTCAATCTGTACTTAAGCTCCTCAAAGCTCTTATAACATTAATTTTTCCACACAAACTTCTAATTCTTCCTTGTCAATTTGGAAAGTGGAGCAGTTATCATGGAAAAGCCCTCCATAAACCTTCTGTAATATCTGGCTAAACCTAAGAAACTTGTCACTTCAGCTACATTCTTAGGTGCTTCCCATTTCACATCTGCTTCTATCTTCCTCAGATCCATATGCACTCCTTTTTTCGAAACTACATGTCTAAGGAAAACCACTTCGTTTAACCAAAATTCATATTTATCAAATTTAGCATATAACTCTTCCTTCCTCAATGTCTTCAAAACAAGGCCCACATGTTCCTCATGCTCCTCGTCACTCTTGGAATAAACCAATATGTCATCAATAAATACTGACAAATTGGTCTAAGAAAGTCTTAAAGACTCTATTCATCAAATTCATGAATGCTTCAAATGCATTTGTAAACCTGAAAGGCATGACCAAGAACTCAAAGTGGCCATATTGTGCTTTAAAAGCAGTCTTTGACACATCAGTCTCCTTTATCCTCAACTAGTGGTAACCTGATCACAAATCTATCTTGGAAAAGACTCTTACCCCTTATAGTAGATCAAACAAATCATCTATGTGTGGGAGTGGATATCTGTTCCTAATGGTGACATGGTTAAGCTTCCTATAATCTGCACACATTCGCAATGACCCGTCTTTCTTCTTCACAAAAAGGACCAGAGCTCCCCAAGGCGAAGAGCTCAGTCTAATGTAACCTTTCTCCAATAAATCTTCTAATTGCTCCTTAAGCTCCTTCAATTCCATCGGAGCCATTCTATAAGGTGGAATCGATATTGGCATTGTGCCTGGAAGAAGCTCAATGGGAAATTCAATTTCCCTAGGTGGCAGTAGTCCTAGTAACTCCTTGGGAAAGACATCCAGGAATTCTATGACCGTTGGTATATCTTTTAAGCTTCTTTTATCTACCTTCGTGTCTACCACATAGGCCAAATATGCTTCACATCCTTTCCTCATCATTTTCTCCACTATCAAAGCCGGAACAACTCTAAGTGGACTCGACTTTTTGTCTCCCACAAACACAATCTTTCTTCCATTATCCAACTCGAACTTTACTGTCTTCTATTTGTAGTCTAAGTTGGCATGGTAATTTTCTAACGTATCCATGCTTAATATCACGTCTAATACCCCCATCTTCAAAGGCATCAAATCTACCACTAATTGTCCTCCACCAATACATATCTCACAATCTTTATAAACTTGAATAATAATAATATACTGGCTGATTGGAGTACTCACCATCAAAGGAGCATCCAATGGGCTCAAATTTCTCCTATGCACAGTTCTACTCTATGACACAAATGAATGGGTAGAACCCGGATCAATCAAAACAATCACATCATCATCAGATAATTTAACTGTACCAGTGACGACCTACAGAGTTGTCTATGCGTCCTCCCTTGTCATAACAAACACTCTAACTGGTGCTTGTCCCCTCAGTCTCTTTGAAGGGTTCACTTTCTTGGCCACATCAGAACTTATACTGCCCACTTTCATTACTGTCCTATATCCCACTGTCTCAGCCCTCTTTGAAGCTTGCATTTGACTTCTCTCATGTCTTGGAATCTTAGGGCATTCTCTTACCATATGTCCTTTCCCCCCGCAATTGAAACACGCTCTATTCAATCGGTAACATTCCCCTTTATGAAACCTTCTGTAGTGTTCATATGTGGGAATGGGTGGCTTATCCCCAAATCCCCTCCAGCTGCCTTCAGCTGTTGAGGCTTAATGTGAAATAGTAGAAGTCCTCATATGTCTAGGTCTGCTTGCACCACTGCTCCTCTCCTCAGACTATACAGGGAAAGTCCTGATACTCCTCTCGGGCATAGAAATACCACCCCCCCTCTTGGACTGTTCTCTCCCCTTTCTCTTCTTGTTTACTGCATTCTTGATGTTCTCCACATTTTCTGCTCTCAATGATGCTTCAACCAGTTGTTGGAAGTTGTAGAAATTCTGTGTCACCACTTTCTCTCTGATGGCCAAGTGCAGTCCTGCTTGAAATCTTTGGCACCTAGCCACTTCGCTCATCATTAACTCAGCTACATATTGGGCCAATTGTGTAAATCGGCGCTTATTGATCCAGTATCATCTGACACCTCGGCACACTCTCCCACCAATGCAAAGCATCTCCCTCAAGCAAACTAGCAGCATACCTAACCTTCTTATCATCCTCACAATCCATTTGATTCAGTATCCTCTCGGTCTTTCTCATCCAAGTCTCGGCTTCTTCTGGATCTGTGGTCCCATAGAAATCTATTGCCCCGTACTTCCTCAGCTTGTCGAACTGTTTCCCCCACTTAACTGGGGTCGAAGCCTGCAGCATCTGACCCATAGCCCGGACAAAGGCTTGAGTAAATGCCTGAAACAATCTCAGATCCAAGGGAGGCACTTGTTCTGGCGGAACAGGCAACTCCTGTGCCTGTGATTGAATGGGCTCACTACCATGTCCTATGGAAGCCTTGACATTTCCTGGAGCTACTGAGTTATCAGTACTCTCCTCCCTCAGCGAAGAGTCAGGTGCAATCGATCCTTGCAATATTCCTTGTGTCCTCCTAGAGGTGGCATTTTACTCCTTCAATAGAAACACTAATGATTAGCTTACATTTTATTTCAATCCTATTTCTTACATGTATGCATGTCATTTAATGCAATCAATCAATTTAAGAAAGCAAAAAATTAATCACAAAGCATATCGATTCATCCTACAATGCACCATAAACCTAGGAAAAACCTAAGCTCTGATACCAAACAATGTTGGACCCTGTTTTTGAAGCCTAACATTCAGAGTCATAAAAACGTGGGCAAACTCATTTCTTTAACTTTAGGATAGATTTTAGGAAACTTCAAATCTGAATTTCAATGACATTTGTTCCCCATTGTCTTAAGTTTCTAATGACACCAAAATCATTCCATTTGGTTGAGAAATCTAAAAGTTATAGACCAAACATTTTTCAGACTATTGATATACTAAAGCAGTACACTATACTCAATTTCCATCAAGAAATTGAAAGTCTTGGAGATCGAATAAAAATTTTATTTCTTGAAATAATTTTTGGCTCTATGTCTCTAGTTTATTTAGAGATAAGAATCATCGCAATTGGAGCTCTACGAATTAAGATATCATTAAAATACTGAAGTATGTTCAGTGGCTAATATATTTATAGCCATTGGCAATGAGCCTCCTAATCAAACATACATGCATCTAATCATATAAGCATACTCATCTTATCTTGACCCAACAATGTAAGTTCAACATTCATAACTCATAACTCAATCCATCATGACATAAAACATAATGGATGTGAATTAACATCAAATCGTACTACTCAACTTCATCAAAACTTAACACATCAAAATGCAAATGCACAAACAAATGGCTCAAGGGTTTTGTGGAACAAAACAGAGAAACCGAAGTTTATTCTATGAACGAAACAAGTCCACGTTTTAAATCTTGTGTGCCACAAGCAGGAAGCTAGGAGAAGGCTTTATGTCAACGTGCACGTGACTACGAAACGGTTCCTCTCTCGCCCAAACACAATCAAATCTCATGCTCAATTCATTCAATCACAAGTTCATATTCTCATGCTTTTTCTTCTTTCCATTTAATCAAAATGCCATGATGCAATTCCAAGGCATAGCATAATCATACTCATAATTCAATTTTTATCATATGTCATACATTATAATGCAATTTCCACATCACAATATTTCAAAGCAAATCATTTTAACACACAACACATACACACAGGGCATTTTGCTCATTTCACAATAACTATAAATAAATTACCCATCTTATAACTTTTGAAAATCCAAACTCAAATTGGCCCTTACCTTTGCTCTCGGGTAGGATTTTCTTGATTTCCTAAAACAAACCAATTTTCCATTAAATTCCAATTCAATAAAACCCTTAAAATTTCCATAATCACAACAATTGAAGTCCACACAATTCAAGCTCAAAACTAACCTACCCATAGTGCATTTAGGTTAGAAAACCCAAAACCTAGCTTAGGAAACCAAAAATCAAATGGGTCTCTCAATCATCTTCTTTCAACACAAGCCATTCTCTACTTCTTTCTCTACCTAAGGAAGGAAGAAAGATAAACTTACCTTAAACAAGCTTGATTCTTTCTCTTTCCACGTTTTCTTCTTCCTCTCCCTAGCTTCTCTCACAACTCTCTGCTCTTCTTTCTTTCTTCCCTATGTTTTTCTCCTCTCTTCTTTTCTTCTCACAATTTCTTCTTTTCTTCTTTCTTATTCTTCTAATTCTAGCCCCATTCGTTTTGTCTTTCTTCTTGTTTTGCCCCACGTTAAACTAGACTTTCCATATTTACCCCTCCTTTCTTTTAACATAAGTCTAATAACTACTTAGCCTATTATACACCATATTAATTCTAACTAAGTTCTAACACTTCATTCTAATTCCTAATTTCTAATTTCTATTCATATTTACTAATTTACTGACTCAACTCTAAAAATAATAAAAAATTAAATCAAGAATAAATAAAAAAATTTGGGGTCCAATAAGTAAGGATGTCTCTCATGTAGCTGTTGGAAACAGAGGACGAGATAGAGGTCATGGAAGATCTGGTCAGAACAAACCTAATTCAAGTATCCATTAAGAAACTATCGAGGGACTAGCTATGCCTTTTGCTTTGTCTCGAGTTTATGTATTGAAAGCTCATAAGGATCAGGATGCACCTGAAGTCATTGTTGGTACTGTTTCTCTCTTTAATTATGAAATGCATGCACTAATTAATCCTAGATCTACTCATTCTTATATATGTGTTAGAGAACTATACGATAAGGAGATGCCTATCGATCAATTAGAGTATGAAATTCATGTAACCAGTCCACTAGGTAGTAGTATGTTAGTTAATTAGGTGCTTAGGAATTGTCCTATTATGATATAAGGAAATGAATATATAACAGATCTGATTAGATTTCCTTTTCACAAATTTGATTTCATTCTGGGTATGGATTGGTTGTCTAAGCATCAGGTAGTGGTTAATTGTAATGCTAAGATAGTTGCGCTTAGGAAGCCTGATCAGCATGAAATAATATTGTATGGCATCTGCACTGGTTCTTTAGCTAATGTGTTATCTGCTATGCAAGCCCAAAACTCCTCAGGAAGGGATGTGAAGCTTCTTTAGATTTTTTGTTTGATCTTACGAAGGAGGGTGGTAAATTGCTAGATATTTAGGTGGTGAATGAATTTTTGGATGTGTTTCTTGAGGAATTACCTAGACTCCCTCCTGAAAGGGAAGTAGAGTTGTCTATTGAAGTCATGCCTGGTACAAATTCTATATCCAAAACACCATACATAATGGCTCCTACTGAATTGAATGAGTTGAAGGTGCAGTTGCAAGATCTTTTGGATAAAGAGTTCATTCAACCTAGTGTCTCATCATGGGGAGCACCGATCTTGTTTATTAAGAAAAAGGATGGTACAATACGGATGTGCATCAATTATAGGCAATTGAATAAAGTCACAGTGAAGAACAAGTTTCCATTGCTAAGGATTAAAGACCTGTTTGATCAGTTGAAAGATGTAGGAGTATTCTCAAAGATAGATTTACAATCAGGATACTATCAACTTTAGGTAAAGGATGTGGAGGTACCGAAGACTGCATTTATGACCCATTATGGAAATTATGAATTCCTGGTAATGCCATTTGGGTTAACTAATGCTCCAGTGGTATTTATGGATATGATGAATAGACTATTCAGGCCTTATTTAGATTAATTTATTCTAGTGTTTATGGATGATATCTTGGTATATTCTAATAATAAACATGACCATTCTGAGCATCTACAAGTTGTGTTACAGATCCTACGGGAAAAATAGTTGTATGCTTAAGTAAGTGTGATTTCTGACTTCTAGAGGTATCCTTTCTAGGACATGTCTCTTCTCAAGGGATTAGAGTTGATCCTAGAAAGATAGAAGCAATTGTTAATTAGAAGACACCATGAAATGTGATAGAAGTGAGAAGTTTTATGGGTTTGGTTGGTTATTATCCCCGTTTTGTGAAGCCCCCTTTAACTAAACTGTTACGGAAAGGAATAAAATATAAATGGTCTGATAGATGTCATAATAGTTTTGATCAACCGAAAAGTATGATTATTAAAGCTCTTGTATTGTTTTCAACCTAATTCTGATAAAGAGTATGTTATGTTTAATGATACAACTAGGAATGGTTTGGTTTGTATTTTGATGCAGGATGAAAAGTTCCTTATGCCTCTAGGCAACTAAAAGCACATGAACAGAATTACCCTACATATGATCTAGAGCTTGTAGTAGTAGTGTTTGCCTTGAAAATTTGGTGACACTACTTATATGGTGAAAGATGTAGAATTTTCACAGATAATCAGAGTCTGAAGTATCTGCTTACCCAGAAAGAACTCAATCTGAGACAATAGTGTTGGTTGGAACTCTTTAAAGACTATGATTGTATTATGGACTATCATCTAAGTAAGGCTAATGTTGTGGCTGATGCCTTGAATCAAAAGACTATTTCAGCATTGTCAGTGCAGCATGGCTTGAGGCAAGAAATTTTTGATGCTCAAAGAGTTGATGATAAGTTTCAACAACTTATCTTAGCTACTCAGGAAGGTAAACAACCTGAATTTACTATGAAAGTAGATGATAATTTATAATATAAAGATTAGTTGTGTGTGGCAGCTAATGATAAACTCAGAAAGAAGTCGTTATTTGAGGCTCATAATACTGTTTTCACTATAAATCCTAGTGGAAATAAGATGTATCAAGATCTAAAGTATGATTATTGGTGGTAAGGTATGAAACGTGATATAGTGGATTACGTATCTAAGTGTTTAACATGTCAACAAGTTAAAGTTAAGCACCAAGTTTCATCTGGTTTATTACATCCTATTTCTATTCTTTAATGGAGATGGGATAACATTACTATGGATTTTGTTACTAGACTTCCTCTTACTCAGAGGAAGCATGATGTTGTATGGTGATTGTTGATAAGTTCACCAAGTCTGCTCACTTTTTTCCTGTTTATCCTAATTATTCATTGGATAGGCTTGTGGACTTATATGTGAATGAAATAGGGAGACTGCACGGAGTACTGGTATCTATTATTTCTGGTCGTGATCCTTGATTTGGTTTGAGATTGTGAAAAAGTCTGCAAAAGGCTTTAGGTACTCAAGTTAAGTTCATTATTGCTTTCCATCCCCAGACTGATGGACTATGTGAACTGGTTATCCAGATATTAGAAGATATGCTTTAGGGCTGTGTATTAGAGTTTCCAGGAAGCTGGGATAATTATTTGGCTTTGATGGAGTTTGCTTACAACAAAAGTTATTAGACTAGTGTTGGTATGGAACCTTATGAAGTGTTGTATGGTAGAAGATGTAGAACTCCAGTGTGTTAGACTGAACTGTGTGAAAACAAGATGATTGATCGCGGCTTATCTATCAATCCTAAGATTGATCCTTGGAAACCGGTCAAATAAATTTGTACCAAGGATTGCAA
>JAOSBN010000005.1:28017970-28047867 GCA_027563595.1 Erythroxylum suave
AGGGAACATTCACTCAAATAAAGAGTTTATATTGATATCATCACTTCTAGATGTTTTAAGGAGATTTGGTGATTAAATTGGCGCCTGTAGTTTGAAAGACTAGCTACCCATGAAGTCTTAATACCAAGATGAGATCTTGTGTGTTAATCACCATATAATGTAAAATGGGAGTTCTAGAAGGAAAAACCAACATAAGGGCAAAACGGTAATTTTACCCTTTGTTATGTCAATAGCTATAATAAGGTTCTAAATAGGGTTTGCAATTGGACATAAAATATGTGTTCTCATAATATTTAATAGTCTATGAGTTCAACTAATTTTCTTTAGTGGAATGACATTTAGTTAATAAGTTAGAATTAATTCTAATGAGATTAAATTAATTTTAGGCTTATTGGAACTTGAATTGTCAAAGTCTAATAAGATTCCCCACCTTGCTTCAAGGAAGGTTATCAAGCTAAGTAAGAAATATAAATGGAGGTTTTAGAAGCCCATAATTGAATGTTGGGTTTGCACTAGTTAATGGTTAATTAGAAACCCAAATGTTCATTTAGTAACGGGCTAGACTTTGGTTTAATGTAATTGATTAGATTGATTATATTAAAACAAATTTTTTAAAGAAAGGAGTAGCAATTTCGGTTTTAATGGACTGATTGTGCAGCTGTACATTTGACATTAAATTGCTAAATAAAGATGGTCTTTATTATGGTTTATCATCATTAAATGGAGTTATGAACTTACCATTAAATGGTTTAATGGTTATCTTTTAATGTTAGCATATAACTTATTAGCATTCATTGGATTAAAGAAGAAAGATGTGCATTGGATGGACCATCTTCCTTTTTCTATCTTCCAAAACCAAAATTGGTAGGTCATATTTAGGTTAATAGTCTTTTCCTATAGCCATCTTAAAGATAAATGAGAAGAGTCTCATTTATCGGCTACTTTATGATTGATTAAAGTAAGAAGTGATGCATTGGATGTTATTCTCTTCTTCCATTCCATGCATAACCGAAATTGAGGTTGTAAGAAGGTGTTCTTGCATGGTTTGACTCTCTCTATCCTTTCATGCATGAGTGAGCTGAAATTTGCATGAGAAGAGTCTCATTTTTGGTTCATTTCTTTTAAGAAAAATCTCCTCCAAACATTTCTTCTCCTTTCCCACCAAAGGATTTTGTGAACCTAGTTGTCCTGGAAGAACAAGAGGTAAATCAAATTGGTTGAGGATACAACAACAAGGAGAGGATGGATTGATAAAGAAAAGGATTCAAAAGCAAAGGTTTTGGATACAATAAGAAGGAGATGATAGCGCAGCGAGAAATTAAAGCTGTAGTAAAGGAGTCAATAATATTAATATCTTGTTTATGTTTATTATTATCCTTATACCATATCATGTATAGATTGGCATGATGATTCGGATATATTGCTTCTGCTACAAATAAGATTTCTAAAAAGTTTTGAAATCTACCGGTTCTCCAAATATGACATGCTTTCTTTTCCCGATCCAACATGTATATTATCGGGCTCTTTACAATCATGAATAAAGTGACCCTTATAGCTATAATTAACACTTGACTCTTTTCATGTTCTATTTTTTCTTTGATGCATAACCATTATTGAAATGCTAAGTTTTTACATGAATAAAGAAAAGTTTATATAGACACATCAATCTTATATATATATATATATATATATATATGTCTAAAATTAAAAGATCATAGATTTTCTCTATTATCATATGTATAACAGTTGAATACGTATTATCATTCTCAATGGGAATTGGTAAGTAAAAGGTTCATATAAAATAAATACTAATAAGTTGAACAATTTCAAGGTTGTCATACATCAATGAACATAATTTAAATTGTTCATTATAACTTAGTTCTATATATAATGATCCAATATGTAACATCCAATTCCAATATTACTGTTAAAGCCCAGAAATATCATACATAAGGATTACCAATGAGATAATAGAGAAATGAACTTCATACTCGTCCATAATATAACTTGCATACACGTGAATTTGATCATTACACACATTAGAATAATTTGTTCATGCACTCACTTGACATTTTTCGAGTATAAATGATTGATTTAATGTGATTATAATGTGGATAGTGAATATTTTGTTTTGAAAATTGATTTAGTGAATCAAATTATTACTTTATAATTTTTGCAGAAATTTGAGAATTCTCTGGAATTATGAGTAATTTTGGACTAAGAAAAATGCCAAGTGGCAGGACAGTTTTTAAATAGTAGTAGAAATAAATATCAAATGGTAGTAGAATTATTGAAAAGTGATACTGGGATTTAATGACACATGTCATTTAAAATTAGGAGTCCATTGGATTAGAATTGGGGAGACAGATGGACTAGTTAATAAACCCATCAAAAAATCATAAGAAAGTGACATGTGCCACTTGCCACACCACTTACTATACCCACGTTTTTGTTAACTGAAAGACTAACTTTTTGGTATTTCGCTTGTCCTTTTGCTTCTCTCTCTTCGTAAGTTTCTCCCACAGTCATCTTCTTCATTTCTTCTTCTTCTCCATTCATGAGTTTTGCTCTCCACCTTCACAACCTAGATTTTTGGTAACAATAAAACTACCCACTTCAAGATCCTTGTTGTCCTCTTCATCTTGCCACAAAATGACCCAAATCACTCCTTGAATGATGATGGTTTTGTGATGCATGGGAAAGATATGGTTTGACGATTTTTGAAGATCTTGAAGCTTCATTAAATAAGTAGCACCAAAACCTTTGTGGGTTGTTTAAATATAAGCATATTTGATGATAGTTTGGGATGAAACAAACATGATGAAGGTGTTGACATATGATGTTACATTGATGAGGAATTAAGTAGGTTATGTTATATGCTTGTTCATATGATGAGAAATAATTCAAAAGTTGATATAAGGATGATTTTGAGATGTATTAAGGGTATAAATGATGTGTAAAAATGATCAAAATTGTTGATGAAGGTATAGATGCTTTGATGTTTTGTTTTTATTCATAAAATGAACAATGAATTGTAAATTGTTATTTGGATGGTTTGAATTGGAAATAGAGGTGATCTTGATGAAGAAATTGCTGGAGAATGTTCTATGTATTGTCTTACCAAACATACCTTTGTATTTTAGCCATAACTTGAATTGTGAATGTAGAAATTGGACAAATTTTAATTTATAGAAAACTAGACGCATATGGCTACATTTTTCATAGAGGAATAGAATTTGAAATCTATCTTTAGGAGTCTTGAAATTTGTCTTGAAGTTGAGAATTGTGTTCTGTTGAGATATGAGAATAGTATGTAGCATATTTGTTATAACTTGCAAAATACTAAACCAATATGTATTAATTTTATGTCATTAGAAACTTAAGACATAGAGAAACCTTGTATTAGAAGAATATGTTGCCAAAAAACTTCATTTTCTAAATCAAAATGGTCGTATAATACTGACCTAAAAAGTAGTCTTGAGAAAAACTAAAAAAACTATAGGAATACTGGGAAATTAGTTTCTGTGACATGACCGTGGGCAGTGATTTTTCATGGTAATATGATGATTATTCAATGTTTACATCAATTAAGGATGAGGTATATAATTATGATGTTTTTAGACATAATTGGGATTTAAAAGGAACATGAGTGATGTTGGAAAAGTGGTTAAATGTGTGATAAATTTTGATTGAGCTTGAAGTTATACCTTTAAGGAAAAGGATATTTGAAGGTTATGCATCTAAACATGAAATGGTTAGAGTGTTCAATGAGGACATAACATAATGAATGAATTGGTTAATTCATTATGAATAAGACATAGTAAGGAAGGAGATTGGATTTTATGAATGATGAGATTAAGTTTGAAAGGTTCAAACAAATGAGTTGAGGATTAGAGAGTATAATGCAATAAATGGGTAGTGAAATTAGCATGAAATGAAATTGCATTAATGTGTATGAATTATGGGAAAATTGTTATGAAATTGGGGTTATGATATATGTTGAATTCGGATGAATGAAAGAAGAAAAATGCAGGGCACGATTGTGGCCCTCACAACATGATCGCGGCCTGATATAATATGGTTCTGTCATGATCATGGCAGGGACACCATGATCATGGCCTAGCCAAAAGATGTTTCTTTCACGATTGTGGCTAGACCTAATGAGAAAAAGAGTGGTCTTTTGAATGAAGTTTAAACCAATTAATGCTAGGGTGCTTCCATATGAGGTAATTAGACTTGAATGAGATCTTAAGTGAATCTAGCAAATGATGAATGAGATGAATAAAGAAAGTAAAGTACATTTTATATTAAAGAATGGTTGAAAGTGTAAATTGATTTTGAAATGTGAATGAAGAAAATATACCCAGGATTGTCAATATGAGCATCTTAGACCTTACACATATACATATATGCATAATAAAATGATTATGTGATTGTGCAATTAATCATGTGTGTGCACTATGTGTGTTGCTTGAAATTGATATACAAGTTTCAACATTTGCATCTAGTTGTTTCCGGATCATGGAAGCTAATGCTAATTTGAAGCATATTGTGAGTCGACCTAGATGGTCTCCCTTTCATTGCTTATTCTGTTTTCAAATTATGTCTTGAATTATTAATGATGTGAATGTGATTGATTCCGAACCTTAATGTTCGAGGCGTACGATACATGAAATTACATTGGAAGTGCTCTCTATGTGTGAACTTGACAGAAATAAGTGTTCTCAACAAAATTATTGAATGTCGGACTATTGTCCGATGAAAAATGTGAATGTGAACATGAATATGTAAATTAAGCACAAATGATTGATTGTATCAATGTGAATGTGAAATTGAATACAAGCAGTTGATTGAATATAGATATGAATGTGATGTATTACATTATATGAATGCATGAACAAATAAAGGCTATTGTGACCATACTAGCCACTAAAAAAGAGCTTAAAGCTCAGATATCTGTGGTAAGAGCCTATGGCTCGATTTGAATGATAGAGCCCAGTATCCACAATGGATAAGGGACATAATGATAGAGCTCGGTATCCATAACAAATACAAGATAGAATAATAGAACTTGATATCCACAACGGATACGGGATAGTGATAAGGGTACTGAGTCACAACAATGTATTAAGTGAATTTGAGTTTCATGTACATCGCATATACATATGAATTTCATGAATTGAATGATTGCAAATGAAATGTGGGATCAAATTGATTGGAAAATGCAAAATTTCATGATCAAAGTATGTGATTGATGCTACATGATGAATTAATGAAGTGATGTAAATTATGTGATTACATGATAACATTAATTGACATGTTATGTGATTGAGTGAGCCATCGAGGATGGTCTACTCATTGAGTTTGCAAAACTTACCCCAATTTGCAACACATTTTTTAGGCTCAGAGAAGAGGCCCAGTAAAACCAACTGGGGCCTAACCACTACATTCAAATAAAAGCTAGAGGTCTGGATCAGTTGGTGTCTGCATTTGTACTTCATTTTTTTGTATGAAATTGTGTATTCAAAAGTACCATTCAATGTGTATATGAATGATTCTATAATGAAGTTATGACAAAAAAATGTCTTGTATCTGTAGCGGGCCTAAGTGACTACTGAAATTTTGATAATATGTACATTATTTATAATACTAGTGATTGAAATTGTTTATGAAATAAAAAGGGCCATCAATGATTATTAGTTTTCCTTAAAAAAAATGTGTGTGATGTTTTTTAAAAAAATTGCAATGAATTCGGTTTGACTACTCTACCACACCGCTTTCACAAGGCGTGTGTCCGAATATCCTCAAGATGTAAGGATATGTGCTCGGTGGTAGCAGGGTACTACATAATAGAGTCAACTAATTCATGTGATAATGCTCTCAGAGTTCAATATGCAACATATTTAGTTATTTTGATTAGGAAGCCAATAGGTGTTGAATGAAAAAACAAACTACTTGTTTAATTGCATATATACTAGCCATTACTTGTAGTAAAAAATGGATAGTGTCCCACAAAGATTATTCTTAGGCACCACTTAATTCAAGTTGTGCTAATTCAAACAATAAAAACTAAAAAATAAACTAAATTAAACAAACTAGCAATGAATAAATAATGTAACAAAAGTGTAGAGACTTTGTTTTCAAGATTAAAGATTATAGATCACTTTTTCCTTATCTTGTCTCCCTTCTACCTTGTTGATTGAATTATGCCTCACCTAAGATGTCCTAATGTTTCAATCTCCCTTTCTCAAGGTGAAATCAACTATCCCTAGCCAAATTAAATGGAATTGACTATGTAATCTCTCAATCTATAAAATCAGTCCACCAATTTAACTAGTTATGAAGCTATCCTATAGGTAATCAATGAATTAGTCAAGATCTCTCTCTAACTAATCAATTAACTTGATAAATGCAGGTCCATAGGGTGCCAACTCTGATTGTATAGCCCTACATAATTTACCCAACTCAATTTCTCAATATATTGTAAGTATTAAGCACAACATTTATCAAAAGCATCCACTCATTCAAAACATCAATGTAAGAGTTTAAAAAGTAGTTTAAAAGTAATCTCTACAATAAATTCAGCCACTTATAATAGGAACAAATTCAACAATATCCATATTCTCCAAAATGTAAAACACATTGAAAAAAATAAAAAAATAAATACAATGGTAGATTTCTTCCCATTTTGTATTTGAAAATATGAAAAAATGGAAGCTTGATGGAAGTTCTTGATTATTAGTCTTGATTCCCACCTTTTGCACCTGGAAGATTGTGACTTTGCGTGAACAGTTGAAAAAAATGTGACTGGTGGCTTCCATATATATATATATGTGTAAGGAAGGCTTTTTTAACTTTTTTTTCTCTTAGTCACTTAAGGTTTTCTTTAGATTCGAAAAGATAAAAAAGTCCCTTGAAAAATTGAGTCTAGAAGTGTCCCCACATTTATCCTGACGTTGGCCACAACCATGGCCTATAAAACATGATTTTGGTCTTTAAATAAGCTTTTTGTCACGATCATGGGTCAATCCTGGTGCTTCTGTCATGATTGTGGCAGTTTATGGTTCGAGTTCCCTTTGAAACTTCTCCTTCTGACAAACACCTCAAGGTACCTCAAAAACATAATATTTAAGCTTAAAAGCTTGTACTAACCCATACAGAACTTAAAACACAAATAATTAACAAACGAACACACCTAAACATATGCTAAATGTTTGTTTAGTGGCTAAACACATTTCAAACTATGCTTAAAACACAATGTAATTTACACTTATCAACATCCCAGACTTAAATGTTTGCTTATCCTTAAGAAAAAATCAAATATAACCAATAAAATGCTATGACTTTATTTTCGAAAAGATTAAAGCATGCAATCCCTCAAACTTTGGCCATCTCAAGTGTCAAGCTACTACACACCTCATGACTAATTTTCATTGGTGCACATAAGCAAACTCAACGTAAGAAGCTATCACTCAAAAATAAGTATAAACTCAAAATGGAACTTCCTTACATATTTCACTCATTTCTCTCAAGTGTTTGACGGTTAGTGTTTCGCTCAAACTTCCTATAGGAAACCACACTTTCATAGGCTTACAAATACACCTATTCTCCTCCACAATGATTACATTCTAAGATAGATGAAAAGGACTTTGTTTTAGGTTGTAATGTGGCTAGGATTAAGGTGGTCAAAAAGGTTTTAAGGGATTATCACAAGCATTTATAAAGTACTAAGTTTTAGGGGATTATCACAAGCATTTATAAAGTGCTAAGTGTACAAAGATATGACAAAGATAAACCTCTGAGATATGCAAATGGATATGGCTACTACTTCGCACTTATTGATGCTGCTATATGTTATTCCTTTTTCTTTTGTTTCTTTTTCTTTTTTATTATTTGATTTTGTTCTTTTCTCTTTTCTTTTTTTATCATAATAAAGAAACAATGAATAGAGAACAGAAACTATATGCAATGTGCTCTAAGAGTATAAATACTAAAATCTTCTCATAGCATCTCAGAAAGAAAAAGAATTGTACAAAAAAATCCCAAACTAAAGTATCACTTAGCATTTTGTTAACTTGTGATTGGGTAAGCTAATGGGGTTTATAGGTTCTAAAACGGTGTGATTTCAAGAAAAAACAAGTTAAAGGCTCAACAAGGCTAGCAAGGGATAATAAAAAGGTAGGTCATTTCAGTCAAGGGTTTAAAAAAAGTGCCTTAATCATTTATATCTAGCATGCATCTGGTAGATTTAAACTGATTCAAAGCAAGTTCTGAAGGTAACTACCTAAGAAAGCGTGACACAAATAAGAAAATGAAATGACCATAGAATGGAGTAATAAAGGCTCAATTCCTCATATAGGCTCAAATGAAAATTCATTTATTCTTGTATACAACCCCTTATTGCTCAAGTGTCAAGCTTTGAGTAAGCTTATACAACCAACTACTTTCATCACTCCACATAGTTCACCCTCCACTCAAGTGGCCTAATTTGGGTTAATGCATGAATTTAATCTCATTCCAACTAGTATGATATAATCTTATGGAAACACATTCATCACAAAGATCCAAATGTTAGGGAAATGACATACCTAATACTAACAAGCTAACATACATCCTAAATGATAAACAAAAATGCAAACACAAATGCAAAGACTACCTCCCCACACTTGAGCAATACATTGTCCTCAATATGAATTGGAGAACACCCAAAACCAACAAAAAATACAATGATAAACAAATCACAAAACACAAGAAGAATAATAGAAGAGATTAAAGGCAAGATGGGTTCATTGTAGTGGGGGCGATAGAGGTGGCACATTTTTCCTCTCGTCCTTTGGTCCTCCAATAAGCTATGATCCATAAAAATCCTTAAAGTAACCTCAAAACAAATCATTGGGAACCTAAACAATAAGAGATCAAAGGGAAAAACAAGTTAAAACCCAATCAAAACTTGCACCTATGCCCATTAACCTTAAAACAAATCATTAGCTTGACCATTGCATATGCAATCAAAAAAGAATGATTGAAAGGAAAGAAATTACTTCCCTTTCTTATGAGAATGGCCCTTCAAAGTATAACTTGCACCTATGCCCATTAACCTTAAAAGTTTCACCCTTATCATTTTCCATCTCCAAAGCTCCATGGGGAAGCACTTGAGTAACATTGAAAGGGCCACTCCATCTTCACTTGAGCTCTTTAGGAAATAACTGAAGTCATGAATTGAACAAAAGCACTATGTCCCTGCTCTTGAATTCCTTCATCTTGATGTGGGCATCATGCCACTTCTTAGCCCTTTCATTATACAACTTGTCATTTTCATATGCATCTCTCCTTACATCTTTTTAACACTCTATCCAAATTAAACAAGCAATGATAAAAATAGTGTCCAAAAATAGAGAAGTCATCCATAAATACCTCTATGAAGTCTTCATTCATATCCACAAAGATAGCCATCATTCCCATTTGGAACGTGGCTAGTGCACTGCATAGACCAAAAGGTATCCTCCTATAAGCAACAGTCTTGTAAGGACAAGTGCAAGTAGTCTTCCCTTAGTCCTGTGGGTATATGAACACCCGAATGTACCTAAATGTTGATCAAGAAAATAATCAAAATCATAGACAACCACCCTCTCAATCATTTGGTCCATAAACGGTAATGGGAAATGGTCTTTCTTTGTGGCCAAATTGAGCTTCATATAGTCAATGCGAACTCTCCAACCTGTAATGGTCCTAGTGGAAATCTTTTCACCATTTTCATTCTCCATCACTATCATACCTCCCTTTTTAGGCACACATTGCCTCAGACTCACCCACTCACTATCTAAAATTGGGTATATAATACTCGCATCTAAAAGTTTCACCACTTCCTTCTCTACAACCTCTTGCATGTTTGGATTTAACCTTCTTTGTCTCGCTCTCACTATCTTGCATCCTTCTTAAAGATTAATCCTATGCAACACCACATTAGGGCTAATCCCCCATAATATTAGAAATTTGCCACCTTATGACTCTCATCCTCTTCTTACTCAAAATCCAATTGGTTGGAAATGATGATGGGTAAGGTGTGTGTATCTCAGGTTGGAAGGTAAGGATTTTAGTTTTATAGTGGGTGGCTTTACAATAGAGGGTGGTGTGGGTGTATTCGTTCTCTCTAACTTCTCTTACTCACCCTCCTCACACAATTCCTCTTCACTCACACTCTCATCCTTATGCACTTCAACAACTTTGTCTGCACAATTATTCACAACATCATTCTTCATACGTGCACTTCCATTTATTGGCTTCTTCAAAGATTTAGTCATATTAAATTCAACCTGCTCATCTCCAATTCTCAAAACCAGTTTTCCTTCATGCACATCAACTAATACCTTACCAGTATTCACAAAGGGATACCCAAAATTAGTGGGAAATTCTTATCTTCTTCAAAGTATAACATAACAAAATCAATAAGAATTATAAATTTATCCACTTTTACCATAACGTCTTCTACTACACCATATGGCCTCGTGATGGATTGATCTCTAAGTTAGATAAACATAGATGTTGGCTTGACATCTCCTACCCATAATTTCTTGAAAATAGACAAATGCATCAAGTTAATACTTACACCTAAATCACATAAGCATTTAGAAAATTCAAAATCACGAACAACATATGGAATAGTAAAACTCCCTGGATCTTGTAGTTTTCAAGGCATTATGCTTGTGATGATTGAACTATAATTCTCTATTAAGGTCACCATTTGATTGTCCTCTGAAGTGCATTTATTCGTCAATATATCATTGAGAAACTACATATACTTTGGCAAACCCTCCAATGTCTCTACCAAGACAAATTAATTTGAAACTTCTTTAACTTCTCCAAGAATTTGGAGAATTGAGTGACTAATTGATATTGTCTCATCCTCTGTGGATATGGAATCTTATGCTTATAGGGTGATGGTGACACATATGGCTTCTTTTCTTCTTTCTCTTTTAGCTTCTCTTCTTCTTTCTTTTTGCCTTTACCTTTCTTTTTTTTTTGGCTATCCTTTTGCACAATTAGCTCCTCCAATTGCTTGCCACTCCTAAGTGTGATCAACTTGAGTTATTTCTTTGGATTGGCCTCGGTATGGCTTGGTAAACTTCCTGCATTCCTAGAAGACAAAGCATTAACAAGTTGAACTAACTGTACCTCCAAGTTATGGATGGATGAAGCGTAGTTTTTCACATTCTGGTCAAACTTTCCTTCATTCTCTTCTGACTCTCTTCTTGTCTTCTTTGACCTTCCTCTTGGCTTAAAAATTTTAAACACAATACATCCATTAACTTGTCCATTTTGCTCTCTAAATACCTAAATCAGTCTTGCTAAAATCCAAGAGATCCTTGTGCTCTCACTTGCCCACCTATATTATTAGTATTCCATGAAAATTTTTTGTGGTTTTTCCACCTAGGATTGTATGTGTTAGAGTATGAACTGTTACCTCTTTGTAGTTAACCCAAGTAATTTACTTGTTCTGAACCAGTAGCTCTTAGCAAGAAGAATTCAACCGTGTCAAGGTTTCCTATTCACATAACTCATATCATAATTACATAGCCTTGGCTCTAGAAGCTGGTTGCATGTTGCTCAATTGCTTAGTGAGGGTGGTAATATGTGCTTGCAAAGTTGTCACTGAGTCAATTGGAATAATCGCTTTTTATGCCTTAGACCCTTGTCTATTCCTTTCATTTGAACACATGCAGCTATTGCTTGGCAATGCTTCCAAAAGGCTATGAGTTGTACTAATAGTTTTCCCCAACAAAGACCCTCTTGCAACTGCATCTATGTTTCCCCTTGTGCTTTGATTCACATCATTGTAGAATGTTTACAAAAGGAACTCCCTTGAAAGGTTATGGTGGGGGCAACTCCTTCGTAATTCCTTAAATCTCTCCTATGTTTCATACAATGACTCCCTATCACATTATTGAAAGTTTGTGATCTCCTTGATTCTTGTTGTCTTAGTCAAGGGGAAGTACTTAGTTAGGAAATTTTGGGCTAGCTGCTCCCAAGTAGTGATCTACCCTAAACTGAGTGAGTTATAGCACTCCTTTTCTTGATCCTTAAAGATAAAAGAAAACAATCTTAACCTCACAACATCATTAAACCTGAAGGTGTCAAAGATCTCTAAGAAGTTAGCAAGATGGGCGTTAGGATCTTTGTTTGATAATCCATAAAATTGCACACTGCTTGAAGTATGTAAAGGATTGTCGACTTGATCTCAAAGTTATTGGTTTAAATCGTAGGCCTTACAACTCCTTGAGGACTGAAACCTAGCCTCATAAAACTCTCCTTCTTCTGCCTCATTCCTTTACATTCCATCTTGACATCTAGCTCTTCTTAGCTCTCTTTCATGCCTTGTAATGTCTGAAAACTCTTCTTCGCTAAGCTCGTTGGACCTTCTCGTGCTCCTTGTGTTCATGCACTTGCAAATAGGCAAGGAAAGAGTATCAAACAGTCTTAAATCAAAGTCACCTAAACTAAACAAGATGCTAACCAAAACAATCCCTGGAAACGGTCCCAAAAACTTGTTGAATGAAAAAACAAGCTACTTGTTTTACGCTAAAAACTGCAAGCATACGTTCATTACTTGTAGTGAAAATTGGAAATCGTCTCATACAGTTTGTGTTTAGGCACCATTTAATTTAGGTTGTGTTTTGTTTAAGACTCAAATTCAAATATCAAAAACTAAAAACTTAACTAAATCAAACAAACTAGCAACGAACAATTAATGTAACAAATGTGCAAAAACTTTGATTTTAAGATTAAAGATTAGAGATCACTTTTTCTTTATCTTACCTCCCTCCTACCTTATTGATTGAATTATGCCTCATCTAAGATGTGCTAATGTTTTGATTATCCTCTCCCAAGGTGAAAGCAAATGTCCCTAGCTAAATTAAATGGAATTGACTATACATTCTCTCAATTTACAAAATTAGTCCACCAATTTAATTAGTTATGAAGCTATCCTATGGGTAATCAACTAATAAGATAAGATCTCTCTCTAACTAATCAATTAGCTTGATAAATACAGGTCTATAGGGTGCCAACTCTGATTATATATTCCTACACAATTTACCCAACTCAATTTCTGAATATATTGTAAGGTTTAAGCATAACATTTATCAAAAGCATTCATTCATTCAAAATAACAATGTAGGAAATCAATAAGTAGTTGAAAGTGATCTCTACAATAAATTCAGCCACTCATTATAAGAACAAATTCAACCATATCCATATTCTCCATAATACATCATACTAAAAAACAAAAGTAAAACAAATACAATGTTAGCTTTCTTCCCTTTTTTAATATGAAAATACAAAAAATGGAAGCTTGATGGAAGCTTTTGATTATTAGTCCCAATTCCCACCTTTTGCACCTAGAAGCTTGTGACTTTGTGTAAACAGTTGAAAAAAATGTGAATGGTGGCTGCTGAATATATATATGTAAGGAAGGCTTTTTTTTAACTTTTTTGTCTTTTAGTCACCAAGCATTTTTTGGAGTCCAAAAAGACTGAAAAGTCCCTTGAAGAATTGAGTTTGAAAGTGTCTCTATGTTTGTCTCGACATTGGCCACAATAGTCGTCTATATGACATGATCGTGGCCCTTAAGTAACCTCTATGTCAAGATTGTGGTTGGGCCAATTTTGGTGCTTCTGTTATGATTGTGGAGTTGTTATGGCCCGAGTTCCCTCCAAAACTCCTCTATTCTTCGATATTGACCCTGAAACACTAGCAAATACATCAAGGTACCTAAAAAATATAATATTTAACCTCAAAAGCTTATAGTAACCCTTAAAGCACTTAAAACACAAATAATTAACAAACTAACACAATTCTAACCTAATCACAGACTAAATGATCGAATTAATGGCTAAACATATATCAAACTATGCCTTAAAACATGATGCAATTTACATTTATCAAAAGGATAAATTTTTATCATGGACATTATCACTAACCAACTATATTTTTCTAGATTGGGAAAATCTAAATTCTAGAGTATGATTAACATTTCACTTTCTTATTGTGGCAATGTTGAGATTAAAGTACTGCAGTTCAATTAAATATCTACAAAAGCTAAACAACCGCCAAAACACAATTCTTATATTAAGCTATTAATAATAATAACATACTGTGTTAAATCTTCTTTAGGCAAGTATCTCATCTAGAATAACTGCACTAATATGACGATGACTTTTCTTATTTGTGATGTAGTTTGTAGAAATCTACATGACCTTATCATAATGGACATTTTCTTGAAAAACAATTTTCAAGAATTAGACGCCATCAGGAAACCCAAAAGTTATAGAATAAATGATTTGACAAACATTTATGAACTCATTCCTATAATGAAATTATAACTTTTGTGATTTACTGAGAATCAATTTTTTCAATTTTAATTACAAACCAATATCTAAATGTCATTGAACCAATTAAATCAAAATGAGCTCATGCTTATAATGAAATTGTAACTATTGTAATTTACTCAAAATCACCTTTTTAATTATAATTACAAACCTATATTTAATTATCATTGAACTAATTAAATTGGATTAAGGATTTGATTTAATTAGAAACTTGTCTGTAATTATTATTAAACTAATCACAATAATAATTTTAATTTAATTAGAGATTTATTTTTAATTATTGCTAAATTTATGAACTTAATTGAACTCAATTGTAAACTTATTTCTGACATGATTGCATTAATCAATCTTAGCGATTGTAATTTTTAACATGTTTAGAAAATTATTTCTAGGTGTTATTATATTCATTCAAATTCGTAACGCATATAAGTTTAGAAACTTGTTTTTAAGTAAATTTGTTATTTAATTAATCAAATTATCTAATGTGTAATACATATATAGCCATGGGTCTCTGCATGCAACTCCAAACTTATAGCTCAAAACTCAAGAAATAAGTGTCCCTTATGTTTTTTTATTTTAATATCTTAAGACACTAAAATTTGTCCCATTTATACTAGCCTAAATCTAACCTATATAATTTATAACTTTACATCAACCTTATCTCTAAAAATTGTAATAATAGAAAATTGAAATAATAACATTCTATTTGCTTCTAATAATATTATTTTTCATATATTTCATAAATAAACAATAACCACAAATGATATAAAAAAGAACATTTAATTCTCATAAAAATATAAAATTAAGGATAATTAAAATAATTAAAATCTTATAATTTCATCATATAATAAATAATAATTACATCAAAACTTCAAATAAAGTGAATAATAAAGTTTTATGACTCTTTAATTATTACAAAAAGAGTTCATATCGAGGAAACAACCAACTACAAGTGAAACCTAAAACAAAAATATTTACAATTATATTTATATTACATATATAGAACTTAATATATATATGAAATACAATCAAAATTAAAAGGAAAAAGAAATGAAAAACCTAGAACTTCATTTAATAAAATATTTGCTCAAATTGAATTGATCCAAATTCTCATTTGGTACTAAATCCTCATAATTAAGAGGAGCCTCGACATTACCCTCATTTAAATTCATTGCACTAAATGACATATAAATACTTTCTCAGCCATAATTATCTTCCAAGTCACTTTCATCTATCAAACTCGATTCCTCTAAAACCTAATCTACCAAAAAATTGGTATGGTCAAGGCAAGTTAGATCTACAAAACTACTAATTTTACTAAGAGTCCTAATAAAAATAAAATTAAAATATTAAGAAATTATTATTCAACTTAATAATGATAATAAGTTGATAACATACCTTTCTTGAAGCTTTAAATTATAACAAATACCAAGTCATTCAATTTTTGATGTTCCAATCTATTCGATTTCTTAGAATGGATGAATTTCAAATATGCTCCAATTCCTATTGCACCTTGTTGCACTTATACATTGATTCAAATTTTGAATTGCAAACCTTAGCAATTATAAAACACTAGTTTTTCATTGGTCCCACCAAGCAATTGTAAGACAATAAAAGTAACATTATAAGCAAAGTGATGATTAATTTTCAAAATGTAATAAAAGTGAAAAAAATATAAACATAAATTAAGCTTGTCTTTTTGAAGAATAGCAATGAGCATCCCAAAATTGCCACAAACATCTTTATAAACCTCCATTTTGTAAGCTTAGGAGATCTTGTATCATCTCTTGGGCAACAATTATTATTATAGTTAATAGCATTCCCCTATTAACGTCAACTTCCTTTCTAAAACTTGGTTTGAAATAGAAACTAGGATTAAAAATGACCTAATTGTAAACAAGAGAGAGTAAAGTTGCCCTTCCTATCTCTTATATATGATTGTGAGATAAGGTGTATACAAAGAAGGCCTACGATATGTGTATATTTTGTTGTTTTAAACTGTAAGTACATGGTGTAGCTATAGCTAGCATTGATAAGTACGGATTGATCCTATGAGGATTACAAGTACTAGTAATGACTTTTTTATTATCTAACTATCAAATAGGAAGATGATTTAATCTTAAAATAAATTAAAATAAAACTCAACAAAATAATAAATGAAGACCAAATTTCACAAATAGAATTAGTACCTAAGTAATAAATCCCTTTAAAATATCTTAAGTGCTAACCCTTTATCAAGCAATTCAATTATCAATCATTGGACCGTAATATGTTAATATCTTTCTCAAGACTATTAACAACTAATCCTCAGTTGATTAACTGAAACCTCTTTTTAGTTAAAAACCCTAAGATCATATTACTTTATTTCAGTATTTCTCTATTAGGTTTGATCCTAATCTAGAGGACTTATGATGATCTATCTCTTGGTTTGCATACAAATCCTTCTTTTTCATATAAGAGGATTTCTTAATATTAAACCTATGAAATCATAAGTTGAACAAATATCCTAGACATATTAATTCAAGAATACAAATACATAATTGAATCTTAATGAATCAATGAATCAAATTGCATTAAATAAAGATTTAACTTATAGTATCCATCTTAACTTTGGGTTCATCATATCGAGGCACTAAATAAACTTAGTTCCTAAACACAGAAAATGAAACAAACATAAAAATTTCAAAAGAATAATAATAAAAATTCACAGACACGTATATCCTCCTGGTATATAATGAAATCTGTTTTTCAAAGGATGTTCTCTATTGGATCTTTTAAAGTATCTTCGTGTTTACCTCATCATAGCTTTAAAATCATGTCTTTAACTCTAACATTATCTATAGTTTTTTATTTTAACAACCTCTCTCTTATCTCCTCTTTATAATTGCCTTTTATATTACAAAAATAGGGTTTTTGGATTATATATGGTTACTCGTACGATCATGTGAGTAATTATGTATGTCAACAAAATCATGACTTTACAAGTTCACAGGATCTTACATAGGTAAGGGGACACCATTTTAAATGTTAATTACATGGGCGTGTATCTCCTCCACATAGAAAAAAAAAAGTCTTTAAAGCTTTATATGTTTGCAGTCTCCTACACAATCCCCATACCCGAGTATGTAAGTTACTCGAATAGGAATGTTCATATTCACATAGGCATATGTCTCTAAAACAACTTCAATTCTTTCGTTTTATGCCACAATTTCCCTTAAATTCTTCTCCTTTTGATCCATAATTGCAATTAAGACCTAAAAATACACTTAAAACAAAATAAGTACCAAAAACAACATAAAACTCTCATATAATAATCAAAACTCACTCAATATGGTATAAAACATAGTACAATAATCATTTATCAAACATCTCACACTTAAGCTTTTACATGTCCTTAAGGAAATCATAATCTAAACAACTTTTCATCTTTTTTTTCCAGTATGCTCACAACATATAATTTTTAACTTCTTTGACCAACTCTTGAGAGAACATAAAATTATACAAATGAAGCAATCAAGAAGAAACAAATTTCATAATCACTACAGACTAAAAATCATAGAATTACAAAACCTTTTTTTAACACTCTTAATATAACCCAAGTTGTCAATAATTAAGTAAAGGTAAATTCTTTCAAGGTTTAAAAATGATCAAAAGAATTTCAAGAAAAATAAGAAAAGGCTCAATGTGGTTATAATCAATGAAGAAAAAGATTGAGTCTCTAAAGTAGTTACTCCTAAGGGGTAAAAATAGGATGGCTAAAAATTAAAGATAATGGCTAAAACAAAAGGTTAAATCTAAGTGCCTTTATTATTTTAATGCTTCTAGTTTTAAAAATATGGTCTTAAATTGGATAATAAAAGCAAGTTTTGGAATCATCCAATTATGTATTAAAACACAGATCAAAGAATAAAAGACCATAAAAATGATGTATTAGTTCTTAGGTCTAAAAGCTCATAACTAGACTTCATGTGCGTAAATAATATGTAAATTTCATTCAAAATAACTATCTCAATAATTACTAAAAAATAATGGATTATAAAAGCAAGTCCATTAAAACTTTTCATCCTTTTGCATACTAATACAATTAAATAATAATCTAAAGTGTTTCGTACATATTTTAACCAAAACAAGATGTCAATTAATAAAAAACGAATAATAAAGATTATAATAAACCTAAGAAATTTGAATTTTTTTCTTCAAATTTTTCATTAACCCCTTCCTCACACTTAAAATTGTACATTGTTCCCATTATACATTAGATTAGCACTAAAAGAATATAATAACAATGTAAACACCAAATATGAGAAAGTTATATTTTGATACTTCCTTGAATAATAAAAACTACACATTCTAAATTCAGTAAAGAGTCCATTTAATATTATATACAGTCATCCTTGTAAAAACGAAACAGAAAATGGATAAAAGAAAAAAGAAAATAACAATAAAATTAAAGTAACATTAAGATTGCAATAATAAATGTTAAAACAAAACAAAAAATAATAAAACAAAATGAAATTAAAAAATACAACTAATGAAAGAAATAAAACAAAAACTGTAATAGAACATTCATTCTGCCTTTAAAACTATTACTCTATTGATAAGTTTGGAATGTTGGTCACCGAAGGATCTTTGGGTCGCTGAATACCATTTGACTGTGGAGCCAAAGATGGCATAACCACTCCAAATAGTGGGGGTAGTACTGACATCTTGAGATGTCCTACCATTTGCAATATGACCTACTATACCCCTTTATCATAAGCCTCTCTTCATTCCATCTACTCCGGCATCTCTAGTTAGTTTAGTCAAATGGTGCACTGTTGACTTTTACGTTCGGAGGAGATCTAGTTAGACTAATTGGAGTATAACTATTGTAAATGGACATGAGTTAGTGGTCGGGATCAGTTGTACTTGCACATATCTTTAGTTATTATATATCAAGAATTTCATTTCTCAATTATTGTATAATGTATGTGTAATTTCTGAGGTGCAATGACACTTATGACTGGACATGTTTGTAAATGAAATTGGCTAAAATGAATATTGGTTTGCTTCATATGTGTTTGATGCCTGAAAATTTTGTAATGAGTTGATTTGATCGTCTTAACATGCCCTCCTCGTAGAGTAGGTGCTCGAATATTCATTGATATGTTACGACATATGCTTTATGAGAGTAGTACATTATAGTTTCCTTCACCCACTCTATAGCATGATAAAAATAACCTATTGTTGCCTTCTCATCTATCTCAGTATAATTGTAGAAGAAACATCAAAATTTTATCTATAGGAATATTAATATAATACATCAAATTCTTGCATGTTACATTTTTCATTAGTAGTGCACAATTGTACTTTACAAAAATTACTTTATTGCAAAAATTTAACAAATAATTATACTCTTATATTTGTACTCTATATGGAAGCAAATCATATATTGTAAGTTATTCCATAATGATCTCAAATAATTAAATCTTAGCCTATTATAAATTCTAGGATCATAAAATTATCTCAAATATCAAATTTCATCCAACAATTTATTTCATAAATGATTTGAAATCTAAAAACCTATTTTGACTGCTCATAATCTAAAATTCATTCTAAATCCAAAATTCAATGTCTAATAATGTAACTAAAAATCTATTTAGATCTGTATTTAATGATATATAAGCTCAAGCTAGAAACAATTCCAAAGTCTCATCTTAAATTCTTACCAAACAAAACATACGTATTTTAGTTTCGTTTAGAACTTAGGCCCAAAATAATTCCAAAATCCAATATTAAATTCTTACTAAACTAAACAAACAATACACACACTCCACTAATGCTATCATGTTATACCACACCCAAAAACGCTCCACAAAACCATAGACACCATCTTTAATTGCATTTCTAATTTTCCAATCCATAGTCCATACAAACACAACCTAAATTCCATTTCCAAATTTCATGTCCATACTCCATGCAAACACAAATACAACCTAAGAGGACTAATGGCAACACACGGTAATGAGGATTGAAGCAATGCGTCGTAATAAATGGAGTAGCATAGTAGCAGATCTAGTATTGGTATTACAGGGAAGAGAAAATTAGAGGAGCTAGAGATGCAGGGAAGGAGTTAGATCATTGGAAACATAACGGTAAAAGATCATTTGTTTAGAGATGTTGGTGGCTAGGTCTTCTAAGTGTTTGGAGAAGCTTCTAAAGATGTTGTTCTATCCAAGGGATATGGTGTATTGGACCTGGTAATAGGTTAGCAGCTATCTAGTATGAATTCAGGAGTGTGAGAGATTGAAAGAAAGGTTGAGGAGGAGTGAGACTGAGGTGTGCTTAGTGGCGACTGTGTGAAGGCAAAAAAGAGGAAGCTGGTAGGGTTAATATTTATGGTCTAACTTTTCACTTTAAGTTTTTTTTTCAATTTTACAAATTATTCCTGGCAGATCAGCCAATGATTTAAAAATCAAACTGAACCAGGTTGTTTGACTAGTTTAAATACAAAACAGTTTGGTTTTTGGTTCAATTTTTAGTTTGATCATCCTCAATAGAACTTGGATGGTTAAATAATAAACTGGCCTATTTTTAAGCTGTGAATAACCCTTTTACTAAAAGATGAAGGCAAGTGAGAGAGAAAGAAAACCATTTACTCACTCATCACTAAATCCATCAGGTTCTTCATCAACCTTTCTTTATTTATGTACGTATTATCTCTAACTCAAGCCTCTAAAATCATTTAAGCATCTAGGTTAGGAGTAATCATACAATAAAGTAAAACACAAACCTAACAGCAACTAAAGATAGTGGTAAAGGTGATAGATATGTGTTTGTTATGTGTGTACACCTTGAAAAGAAGTGAGAACAACAAAATATTAGCATACTCTAGAAAAATGATGCGTTCTTAATCTAGGTCCTTGCATATGATAATGATAGAGATTGAGAGGGAAGAGTAGAAAGATTAAGAAAAGGGGGAAAATAGTCAAAAGAATTCAAGAAGTAGAGAGATAAATGATAGCAGCTACCTACAGGTGAACTAAACAGATAAATTTACAATAGTAAGGCAGTGATGGACTGAGACAGGGAGCACAATCATCACTTCATCGCTAGATTTTTTCTTACGCAATCACATTATAGTTAAGGAACTAATTGGTCCCTAACTTTTAGGAATTTCAATTTACTCTCTAGAAATTCTCAGTATTTTAGGTACTGATCGGTGCAAGTCAGCATTGACTGGTATCTATAACTAGTATAGTACCAAAGATTTGAGTACCATTCTTTAGACAATACAGAATGGTAGTCATATCCTTACTTGCTACGCTTTCCTTTTTTGCACTTTTTGGTAAACAACAAAATTGTAAAAGAAATTGCCACATGCCTAGTAACTTAAGCAATGTCATTATTAAGCATGCATGGCCATTTCTATGATCATGTAGACTTATAACCCTAGCCGCCATTAATACTTATGCCACTACTAAAATAGAAAATGAAAGAGTGATAGGTGTGAAATATACTATGATTTGATAGATGCTTAAGTGTGCTTTTGAGTATTTCTTAGATGATTATCATTTATATAGGCTTAAAATATTTTATTATTAGTGTTCTAAGTTTTTGTATGATTTTAAACATGATTTGGATCTTAATTTTATGTTTCAAGAGGTGTGTGACGCGTGTTTAAGTGTATGGAAACAAGAAAAGAGAAGAATTGGAAGTAAGGAAGTAGGTCACGATCTTGAATTGTTTGTCATGATCATGAAGAGAGGAAGACAACAATTCCAACAAATTTCAGATTTTCTAGCACTCGACTCCTTTTATAATTTCAACGTTTTGGGGCTATTTTGGAACCAAATTAAATATAATGTTTTGGGGCTATTTTGGAACCAAATTAAATGGGTAAACCCTAGAATGAGCCCTAGAAGCCTCAAGAACTATTTAAGAACATAAAGCATTCAAAAAAGAGAAGCCTCTATCTTTCCAATTAGAGAAGAACCCAAGGAAGAGAGAAAAGGAGCTAAGAAGAATAAGAGTTGCCAACCACTCCAGCCATCCTTCCAAGTTAATTTTCTTGATAGTTAGTCAATCTTATCTTGTGCAATCTCTTGATTTTTAAGTGTTTTTGCTCTATTTTGATTCCCTTGTGTTAATTTTATAACTTTAATTTCATTCAATTCATAATCAATTATTAATTTGTTGTTCTAGCTTTTATTTGCATTTTTATCAAATTTATTATCACCTTAGAAAACATTAGGATTCCAATAGTTCACTAATTCCCTGAGGGATCGATACCTCAATTACTACACTTTACGAAGCTTGCATTAGCAAATTATTGAGGGTTTTATAGAAGTAAAGCTTACTCATCACGTTTTTAGTGCCATTGCTAATGAATTAGTTTAGGACTTTGTGAATTCCTTTGTTTTAAGGAATTATTACCCTTTTATTGTGATTTTGGTACCCAATCATAAGAACTTTAAAAAAATAAAAATAGAGAAGGAATTTCAGATGCAAGGTAAAAGACATATCAATTTGGATATCACAAGGCAACAATGAGGAATCCAAAAATTTTAATGCTAAGAAGAGATACAAAGAACAATGATAGATGAAATGCACCACGAGGAGCTAAAGGCCCTTGTGGACTTTATGAAGAAAGATTTCAATGCCTATCATTAAGGAATTATACGACCACCATTGCAAGAGAAACACGATTTGTTTAAAGAGATATTGAACAATAGTTACCTTTGGACATCAAAAGGAAGTAGATTGTAACAACCTTCCCGAACCCAAAAGGAATTAATTGCAATAGATTTAGTGATAACATTGTAGGCTAAAATTGACAACCTCACTAAGGAATTGAATCATCTAACAGTCACCTCAAATTAGGAAAACCAATTAATCAAGGCAATAACTACATACAATGTGTCATTAACCTAGGTTATGTTATTCCTAATGATTACAAACCAATAGCTATTATAATTCAATTTCAAATATAACAATTACGAATTATATCAAAATTCTAGCTATGGTTTCATAAAAACAATCAAAATATATGATAATATGATCATTCATACACAAAACTCAAATCTATATGCCTAGGATAACACAATCGATTCGATAAAAGTGAAAGAAATAACAAAAACATGAAAGGAATACTTAAATGGGTCGTCGGCGTCAAAATCACGTCCAAACTAGCATCAATAAGCTACCACTCAATGGGTCTTCTCATAGTGGAGAGCTTACCTCCCTATGAGGTAGCACGAAGCATGTGGTAGCACGGAGCATCAGATAGCTAACTACCCTATAAGACAATCCCAGACCTCTCACAGTAGGGAGGTTTCTCATGTAGCTATTGGAATCAGAGGACGAGGTAAAGGTCATAGAGGATCTGGTCAGAACAGACCTAATCTAAGTACTTACTCAAAAACTATTGATCGACCAGCTATTCCTTCTACTTTGGCTCCACTCCATGCATTAAAAGCTCGCAAGGAGTAGGATGCACCTAAAGTCATTACTGGTATTGATTCTCTCTGTAATTCTAAAATGCATGCACTGATTGATCCTGGATATACCCTTTCCTATATTTGTGTTAGAGAAATGTCTGATAAGGAGATACCTATATTCAATTAGAATATGACATTCATATAACCAGTCCTCTGGGTAGTAGTGTGTTGCTTAATTAGGTGTTTAGGAATTATTCTATTATGCTCCAAGGAAATGAATATGTAGCTGATCTGATTAGATTGCCTTTTCATGAATTTGATTTGATTCTGGGTATGGACTGGTTGTCCAAGCATCAGGTGGTAGTTGATTGTAATGCTAAGATAGTTGTGCATAGGAAGCTTGATCAGCCTAATATAGTATTGCATGGCATCTGCATTAGTTCTTTAGCTAATATGGTATCTATTATGCAAACCTGAAAACTCCTCAGGAAAGGATGTAAAGCTTATCGAGCTTTTATGTTTGATGCTAAAAAAGAGGGTGTTAAATTGTTAGATATTCCAGTGGCGAATGAATTCTTGGATGTGGTTAGGAGGAATTACCTAGACTCCCTCCCAAAAGGGAAGTGGAGTTGTTTATTGAAGTCATGCTTGGCACTGTTCTTATATCCAGAGTACCGTACAGAATGGATCCTATTGAATTGAAGGACTTGAAGGTGTTGTTGCAAAAACTTTGGGATAAAGGGTTCATTCGACCCAATGTCTCACTATGGGGAGCACCGGTCTTGTTTGTTAAGAAAAAGGATGGTACACTATGAATGTGCATTGATAACAGGAAACTGAATAGAGTCATAGTGAAGAACAAGTATCCATTGCAAAGGATTCAAGACTTGTTTGATCAGTTGAGAGATGTAAGAGTGTTTTCTAAAATAGATCTATGATCAGGGTGCTATCAACTTCGAGTAAAGGAGGTGGATATACTAAAGACTGCATTTAGGACCCGCTAGTACTCTAGCGACATTTATGGATATGATGAATAAAGTATTCAGGCCTTATTTAGACCAATTTGTTGTAGTGTTTATAGACGACATCTTGGTTTATTCTAAGAATGAACATGATCATACTGAGCATCTTCGAATTGTGTTACAGACATTGCAGGAAAAACAGTGGTATACTAAACCGAGCAAGTGTGAATTTTTGCTTCTAAGGTATCTTTTCGAGGACAAGTTGTCTCCTCCAAAAGGATTAGAGTGATCCTAGTAAGATAAAAGCAATTGTTAACTAGAAGCCACCATGAAATGTGACAGAAGTAAGAAGTTTTCTGGGTTTGGCTGGTTATTATCGCCTGTTTGTGAAGGGATTCTCGGTGATAGCATCTCCTTTAACTAAACTATTACGGAAAGGAGTAAAGAATGAATGGTTTGATAGATATCAGAATAGTTTTGATCAACTGAAAAGTATGCTTATCGAAGCTCCTTTATCAGCTCAACCTACTTCTAGTAAGGAGTATGTTATGTTTCGTGATGCATCTAGAAATGGTTTAGGTTTTATTTTGATGCAGGATGGAAAGGTAGTAGCTTACGCCTCTAGGCAACAAAAGCCACATGAACAGAATTACCCTACACATGATCTAGAGCTCGCAACAGAATTGTTTGCCTTGAAAATTTAACGACATTACGTGTATGGTGAAAGATGTAGAATTTTCACAGATCATAAGAGTTTGAAGTATCTACTTACACATAAAAAAACTTAATATGAGACAACAACGTTGGTTAGAACTTCTTAAAGACTATCATTGTATTGTGGACTACCGTCTAGATAAGGCTAATGTCATGGCTGATGCCTTAAGTCAGAAGACCATTTCAGTATTGTTAGTGTAGCATGGTGAATGGGGTTTTGTATCTGAAGGAGCTTTAATAGCTCAATTGAAAGCTAGGCCTACCTTAAGGCAAGAAATTTGTGATGCTCAGAAAGTGGATGATAAGTTACAACAACTTATCTTGGATACTCGGAAAGGTAAACAACCTAACGTTTCAATGGAAGGAGATGATGACTTGTATTTCCACTACATCATCAACAACTAATGATGAACTCAAAAAGAAGTTGTTATTGGAGGCTCATAATATTGTTTTCACTATGCATCCTAGTGGAAAGGTATAAAACGTGATGTAGTGGATTATGTATCCAAATGTTTGACATGTTAGTAGGTTAAAGCTGAGCACCAAGTTCCATCTAGTTTGTTACATCCTATTTCTATTCTTCAATGGAAATGAGATAACATTACTATAGATTTTGTTACTGGATTTCCTCTTCCTTAGACGAAGCATGATTCTATATGGGTGGTTGTTGATAAGTTCACCAAGTCTGCTCGTTTTCTACTTGTTTGTCTTGATTATTCATTGGATAGCCTTGCAGACTTATATGTGAATGAAATAGTGAGACTACACGGAGTATCTATGTCTATTATTTTTTATCATGAACCTCGATTTACTTCGAGATTCTAGAAAAGTCTACAAAAGACTTTAGGTACTCAAGTTAAGTTCAGTACTGCTTTCCATTCCCAAACAGATGGACTATCTGAACGGGTTATCCAAATATTAGAATATATGCTTCAAGGCTGTGTGTTAGAGTTTCTAGGAAGTTGGGATAATTATCTGGCTCTGATGGAGTTTGTCTATAACAATAGTTATCAGACTAGCATCGGCTTGGCCCCTTATAAAGCATTGTATGGTAGAAGGTGTAGAACTCCGGTGTGTTGGACTGAATTAAGTGAAAACAAGATGATCGAGCCTGATATTGTGAAAGATACTGAAAAAAGGTTCTGGTTATTCAACATAGGTTGAAAGCTGCCAGTGATAAGCAAAAGTCCTATGCTGATCTAAAAAGGAAGGATATTGAATATCAGGATGGTGATAAAGTGTTCTTGAAAGTGTCACCATGGAAGAATATACTTTGGATTGGTAAGAAAGGTAAGCTAAGTCCATGATATATTAGTTCATAAGAGATTCTTAAGAGAATCAGACTAGTAGCTTATTAATTAGCTCTTCTTAAAGAATTGACCAAGTTACATGATTTATTTCATGTTTCCATGTTGAGAAGATACCGGTCTAATATTACACATAAGATTCCTATGCAAGAAATTTAGGTACAACCAGATTTGTCTTATGAAGAAAGGCCTGTATCTATATTAACCGGAGAAGTTAGACAACTTAGGAACAAGCGAACAACTTTGGTGAAAGTACTCTGGCAACAGTATGGACTTGAAGAAGCAACATGGGAACCAGAAGAAGCCATGAGAGTTTAGTATCCTCAACTATTCTAATAAGGTATGAATTTCGAGGAAGAAATTCTTTTAAGGGGGAGAGAATTGTAAGGCCCTAACCCTAAATGAAACATTATATATTTATAGAAGTACATATATGATATAAGTTAAAATTGTACTATGATTTAAAAGTGAAAGGCTTGTGACTTGAATTTTGGTATGGATGGACCATAACAAGTGAAATGTAAATTAGGGAATTGAGGTATTTAAATGTACATTTAGACTAGGAAAGTTGGTCAAGAGACAAGATAAATTGGTACATGAAATTTAGAATGATTAATCCTATGAGTTAGTGACATTTGGCATAGTTAATGCATTGACATTTGGCATCATTTATTGTATGAAAAATAGCATCATAATAAAAGGATATGTGACCTAATTGAAGTGTTACAAGTGGAAGATTAACTGGTGGGCAAATGAGCTTCATGCCTTGGTGTTAAATGGCATGTTCAGCTAGTGACACCTAGCTAGTGATGAAGCAAGTATCTATTGGAGTAAATCCAGCTTTATCCATTAGTCACCTTGGTTCCTTCTCTCCACCAAAACTTCCACTTTCTCTCTAACTTATGGAATTTTTCTAAAGTTTGAATAATCAATATTTTGAAGCTTTTTAAGTATTCCATTAAGAAGTAGGCTTTGTGATTCTGTGTATTATTACTTTGTTGATGCTGAAAGTTGCACATGAAACTTAGGTACGTGTTGGTTGTTTGGAAGCTTAGTTTAACTAGATTCTTGGAGATAAATTTGAAGTTAGTGAGGTAAAGGAGTAATAAACTTGGTATTATTTTAGAACATGCATTGTTTGATGTGTGAAGGGGATAAAATCTGTATTAATTTATAAAGAATTGTGGTTAGAAACCAGATACCCATTCTACTAGACATAATTAGTGGTTTTGACTTCAACAAATAAACTATATTGATCTACATAAAATTGGAAAAATTGGTCTTCAGAAAAATTTTATTACGTCCTTTTAACTTTCCAATGGTATATCACTTGTAAATTTTGGACTTCGGACGAAAGAGATATGGCCTTTTCATGATAATATCACTAGTGTTGGCATAGGCTATAGCACTAACCTCGAATATTGATATAGATCGAATTAGATAAATTTTTCTTCATAAAACTTGTATATTTTTCTCTTATCTTTCTATTGGTATAAAGTTTGTAATTTTTGGACATCAAGATTGAGTGATATGAGTTTTACAAGCTTGTATGCACATCATGGAATTGCATGATCGTGCTTTAATCATGGGAATGCATGATTGTGCTTTCAAGGGATGCACGATCATGCACAAGCACGATCGTGCACTAACCTTTTAGTTATGGAATGCACAATCGTGTATATGCACGATCATGCACTAGCCAAAATTTTGAATGTGCACAGTCTTTAGTATTTTGAGCATAACTCATGGAATACTGAACTAAATTGAATGATTTTTTTTGCGTTTGAAACTAAATATAGGAACATTTGTTTAGAACTTTTTGTCTAAAAACATCAGTTTCTATATCAAATTTTCCATACAAATCTTATCTGAAATATGCCCTACGAAAATCTGAAATAAGGATGTAGGAAAAGGAAAGTGGGCAGGGTTTTTATCATGAAGATTGTATAAGATTTGGATTTGTAATTAAGTTAATAACCTAAGGAAGGTCTTATTAGATAACAAAGTATCTATCTTTTAGAACTTATAGGGTATTAAAGGAATGAAGTCTACTTATAAATAATATTGTGATTTAAAGGACAAGAGTAATGTGTTAGTTGTGAATGTTTGTGAATTGGGAATTTGGGTGATTACATATAATGTGTAATTGCTTGATGAATTCTTTAGTACATGATTACAAATGTTTATGTTCAGAAGGCATGTTAAGTTTGATTAATTGACTATACGAGTGAAATGGATTAAGCCATATGATATGCGTTATATCTTTTGAATAAAATTCTGAAATCTTCAATGTTTTGTTTTAAAACTATTAAGTCCTAGTCTTGGGAAAATAGGCATGCTTAGAAGAGTCTATAGCTACTTCTGTGACACTTTGATGTCTCCTATTACTGACACTTCGGTGTCTCCTGTTATTGAGACATAAGTCTCTCCTGTTATGTGATACCAATCACGATACCTCCTATATTAGTCCCATTACCCACGTCTATTAAAAAAAGATTAGTAGACTAATTTGTTTTGTATTTTTCTATATGTTCAGTTTTGATATAAGCAAGTTTTGTTCTGAAGTAATTAAGTTTTGTTCTGATACAATATACAGATAAGTTATGTTAGGATACTTTAAAGTTTAGTTTTGAAATTTGGATATTATGTTATGATATTTTTAAGTTTTTCTCTGAAGCAAATTATCATGTTATGATTTGGCATATTCTATTTTGAAATATATATATTGATTGGTTTGAGCTTTTATACGCTCAACTAAATATTGTTTGAAATATGATTTGATTATGTATATATGAATATTAGACGATTGTTAGAAACAGTCTCCAAATTATATCTTGCTTAGTTATTCCCCACTAAGCTTTATACTTAGTATGGTGTTTTTGCCTCCGTGTAGGTACTAGTAAGAAGGTTTAAGGACTAGGACAAAGACAACTGCATTGGCCAAAAAGATTGTGTTTTGTTTTGGAAATTTTAATTTGTTTTTAAGTTGTATTAAATGTAATGAGACATTTTATGTTTCGATATTTTGATGTAGATGCTTTGTAATAACATTAATACAATTTGGATTTGGATGTAAGGCTTGTATATGTTATGTTTTGAATGTGATCCAAT
>JAOSBN010000005.1:28047967-28074278 GCA_027563595.1 Erythroxylum suave
GTATTTTCAATTTTCTCCATTTTAATCCATTCACGGGTAATCCTGGGTGCGTAGTAAAGCCAGCTCTACGCGTTACACCTTTGCCTAACGATTTTGAAGATTTTGCTTCTTCCTTCTATCCTTTTGTTGCTGCTGAATTAACTCCAGGTTATTCTTCTGGTACGTTTGAATCTGCGGCCTCTACTCAAGATATCAGTTTGGTAACTTCTTCATCTCCTACTCCTATTGTACCTCGTTGGTCTGAAAGAGCTAGTCGTGCCCCTTCTTATTTACAAGATTATGAGTGTTCGGTGTCTACTGGTGCAATTTAATTACTGTTGATTAGCTTCCTTCTTCTCATTTTGATCAAGGTCATATTCTAAGCTCTTATTCTGAGCCTGCTTCTTACCAAGAAGCTTCTTTATCTTCTTGCCGGATTGATGCTCCATTATACAAATCAGTCAGCATTACACGTTGCTCGCAATCCAGTTTTCCACAAACGTACGAAGCATATAGAGCTCGACTGCCATTTTACTCGCGAAAAGGTTCTTGATGCTTTGTTGGATTTGTGTTATTTGCCTACCAAATAGCAAGTGGTTGATGTGCTTACGAAGCCTCTTTCTTCACCTCATCTGCATTCTCTTTTTCCCAAGCTAGGTATTTATCTCTATCAGTGCTTGGGCTCACTGCCTCTCTTGGTTGTAAAGCTGAGCTTTTCGGCCATCAATCTCAAAAGGACTCTGTGAGTCCTGAAAAATAAAAGTATTCAAAATCAAAGACTTAATGAGCCAAGAATTTTAGAGCTAGAAGTGGTACATGTGTTCTTCCAATGCTTCATCCGTATCACTTAGAGGCTAATCCTATGGTATAGTCAGCTGGATAATAGTGCCAAACGTCAGGGAATAGGAGAATTTTCTGAATGTATGATTGATTTTGAATATTTATACTTAGAGCTCCCGATATCTTGAAGATGTATTTAAAACTAAATGGGAAGGTTGTAAGGAAAAGTTTTATATGGATAGGACTTGGGATCTGCATATAGGGCTTTAGTTCTAAGATCGACGAGAATAGGATGGTGAAAAGGTCACGTTACATGGGCATCTAATAAATAAACGAGAGGGTTATGATTTCAAAAAATTTTGGTTTTGGTTTTGGATAAAATGTTTTATAGGCTTCCATCATTTCTGAAAGTTCGAAGGATGTAATGATTTCGCAAAATTTTCGATTTAATCACAATCAGTTCTAGAACAATAAAAAACTAGAAAATTAAATACACAAATATAAATGAACACTAAGATTTGCTAACGTAATTCGTCACCCATTATCTACGTTTGCAAAGCTTTCACTTAGTTTAATACTTTCACCAAAAAACAATAATAATTTCACACAAGGCTTTATAGAGCCAACTTATGCAACCCTTGTTACTATCTTCTATTCTCACAACTTGTGAAAGTATTTCACTCATAGTAACATGACCAACTCATTTTAACCTTAATAAAGAATTTTGTCAAGCACTTTTAATTATAAAGATAATTAAAGAACAAATCAAATGATTAAAATAACTAGGAACCAAAAATGGAAATACTTGAGATAGAAAGGAGCAACTTCCTGAAAAATTCAACTCCTAAGATAAATTCGAACAACTTCTCAATAACGAAAATACTTGAGATAGAAAGGAACAACTTCCTGAAAAATTCAACTCCTAAGATAAATTCGAACAACTTCTCGATAAATTCAACCCTTTTCAAGATAGATCTGAAATTTTTTTTTTGAAAAAGTGAAATAATGTTGATAAATAAAGAATAGGAAAGTTGTAGTCTAATAACACAAGCTACAGAAAGCAGACAAAAGGCCTAAACTAGCGAGAAACGCGCCATCTACCATAGTAAAACGACTTTGTGGCAGTTGAAGTTTTAAAATTGCAAGAATAGCATTTGGGGACACCTTTTCAGGTAAAACAAGCAACTCTCATTCGGATGCTTCACTAGGAGCTTCCGAATTAGGGTTAGCTCCCTTCACGCCTACTTCATTCTGGAATCATACAAGGTAAGAGGGATAGATTGCTATCTTCGATTGTGGTCTCAGTTACACCTGCTTGATCAAGTTCCTTCATTTTTTAGATCTCTGTGGAAGTACGTCTGATGTCGACACAATCGTACCTTCTCATCAGTGTTGTGGTTCCAGACATCAATCGCTTATGTCGTGGCTGTGCCACCCTGAATAGTGGCAGAGGGGGAAGGATATTGATCCATGAGGTATGCTTTAGCACTTTGCGAATGTCTCTTTCTTTCAGGAAATAGATTGTCGGACATACATTGTCCAGTCTACCTGTCTCCAATGATGCTTCTGGTTCCTCCATGAGAGAGCGACTCTTCTAGTCCAGTAGACCTCAGAATGAAGTCTTGTTCAGCTCCTCCAGTCACAACGCCTAGAAATAGGTACTGCCTTCTGATCCTTTTTAGGAGTTCCTGCAACTTTGTTAATTAATTCGCCATGATGAAGCTAGATTTGGGTTTATACCTGTATTTCTTGTTGAATAAAGGATTTGCTCTTTGATTTTACTAATCAGAGAGCTTAGAACCTCCTCCTTTGTGCGTGCTTTGGTTTGGAATCTTCTGTAGTTCCTTTCTCGCCAAATCTCCTAAATGGAGGGGGCGAGAGAGATAATATAGATATGCTCATTTAGAGTAGGAGTTCAGGACTGCCTCAGTAGCCATTCCATGGCTTCAGTGATGGTTGAGCCTGATGTAGGGATCATATTTAAATTTTGAATCCTCTCCCATAGGAATTTTGAGATTGGGCATTCAAAAAACAGGTGATCCCTTGTTTCTGGTGCCCTCTCACATAGTACACATTCCGAATTGATAGACATATAGTGGAGTCCATCAGTAGTACTCAATCTATTCTGAATTGCGAGCCATAGGAGAATAAAGGAACTTGGCATAAGGGACTGGTGCCATACAATAGGAAACCACTTCTTTCTTGGACTGTTACGTGTGTGCCACTGCCCGAATTTTGAGATGTTGAATGTGTTAAGAGGAAGGTTGAGGCAATAGAAGAGGTCATCCTGCTGCTGGTTTGGTTAGCAATTAGGTAACAAAAATTGTAGCTCAGTAGGTACATGACATTGACCTCTTTCTAGAATTGACTTGACCTTGGCCTTGATAGGAATATTGCTCCATATTTGGAGAGCCTGATTATGTCTGATTAGGGGGCCTAGCCCTATCCAGTTGTCAAATCACAGATGACCCTTTTCACCATTTCCTATCCTACATGAAACTAGAGGTTCAAGCAAAGGCCTAGATCTCAAAAGTTGACACAATGGCCATGAGAATGAGGGTCTAATAAATATAGATCAAATGCTTGAGCCTTTTAGGACATAGCTATACATCCACCTTACCCAAAAGGAGTTTTTCTCCAGGAGAATATTCCATAGATTCTGTATCAAAGCAACCCTGTTAAAAGAAGCTAAGGAAATCAGTCCTAATCCCCCTTCCTCCTTTCTTCTGAATACATCCTGCCATTTGACCTTTGCTAGGTGATTGTCTGAGTTCAGGTTCCCTCATAAGAATCTTCGGAATAGCTTCTCAATTGATTTGGTGACCCCTTTTGCTAGAGAAATATTAGAGGACCAGTATACATGTAGGGAATTCAACACTGTTTTGATAAGTTGTAACCTCCCACCGAGGCATGTGGTTATATCACATACTCGTTTCTATATTTTTTCAAATAGTAGTTAACATTCTAAGAATTAGATTCTTTAGTAGTAATAGGCAAGCCCAAATAGGTTAAAGGGGCAAGTTTCCTAGTCATACCAGTCAGTTGAAGATCTGAAAGTTGTTCACTAAGTAAATTATCATATTCAACTGCTGGGATTTTTGTACCTTAATCTCAAACATGAATCATCAAGGACAGCCACTCAAATCACTCTTCATCAAAACAAAAAGACACACAAAGAGAACATATACAACAGAAGATTGACGTTGAAGAATTGAAGGAAAATACTCAGTTGATTCACGCAAAAGCCAAACGACAATCATAGCTACACCAACAAAATCATCAATGACACCCTAGCCCAAAAAGCAGTCATAGCAGAAGACATTCACAGCAACTAGAAAAATATCAACAATGACAACTAAAGGAAGATGCACAACCAAAGACTCATTTAACCAATATAACATAATTCACTAAGGAGTCTTCACTATGTAGAGTTTGCCACAAATCTTATTCATCAATTACAAAATAGAAGAACACAAAGCAATAAAAGGACCTCAACACTACAGGACAAATAAAAGAAATCACGATAGTAGTTACATGATTCTTAAAGAGTCTTCACAAGATTGAGTTTTATCTACGTACAAACTCTTGTCAAAGATTATCCAAGATAGCGTTAAGATTTCAGCCTTCAAGTTATACAAGAATTATAGTTAATTCAGCCCCAAAAATGACAATTCTTAATCCATAGTCCAACTATAATCAGCCAATCAAATTCAAGAATTATTCTTAATCAGCCAATCAAATTCAAGAATTATTCTATCCCATCTTGTTCCAATTATCAAATAATGCCAAAATTAAATCATAAGATATATAATGTATATCTTATCAATTTCCTTCTTGGAAAAAACCAAGACAAAACCTGAAAGAAAGGATCATTTGTAGAATCTTTGGTTTTCTAGATGCTTGAAAGTATAGTAGACATCAAAGCATATGGAAATCGTCCAAATGTGAGAGTAGTACAAAGGTAAACATAGTGCCTCTGTTGTAATAGCTCCGGGATCATGGATATTAAATAAGTGTGTAAAAGGATAATCATGCGGAATACCCATTGGTTGAACTAGTGTAAACAGAGTAAACTTTTGGTTGAATAGTTAATAAAAACTTTGAATCCAACTTTAAGTGTAAGAAATATATTTATACAATTGCAGAAGCATCAATTAGTAGGTCTTTCTCAAAATTCGCAAATTAGAATGGTCATGTTTAAGATTATTAGAATTGAGTTTTGAGATGAAATAAGATGTTTTGAAAATCTGAATAAAGGAGGTTGCTATGCTTCAAGTAGAAATTATATTAAGTAAATCATGCCCATGTGTTATGTAGAAGCGATAACTTTTTGCTTGAATAGTAGCATATTTTGAAAATATGACACGCCTATTTCAATTAGAAAATGACCTGTTACAGGGAATTCTAATTTTTATATCCCTAACTTTACAACTAACAATTCTATTTATGTAAAGCGTTGTGTATTTCTAAATATTTGAAGCAACCACTCTTGTATTCACGTATATGTTATTTTTCTCCTTTCTTCTAAAAGGAATCTTCTTTGAAACCTTGGATTTTCTTATTTTTGTTCACAGGTTTTATATTTTCTAATTTATTTTATTTATGAATTTATGGTCTTAATTGAATTATTGAGTTTGTGTAATTATTTGGATGGTGTAAAATATAACTAAATTGAACCTAATAGGAGAGTGTGATAAAGATGCTTATTAGTCCAATATGCTTTCAAAACCAAACACTATTTGGTATTTTAAACGTAACTTTTGATTAAAAATTTAAGAGTAGCCTTTACTTACATGAGTTTATTTTATTATCACCATTAAATATTGTCTGATATTTTGATAATAAGTTTTAATAAGAATACTGGATCAAGGTAATTCAAGAGTCCAAAAAAAGAAAAGAAAAATTTTGAAATGTCTAATAAGACACCTAATAAATCAGCTAGCTAGATCTCTACCATCAAATAGCTGATGACAGTATGACTTTCATAAATTGGTATACGACTAGCACACTATGATTTTCAATCTTTAAAAAACAACTAAATCATTTTTTTTTGGACAATTTTCAAAGGGACAACTCCCAAAAAAAATGCAAAGGAGAGAAGAAATGTGTTGGGGATGGATATATAGAAGGACTATACAATAATTCAATAAACTTTTCTTGACTTTTATATATTTTTGGATGTGTCGAGACAATTGTTTGCTTTAAAAAGAGAGATTTAAGGTACCTTTTATATGAAAGTTAGTAGTATATGCCAATTAGCACTTTATATGTTAATTTCTCTTGAACTTGGCATTGCAGGTAACATATATTTTTAAATAGATGAAGATGTTGTTGAATCTAGATATCGGCAATAAGGAAGCATGTTATTAGTGTGATATGTATGAGCATCCTTCCCATGTATGTATGAATGTGGAACCTACCTTAAATTACTATAAATATACAAACTATGTGACTACTTATCAAGGAAACTAGTCATCAAGAACAATCTTTTCTCTAATGCTTACAATTTTGGAAGGGGAAATTACCTAAATTTTTCTTGTAATAAGTAACGAGTTGAAGTAAGTAAACTTATAAGACCACTTGGGTTTCAATAAAGACCTCAATTTTAACACTACTATCTTTACAAGATAAAGGGATGGAAGAGATTCTTAAGCAATATATGTCTTCCATTGATGTAAAATTAGATAACTTAGGAAAATCTAAGTGTTATATAAGATAGCTTGATAAGGTGGTATAGTCAAATTCTACATGCATCCATAATTTAGAGGTGTAAGTGAACTAATAAGCCCAAATGGTAGGTGAAAGAGGTTAAGGTAAACTTTATAGTAATATAAAGGTAAACTCAAAAGAGAGTGTAAACCATTACATTGAGAAGCGACATAACATTTGATTTTGTATCCACTAAGGAAAAGAAAGTGCAAAATTCGAATAAACCTAAGGAAGAGGACGTGGTAACTTAAGTTCAAAGGTACTCAAACTTGGTGAATAGTACAACATCAATGCTTTAACTCACTATTAAATCCTATAGGGCCCCTATTTTGTACCCTCAAAGATTGAAAAAGAGTAAAGATAAGGAAAATTTTAAGAAATTCTTAAATATTTTCAAGAAGTTGCACATCAACATCCTATTTGCCAAAGCGTTAGCTTAGATCCTTCCTGTGTAAAAATTTTTAAAAAATCATCTCCAACAAAAACAGTATGCAATGATACCTTTAATTGAGGAGTGTAATGCAATTTTACAAAATAAGCTACCTCCAAAGTTAAAAGATCCATGGAGTTTTGTTATTCTATGTCATTTTGGTGCTTAGATATTTATAAATACCTATATTGTTTAAGTACAAGTATTAACCTTATGTTTTTATGTCTTTCTAAAGCTTAGGATAGAAGAACCCAAACTTACAAATATGTCACACAACTGGTTGATGGTCTATTAGGTACCTAACTAGAGTACGACATTAAGTACTTATAAATTTTTTTATAATGGACAACGAGTACGACATTAAGATTCTCTTCATCTTGGGAGATTGTTCATAACTGTTAGAGGCAAATAATTGATGTGACCGCAAGTAAATTGACATTGAGAGTGGGAATGAGAAAGAGGAGTTTAACATTTTTAAGACCTTGAAAGGGCCTACCTTTGATAATACTTTTTATAGGATTGATACTGTTGATTTTATTATGCATAAAGGCTTACTTGGTGTTCTTGATAATGACACCATAGAAATATATTTAGCTTTATGACTTAATCAAAAAGAGGAGGATCCTAACCTTATTGAGTGTTCATTTAGGTTAGAAGGAGATGACCATAGACTTTATCATTATTATATTTTCGATGACTAGTAGAAGGAAAAACCTAAATTCCTACCATCTACTAAAGAAACACCTTGGCTTGATTTGAAGTAATTGCCTTCTCACTTGTGTAATGTGAGTTTTTTGAGACAATAATAATTATGTTGTTAACATCTCTCCTTTTCCAAGTTCTGAGTAGCAAGATATGCTGCTTATGGAAACTAGTAAGCCTTTGAATAGTAAGAAGAATTTTAAGGAGCCACTAGGGTGAAGGGCTTAGTGACTAAGTGCTATATTACATTAAATTTACTACTTATTGGGAGGCAACCTAATAATTTTATTTCAATTTAGTGATTTTTAGGATCTTTAGTAATAGTTTTAGTTTATTTTTGCATGATGTTGAGGCTTATTGCATGTGGTTTTTTGTTTAAAAAAAAATTAAAAATCATATATGTTTCATCATGATTATCTTATTTTGGTTGAAAATTAATGAAATTTTGCAAGTTATATAGGAAACATCCCTATGCACTAGAGTAGAGATTAGATTTCACTAGCCTAGGAAAAATTGTAATGGCATTAGACAAGGTCAACATTCTTTTATTATTAAAGAAGTACCAGCTATCCTAATTTTCTCTTTTTCCTTGTTTTCTATGTTTTTCATTGTTCTTGTATGTATAGAATTGAGGATAATATACAACTTAAGTATAGTGGGAGAATTAACTATTATGTTTATCATTTTTTATAGTTAGCTTAATAGGGAACAATATTGGAAAATTTTTTAGCTTCATAAGAAAATTGATCAAGATGATTCATTATAACTTTGTCATTATTTTGATTTCATTTGTTTAGGTAAATAACAAGAGTATTAATGATTAAGTTAATTTTAATTTACTTCCAAATTGTCATCCCTAATGATCGTGCTCCTATGTAACTAACTAATAAGAAAAAGGAAATGATTCCCAAAGATATGACAGAGAACGTCATAGAAGAAACTTGTTAATAGATTCACCACTTTTCAATTCCTCATTTAGTCAAATTTCAACTTACATTTGTGACAAAGAAATGTTGGATTCTCCCCCCTAAAAAAAACCATTTGATTAGGTCCCATAAGGAAAATTATAGATAAGTACTATTGATTTCACATGGACTACAGACCTGACATTAAGGACTATAGAGACTTAAAGAAAGGAGTAAGTAGTCTGATCCAACAAGTGAGATAAAGGTAATTTTTATCCAATAACTTTACAAACAAATGTAGTGTAAGACCTCAAATCCAAAGGGAAAGGCTATGTTCATAAAGCTAATAATATGGTCTACCGTAACCATATTCACCTAACATGGAGTTAATTGACATAATCATAGTAGGTGACTTGAAAATGGGCATCTCACAAATTAAAAAGTACAAAAAATTGCCTCAAATCTATAAACCATCAACTGGCAAACAAGAAGAAGACAAGAGTGTCCATATCTTTAGGAATGAAAAACCTTTTAGAGGCTCAAATGCGCAACCAAAAAGAAATTAATGACTCGAAAACTATGTTTCAACAACTTATGTAGAAGTTAGGAAAGGAGGACTCAAAAATGACACCATAACGCTCTAGAGACATAGGAGACTACAACTTACCAACCAGATTTAGTAAGTTAGACTTTCCTACTTTTGATGGAATGGAAGTGCGAAGTTGGATTTACAAATATGAACAATATTTTGTTATTGACCATATGCCAACTAAACTGAAGGTTCAAGTAACAACCCTACACATGGAAGGGATTGCACAAGAATGGTTCCATTTATTAAGCTGAAGCATAAATGGGTAAAAGACAATTAATTAGGAAGAGTTTGTAACTGCAATAAGACAAAGGTTTGAAGAGGAGATATTTGAGGACCCTATAGGTGACCTACAAATCCTCAAATAGGAAGTATCGGTGATGGATTATTGTTGCCAGTTTGAAAGACATTCAAACAAGTTATCACTTTCAGAGACATATTTAGTAGGATTTTTTTGAAGGTTTGAAACTTGAGTTAGAGTTGACGGTGAAGATGATGGACCTGTAATCCCTTCAGTAAGTGTATGCACTCGTGAGGAAGCAGGAGGCTATAATGGTTATAAGCATACCTCTTTACTTTGGGAAGGAACCTAGACTTTATTACAGTCAGGTGGTACAGAAGTGAATCAAGCAAATAAAAGCACTAACTTTATCCTTTCTTTGATAAGGAACTATTCCAAAGCAGGCTTATTCCCACTCTGGGACATTCAGGTAATGTTAATAAATTTAGCTTCAATAGGAATATGAGAAGCACCAAGTCCAAGAATAGTAAGGAGTTTGATGAGAAGAGATTGAAAGGGTTGTGTTTTTGGTGTGATGAGAAAAACACTCCATGGCACAAATGCAAAAAGAAGCAATTCCAACTTCACTTGGTGGAGGAAGAAGAGATGGTAGGAAATGAAAAAACCAAATGAAGATAAGGAAGCATAGTTGTCTATTAACCTAATGGTCTCCACTGAGGTAATATGGGGTTAATAGACTTAGGAGAATTCAAGTAAAGGCATTTAATTGGCTACTATTGCAAAAGATCCTTACATATCCTCATTGATAGTGGGAGCACTCATGACTTTCTCAATAAAGGGTTGATTAAGAAGGGATGTTTAGAGGTGTTGGAGATTCCTGCCTTAAGTGTAATGGTAGTAGGGGTACTAAAGCTCAAATGCCACTAAATGTGTAAGAAGTTCATGTGGAAGATGCAAGGATTAAGTTTCACTACCGAGGCACTACTCATCAAAATAGGAGGTTGTAATTTAGTTCTTGGAGTCCTGTGGTTGGCTAACCTCAGTAATGTTGTAAGGCCCCAAAGTACATCATAGTTAAAATAAGACATGTTTATGAAAGTACATATATGACAGGAGTTAGAATTGTGCTATGATTAGAATATGAAAAAACATATGACTTGAATTTTTGGTCAAATGGATCATATTTAGTGGTTTGGAATGGATTGACACCATTAGAGAATTGGGGTATTTAAAAGTACAATTTTGACTAGGAAAATTGTCAAGTGACAAGTTAAGTTGGTACATGAAAATTAGAATGACTAAGCCAATGAATTAGTGACATTTGGCATAGTTTATGCATTGATATCTGGCAGCATAATAAGAGGACATGTGGCCTAATTGAAGTGCTACAAATGGTACCTTAAATGGTGGGAAAATGGGCTTCATGCCTTAGTGTTAAGTTGCATGTTAAGCTAGCGACACCTAGCTGGTGATGACGCAAGTTTCTGTTGGAGTAAATCCAATTTTGTCCATTATTCACCTTGCTTCCTTCTCTCTACTGAAACAGCCTTTTTCTCTTTGATTTCTAGAATTTTTGCCAGACTTTGGATTGTCATCACTTGAATTTTGGTAAGCTACTGAATCTGGAAAAAGTTTATACTAAGTTTATGTACCATTGTTTTGTTAATGCTGAAATTTACAAATTAAACCTAGATAGATGCTGATAGCTTAGAAGGATTGGTTTAGCTTGATCTTTAGAGTTGTGTTTTTTGAAGTTTAAAGAGGTAAAGGATTACTAAACTTGGTATCATTATGGAACATTTATTGTTTGATGTTTGAAGTGGATACAATGTGTACTAAATTAATGAAGAATTGTGGTTAGAAACTTGGTACATGCTAGATACTCATTAGAAGAAGTGGTTCCACTGAATAGGTGTCAGTATTTCAGCCATATCTTAACCTTTAGACATCAAAATAGGATGATTTTAAATTCAGATTAAACTAGATACATTTATCTATAACTTTCATGAAGGAATTGAATTTGAAATTTAGCTTCAAGTTTAGTTCTGGTTGTTGTCCACAGTTGAGAACATGCTGTAGTATTTCAGATACAACTCTTGGAATAATGTAACCTAATTAAATTAACTTTATTTCGTTTGAAAATTAATATATAGAGGAACATTTGTTTAGAAGAACATATTGTCTAAAAATGTCAGTTTCTAGGTTAGAATAGCCACACAAAAACTAATCTAAAAACTTGTCCTATGAAAATAGCTGTTTGAAGGTTTCGAGTCACTTATCTCACAATTGTGTGAAATGATTAGGAAGGTGAAAAAAAGGGGTTTTGTTCAATTGATGAACTATATAAGTTTTAGTTAATTTATTTAATACAATAGGACTTAAATGGACTTGTTTAAGGTGTATTTGAACTTAAATTGGTACTTGATGTAATTGAGTAACAGTTAGTTTAATTATGCATTGTTAATGGAGATGATATTATAAAGGATTTATGGTTTAATAATGATGAATACAATGTAGAATTGCTTCGTGTGATCATCAATAAATGAGTTCCTAAGGCTCATGTATTATGAATTGAATATGGATGTTTGTGAATTGAGAACTTTTGCAATAATATTGTGACAATTCCGGACCATTAGTCGTCTAAGGAGTTTGATAGTTAGGGTTGTAGTAGAAGTGCTTTCTAATTGTATGCATATACATAATATGTGATGACTCAACACTTCTATTGATGCCTAATTGCACATGTTTGTATTTATAAGGTATGTTAAGTTTGTTCAAATGTCAATGCATAAGTTCATTTGGAGCAAAATAGAATAAACACATATGTCGTACTTCATCTTTTGCACAAAATTCTGAAATCTGAAATGGTTTATTTTAAAACTGTTAAGTCCTAGTCGTAGGTAAATAGGCATACCTAGAAGGGTTAGCAGCTGCTTCTATAATTAGACACTAAGGTGTCTTCAGTGATCAAACACTTCAGTGTCTTCTGATTCCAGACACTTTTGTGTCTTCTGTCTCAGAGACTTAAGTCTCTTCTGTTTTGGATACAATCATGGTATCTTCTGTTCTGGTCCCGTTATCCACTTTTGTAAAATAGATTAGCATCTAACTTGTTTTGTATTTTATTATTTGTTTAGCTCCGATATAATCAAGCTCTGTTATGAAATAACTAAGCTCTGTTCTGATATAAACAAATTCTATTTTGATACAGACAAGTTCTGTTCTGATACACTAAAATTCTATTTTTGATATTATGTTATTCTTTTATGATACTTATGAGTTTTACCGTGAAGTAGATATATTCTACTCTGATATGATTAATTCTGATTTGAGATGCCTATTGCTTGAAATGTGATCTGATTTATATATGTCAATATCATATGACTGTTAAAGACAGTTGCTATTATACATCCTGTTTAGTTATTCCCCACTAAGCTATATGCTTAGCACGGTGAATTTGCCCCATGTAGGTTTAGAGAGAAAGGTATAAAGACTAGGACAAAGACAACCGCAGTGGCTAATGAAGACTGTCTTTTGTTGTGAATAATGTTCAATTTGTTATTGTTAATGACTTGTACTCAGTATGATGAGACAGTGTTCTGTATATATGGTTTGTAATATTTATAAACAAGAAGAAATTTAGATTTCAAACCATGTAATATGTTTTGTGATTTGTCATTACATTATGTATAGTATGTTTAAAACATAATGAAATGTAATGTAATGTATGATGCTTGAGTTTCTGAGAATGCTTGGAATTGTTGACATGATATGTTTGGGTGCTGTTATGTATGACATCTGCATATCCGTCCAGGAGGTTGAGTGTTACAAATGTATCTGTCATTTTAAAGAGAGAACAATGGAGTTTCAGTGGGAAGGAAGAATCTCAAGATTGACAAGTGGTCTCGAGGAGTCTGCACGGGAAATCTTAGGTAAAGGGCTTCTAAGCTACAAACTCATATAAAAACTCTTTATTTATGTTAAAGACTGACACGCTTGGTTGAGTATCACATGTAAAACATGTATTTTAAAAAATGTTCCAACACCAGAGAAGAATTGGAAGGATTATGGAGAGGTGATTCAGGAGCTTAGATAATTAACACCCAAGAGAACTCGAGATCATAGTATCTCACTCAAACAAGAATGAAACCTGTAAATGTATAACCATATCGATATTCTGGAGAATAGAAGGATGTGATCGAGCTTGCAGTGCAGGAGCTATTGGAGTAAGGATTTATAAAGACAAGTGCGAGTCTTTACACTTTGTCGATAATCCTATTTATAAATAACATATTCTCAATGATGGGCATTTTGAGTTCTTGGTGATGACATTTATCCTAACGAACACACCGTTGACATTCCAAATTTTGATGAACGACATTTTTTAGCCATACCTACAGAAGTCTTTGCTAGTGTTCTTTGATTACCTCTTCATCCACAGTCAGGATTTCATGCTTCATTTGGATCACTTATAGAAGTGTTACAACTTCTGAAGCAATAATGGCTCCTCCTTAATGGTAACCAATGCATGTTTGGGCCAGAAAATTTGAGAACTTGGGGCATTTAATTTCTGAAGTGAGGGTGAATACGGACGACAATAAGATCCATGCCATACACATTTTGACTTACCGTAAACCTTGAAGGAACTCAGAGGTTTCTTGGGGTTGACAGGATAGGTTTGTTAAACATTACAGAATCATTACTAAACCTCTGAATAAGTTATTAAAGAAATAAGCGGTAGGAAGTTGGGAATGGCGCAGGGAACAATAACAATAATTCAAAAAGCTGAAAGAATCATTGATCTCAACAACGATGCTTGCACTGCTAGATTTCTCTCAGCCATTACAGTCAAAGTTGATGCTTGTGGAACTTGTCCTCTAATAAGAGGGACAACTAAATACATTGCTTAGTAAATAATTAGCTCCAAAACACTAGGGGCTATCGACTTATGCGAAGGAATTCCTAGTAGTGATTAAAGCAGTGAAATATTAGAACCATTACCTGAAAAAAATTTTCAGAGTGGTGATGGACTATTAAGTGTTTGAAGTACCTGCTAGAACAGAGGATGTTAGACGCCATTTCAACAGACCTGGTTCCTTAAGTTTATTGGCTATAATTTTGAAGTGGTTTATAAAAGCGATAAAGAGAATGTGGACAAAGATACCTTGTCGTCGATTTCAAGGAGAGAGTTGCTGGCATTTAACTGTGTCTCAAGTGCAAGCCACTTTAATGGATGAAATTATGAAAGGGTGGAGAACTGACGCCACTGTCAAGGATCTGATTGACAAGCTAAAAACTAGAGAAATTTCAACAGGAAACTATGAATGGAATAATGACTTATTACAGTGGAAGGGAAGACTGGAAGTAAGCTGTGATAAAGAACTAAGAAGAAAAATAATATCAATCGCACACGATAGCCCCCAAAGAGGGCACTTAGGGGTCACTGCCATATTAAAAAGTACTCAAGGTCTTTTCCATTGGAAGCAAATGGCAAAAGATGTTAGGAATTATATGACCAATTGTGAGACTTGTTAGAGAAGCAAGCATGATCACGTTGCTTATCTGGGGTTATTACAGCCACTTCCGATACCCGAAGGGTGCTGGGGAAAATTTTGCTTGGATTTTATTATAGGAATACCCATCTTTAGAGGGAAATGCTACATTTTTGTGGCGATGGACAGGTTATGTAAATATTCCTATCTCATGGCATTAGGACATCCTTTCATAACATAAAAAGTTGGCACACATCTTCATTGACAATGTATTTAAACTCCATAAGGTGTCGGAGTCCATTATAAATGATCGTGATCCCATTTTCCTAAGTTAGTTTTAGCAAGAAACCTTTAGATTACAAAAGGTTAGCTTGAATTGTTTCAAGTCCTATTACCCTCAAACGAATGGACAAATGGAGGCTATTAATAAAATTTGGGAAGCATATTTAAGGTGTTTTTATAGTGGCACATCTCAGAAGTGGGCAAGCTGGCTATCGATGACTGAATGGTGGTATAATACTACTTAGCATGAAGCTGCAGGTGCAACTCCCTTTAAGATTTTATACAGATGCTCGCGTCGATATATGTTCCTTACATTACTAGTGACTCTCGAAATCTTCTCATTGAGTAAGCTTTACATGATTAGGAAGCAACCCTTTAAAATGTGAAATTTCATCTCAATAAGGCACAACACCGAATGAAATAGTATGTAAATAAAAAAAGGTCAAATAGAGTTTGAAGCAGGGGATTGGGTCTATGGGAAACTGTAGCCATACTGGCAACATAACATATAGAGAAGAACTAACTAGAAATTGGATCCTTTTTTTTATGAACCATATTGAATCACGCAAAAGATAAACATTGTCGCATATGCTTTTGAACTTTCCAAAGATTCTACAATTCATCCCACTTTTCACATTTCTCAATAGGAGTTTATCTTCGACAAGGTGCTAAGTTCAGCATAAGTACCTTCTTCGTTAACCAATACAGAGCAGATACCAGGAGCCATATGGGGGAGGATAATGGTTCATCTTCACAACAGAGGCATAACATAAGTCTTAGTATAGTGGCTAGGAGAAACCCAGGAAAGAGCCAGTTGGGAGGTACTGTTTGAATTATAGCAATGTTACCCATGAATCTATTGGAATTATGCCCATGACCCAATCGTTATGTAATAGATTGAACATTTTTGTTTTATGATTATTAACTTTGTTTAATAATATGGCAAATAATTATATTATCACATTCTGTTTATTGTTTCTATTCTAATATGATAATTTCTTGATTAAATTTATACACTTGTCATCATAACGGCGATTATGATAATGAGAGGCAAGTCTTTAGGGTTTATTCTAAAATTGTTTTTGATCGTAGGATGATCATTAAATAAGGACTTTAATGATCTAGTTAGATCAATATATATGTAATTGTATCTATTGGATGGATATCAGTATATCTCATTTACTAAGTTACATATATAGATGATACATATAGAGATATGATCATTGGATTGACCAAACTGAGAATTACCAATGGTTAATATTACCTATGAACTATCAAGTGGGACATTCTCATAAGGATTTAAATGTATATTTTTCCTTTAATATGAAATCATCATAGTACTCAATAGGTCACTTATTATGTTTTGATGTCAAACACCTAGTATGTAAACATGCTAGTTGAATGGTCGTTGAATATAGTTAAGTACCTATCTGATTAGCGGTGAGTTAAGATGGGATCCATTTACTCTAGGTAATGAGTTTGAGCTCTATGTTGTCATTGATCTTAATGATTGTTTCAAAACCTGGACCAGGGTGATTGAATGAGTGAGAAAATAAGTTTCTTAAGTCATTCACCATTCATTAATGATTGACATGTAACATAGTTAGTTATCTAATATAGGGTTTGACAGTTAAATAATACCTTAGGATAATCCGGAGTTGTAATGATGGAACGTAATAATTCATTATCCTTAACTAGGTTCCATTCTTTATAAGGTTGTTACTTCACACTATGTGGTCATTGAGGAGTGTTGTTAGACGCAACCTTGGTTAGTAATTAATTGGATTAATTACTACCGGCTTAGTGATGAATCTATATGATCACATACTTACGAATGTAATATTTTTTGTTTATGATTATTTAATTTATTATGAGATAACTTATTAAATAATCTATATGACTTTTTTTTTGCTAGCACAGAAAATATAATTAATATTAGAAACGCTCTTGTGTGAAATAAATGAATAAAATAAAATAGTTTTATTTTATTTTCTTTTATAAATAATAATAATTATTATTATAAAAAAGGAAGTTGTCTTTTAAGTTTTAAACGTTAAAACTTACAAACTGTACAGAAGGGTGCGTCTCTCTCTTTTTCACTGTAACGTCTTTTAAAGAAGAACGAATAGAAGAGAGGTGCTGCTCTCTCTCTGATATATATATATGTGTATATATATATATATACATACGTTTAACTTTTTAACTAGAGTAAGCATCCATACTCTTTCACTTAATTTCGTTTAAATCAACTAGAGAAAAGGACAAGGAAAATTGTTTTGTCCATTCTTGAAGAAAGAGTTCTTCAAATTTAACTATAGTTATATCAAAAGTTAAAAGCAAGACGTATTTTTAGGTGTAAAGTGCATAGAGACTTTATATTTTAAAAGTTTATTACTGGTTAATCGTCAGAAATTCTATGTATTTATTTTTGCCTATTTTTGTTATTAATATAAATATTAAACACAATAGGTATGTACAAGATTGCAATTTTTGTTTCTACCATGTATGCGATCCTTCGTAATCAACTTAGTGAAAAATGTGAATTTTGAAGGAGGAGGGGATGTTACGTATGATCAACAGTAAACATAATGGACAAGTAAACGACGTCCCAGGCAAAAGAAAGGTGTGAAGACGACGAGGAAAATGACCTCATAGAATAATAACAGAAGACGTGAGAATATGCAATATCTATAACGTCTAGACAACCTACATACGATTACAACAAGTGTCCAGTTTGTAATAGGACATAATACTACACAGTACTGTTTTATTATTATTGTAGTAGGATGCACTATTACACATTACTATTTTTATTGTTTATATAGACGTTGAAATGACTACATACCAAACAGGAAAAAGTTTAACATAAATGTTCTCATTTCTCTCTACGATCTTCTTCTTCTAAAACCTCTTTCTTTCCTTACTTCTGCCCGAAAATTCGTAACATAACGGGTGTTCATTGTTGGCAAAGACATGAGTCATGGAGAAAGAGAAGGCACAAAATCATTACTGATTGAGTATGAGGATATATTCATGTGATAGCCATTAGATATGCGAGAGATTGATCCCTTGGTGATCATGCTAGAATGAATGTTGACCCCAAATTCATACTTATAAAGCATAAGAAGAGATATTTCTTTAGTCTTAAAAGATAGTATGGTATATACACCAAAGTATAAGATGCAATAAGTCCCACTTTATTTAAAAAGTATAACACCCCAACTTTCTGGCCAATGAACTGCTTGTAATAATGCTCTAGTATAAAATAGAGAATATATGTTAACTTCATATATATGAATAAAGGCATACCTTAAAAATAACTAACCCTCCTAAAAAATCTTTAATTGGTGGATGCAATTTCAAGCTATAAATGGCTTAACTTAATAGATGCATACTCAGGATGTAACGAAATATGCATGTATGCAAGAGATTAGGAGCACACCTTATTCATCACCCATAGAGTTGCACGTTGTTACATGAAAACACCATTTGGGATGAAGAATGTTAAAGCCACCTACCAAGCTTAATCAACAATATGTTTGAGTCTCAGTTAAAGGAAATCATAGAGACCTACATAAATGAAAAATAATCAAAATAAAGGAAAGTGACGATCATTTGGGGCAGACCTAAAAAGAGCAATTATAAGAAAGTATAATATGAGATCGAACCTTAAAAAGTATGTGTTTGTTGTCATAACAGGAAAGATTTTAGGTTTTATGTTCGCTCATTTTGGTAATAAGATCGATCCTCAAAAGAGTATATGTTTGTGGTCATAATAGGAAAGATTTTAGGTTTTATGATCTCTTACTTGGGTAATAAGATTGATCCTCAAAAGACATATAGTTAGCCAAGATGTTATCAGCCACGTTAGTAAAGCCAGTACAAAGGTTAACAGAAAGAATAACCATCTTGTCATGTTTCCTCTCTATATCTAGAAATTATTTCCTTCCCTTATTTAAGTCCTAAGATGGGTAAAGGAGTTCTTTTAGAACGAGGAGTGCGAGTAGGCATTTAAAGATTTACAGTCATATTATAAAATTTACGATATCTGTCCTCATCTTTGGTAGATAAAATGTTATACTTACACTTTATGGTGTCATCTAAAGCCATCAGTTCTATATTATTAGAGGAATATAATGTTCAACAAAGACCTATATATTATATAAGTAAAATCTTACAGATAGTAAAGACTTAAAACGAACTCTAAAAGACGACCTTTGATGTCCTTATTTCTATATAAAGACTCTGGCCTTACTTTTAGGGTTATATGATAAGTTTTGTAAAGAATTTGCTAGGAACTCTATGTTCACACATAAAATGAGCCAATCTCTAAGTGTGGTAGTTTAACTCTCACAATTTAACTCAAACTTACCAAATTCCTCGTGAGCTTTGACCCTCTCTAATCAATGAAAACTTTGCTCAAATGAGTTATTTATAGCCTTTTGGAGACTTTTGGGGCCAAGGCCACCAAGCCACTAACTTAGTTGGTAGTTGACATAACTTACCACTATCCCACTTCTAAATAAAAGGAACGTATGTAAAATGCTTACAAGACACCTTATCCATGTTCTTTGCCATGTCCTCCCACTTCTTTAATAATTCATTCCACTAACTTTGCCACATCACCCATGATCTTCATCTAAGGGTGAAAGTTAGCCAAGTTTTGAGCCAATTTGCATATGATTTGACCAATATGGAACCATCGTCTAGTTTGTTTGTCCTTGGTCCATCATTTAGCATAATTTCGTCCATAGCCCCACCAAAGACGTTTTAGGCAAGTCCAACTCACCCTAACCAAGCCAATCAACTTCCTATGGTCCGTCAAAGCTAGTTAAAGCTCGAACCATACTTGATTTTACTTGTGTAAGTTACCTTGAGCTTTCACATGTTACCGTTATGCATGTGATCTAGCTAACCTTTAACTTAAGGTCAATTTCTCGTTAGTTTTTGGTCTTACATACGAATCTTTCATCATGTCAAAGATTTCTTCTAATATGCACCAATACATGTCAACTTATTGACAATGCTTTTTTCTTGCCTATTCGTAAGTCTTTGCATTGTTTCATCATCTCGACTGTCAAACATTGGCCAAGGGTTGCCAATGCTGGCAAAGTTCCACAATTTAGACTTAGGGGACTAAAAGTAAGTATAGTAACAAACTTGCTAGAAATTAATGAATTCTTAATTGAATGCACCACTGAGACATTAAAGAAGGGAGATGAACTAAAAGAAAAGTCACATATTAAGCCTCATGGATAATTTCATTACCCTCACGAGCAAGATTGTTTCTTTCGTTACGAGCTTGTACACATGCTTCTAGAGCTAGTCGATTAGCTACGGCACAGGGTGCATTTCTCTAAGGGTGCCCTAAAGTTCCTCCACCAAATTGTAGTACGGAATCATCTCCAAAGACCTCAGTTAGAGCAGCCATATGCCGAACATGAATACCTTCAGATGAACTAAAATAAAAGTCACATATTATTATTAAATAAAGAGGGCAGTGAAACAGGTTTACTCGTTCAAGTGCTATATGTATTAGAATTTAATTATGCCCAGACTTATATTTTCAAAGCTTTCAATAAGACAGCAAAATATATATTGTTACTATGTCATGTAAGTTGGTAGCCTAACTCCAACTTAAGACCTTTTTTATTCTCTCTAACTCCCAATTAATGGTGAACCAAGTTAGAGGGACTAAAAAATGTAAGGATTCTATGCATATGTATTATGCCATGTATGTATAGTTAACATATGTAATATATTTGGAAACAAGTTCATATCTAAAGAATAAAATATGGTTGCCTACTTGCCATCAAAAATGGATGTTAAAGGAGAGTATATGAAAGAAACATGAATATAGTTACAAAACGATATCATAGTTCCATATTAAGAGGCATGTAAAAGAATGGATGGTAGTACTAAAATGATATATCCAAGAAGGAATGATATCTAGAAATTTAGGGGAAGCAAAAGTTTCATATGCTAATCAGTAAAGTATGTTATAATCGACAAACAATGTTGGAAGGATTTCTTATTATCATATTATGTGCATTAAAATAACATAGATCCTCCATATATTGGAAGAATTTCATGTTTGTTCTTGCATTGCACATTAAAGGGTATCCACTTTAATCTATAAAATACTTAGGTAAGGATACTATTAGCTGAGTTTAAGAATGAAGCTAAAAACTATGGAAAGATATGTGATAAGTGGCATGAACAATTGATAAGTGTTAAAGGCTTGTAGGCCTCTATCATATACATGTAGATCCCTAAGAACCAATTTTGCATCCCATCTCCTTTGTACAATGGTAAATGGATACACTTGCACCTTTCCATTTAATATAAGGAACAATTCAATTTTCACTTATGGTAGTTGAATGCTTCACTAAATAAGTAAAGGTAAAAATATTCACGACAATTGATAGCCTAAATACGTTGAGTTATGGGGGCTAACAACCTATTACATTTTTCATGCCCCTTTTTGCATTATTCTAGATGCTCTCAAAATTTGGAAAAAAAAACTAGAGTATGTTTATGTAACATTTCTTGAAGGTTGACATCATTAGTGGATTTAAGGTCCCTCTATCCATTGTCACCAATAATAAGACTTAGTTCAATAGCTAAAGCTTTAAGAAACTATTAAAAAAAGATAGGTTATGTAGTTATTTGCATCTCTTAAGCACCCACAAATTTTTTGATTGGTTTTTATAACTAAAAAATCATCCTCCAAGAACTAAAAATTAACGTAGAGCAAACTAAATTAACGTAGGTGAATGAAATATACTCCATACTATACATCTATCGTATGACCATAAGAACCTCCACAAGAGAATCACCTTTTAGCTTAACATTTAGTATCAAAGAACTCATCCTAATAAATTTGAAAATCCTAGGTTTGATGGTAAAAGAGTTTGAGCTAAACCTAAATAATCATAAGCTGAAAGGAGACCTTGACTTGCATTAAAAAAACAAAGGGAAGTTGCATTAATTAGAAATGATGCCTACTAATAGAGAATTAGGTTGTACAGTTTGAATAAAACCAAACAATGAAACCTAAAAGAAGGCAACTTGATGTTATAAAGGGTAAACATATCTGATAGATCTTAAATAAAAGGAAAACTAACATCTAATTAGACATACTTTAGAATTCAAGATGTTGTAAGAATTAGAACCTACAAACTTATATATATAAGTAAAAGGGAGATATCTAGGACTTAGAAGGAGATGAGTTTATAACTTACTATCAATAAAATTTCTTTTAGACTCCTCGTATTCTTAAAATATAAACCAATAAGGTAGCCATAACAAACTTAAGCCTGAGAGAAACTAAGTTCGTAAAATACATATATAAGCCTGTCACAAATAACCTCATGCTTTTTAAAATACATCTATAAGATTGTCACAAATAGCCTCGTGCATTGAGAGTATTCTGGGTGTTATGAAGATACTTTTTGGTATTTTAGATTATTAATTTTGAATTTTATTAATTATCAATATTTGATATTTATGATGTGTGAAGTGTGATGATTGGTTGAGACCAATATCTGATACTTGAACGAGTTAAATACCATTCAATTGATCATAACTAGTATTTGATGTCATAACGAGACCAATAAATTTAGTTAGTCGAGATCAATATTTGATTCAATAATAGGACATATATTATTTGATTTGTTAGGAACCATACATCGATATAGGGCGATTGACGATATTTGGATATTGTGATAATTACCTGATATGTATTTTTTAAAGTATATGCATCATGATTTCTTTAACAAGTACTTCAAAGTAATTGGTAGTACCATATAGGCACAGTTGTAAATGTTTATTATATATATCATAGAAAGTTTGTGACTTTCAATTTATTTTTATTTAGTTAGTATATATTACTTAACTTTATATATTTTTCAAGTGAAAAACCAAAAAAATATTTAAGTTCAAGAATGTAGAAAGGGTGTGAGTAATTAGTCAATTATTGTTGTGGATAAATAGAGGGATATTTTCATTGTTAGTGAATTGTAGAGAGTTTTAAACTATTTACTTTTTAGGGATTTGGTTTATGAAACTGTTAAGTATTTTATATTTGAGAATTATAGATGTTTCCTTTTGAATTATTATTTATAATAGATATTTTGTTTGATTTATCTTTAAAAGGGCCTGAGAATCTAGCTTTCATTATAGGAAGATGGTCTATCAAGAACCTAATAAGTAAATTTGGGCTAAAAGATGACAAGTTTTGAAAGAATTAATCAAACTAATATCATAGTTACCTTTTGTACGAGTGCGTGCAAATGATGAAACAATAGCGGTTAACTTAAAAGCCTTAAATATTTTTGTTATAGGAAGCACTATAAAAAATATTACTATTTTGATAAAGGAATCGAAAAATTATCAGTAACATCTTTATATATTTGTATGATGATTCATTTAGTCTTAGAGAAGCAAAACCTCTTAAAATATCTTAAAGTGATAAAAGTAGATCATTCATTTATATGTAAGGAAGAATAAATATCTTGGTTGAAAAAGAGGGATAAAATCTCAATCTTTTCTCATAATTATATAGTGGCAAAAGGAAAATCAAGTAAATCTCTTTCTTAAAAAGCACCAATGGCTTATTCTCATTAAATGAATGAAGAATTAAGGAAATGATTTTTTTATTATTATAAGGAAGTTTTGGGAATAGGCAGATAGTTTGTAATTAATACTACTTATATTAAAATCTTTAACCTTAAAGAATTAAGCACAACTCAAGTTAATGACTTATTAAAGGCACTCAGTAAGAAGGAAGTAAAGGTAGCTCTTAGGTATTATTTTTTGTCAAAAGACATGTTTTAGTAAAGAAAAAAAGCTTAAAGACGTTATCGTGCACTTCTTTAAATATAGTTAGTTACCAAAGAGTTAAAAAGAAAACACTAGTTGCCTAATCCTAAAGATACACTAGCCTAATCCTAAAGATATTAAATACTTCACTTCAATCCAATGTTAAAGACATATTTTATAATCTTTGATGACACTTAAACTAAATTTATCTCAAGAAGCAGCGTATAAGATAATTTTCCTATGGCACAAAAGCTATCTAGGGACTATTATAAAGGAAATGAAACTAAGAGTTACCTTTAAAAGATTATTTTTAAAAAGGCATTAGACATGATACAATGAGATATTATTACTATATCTTTTTAGGCTCTGGATTTCTCTGTCATCTTTATCATCTAGGTGCATTGGCATTTGAACCACATCTTTATGTATTATAATAAATAGTGAGTTTAACAATTTTTTTCGTAAAAGGAGAGCGATCAAGAAGACTCTCAATCGCCTTACTTATTCATCTTAGAAATATAAGTCTTAAATTTGATGACAGAAAAATAATTGATGAGAATAAATGCTTCAAATTTCATAGGTGTTATAATACTAGGAATTTTAGCCTAAATTGTATAGATAATTTAATTAAATTTTCTAATATATATCCAATTTTAATTAGAACATTCATTAAAACCCTATATGACTTCAGTAACTTCTCAAGATTTTGTAGTCATTCAAAAAGGCATTCAATTATTATGTTAGCATGAAGTCAAACGATTTTTAGGAACCTTTTAACTATGACAATTTTTAAAATGGCTAAAGGTTGCCGCATAATATTTCACAAAAAGAGTCTAAATAAGGTCTTATTGTTATTTTTATATCACTTCACACTCTAGTATTACCAAAATAATACTTATTGCACTCTAAATTGGGGACAAAAGTGGTAATAGATATAACAGTAGAGACTCTTATTTAGACCTTTTATGAAATGTTAAGGTGAAAATAACACATTTAGCTGGTGTTTGAAGCAATCATATCTAAAATTTACATCAATATTTGGTTGGACTATATTACCTAGTTTGAAATTATATAGGCTATATTGATGATCCATATACTAAAAATTGTCAAAAACTTAAACATTTAGGATTTAGGGCACCATTAATGTCTTTTTAAAAATGTTAAGATGTAAAAAGTTACTATAGATAATGGTAGGGACTAATTTAAACTTTTTAAGAAATATCAGGTGGTGATTTGTACTTTTATTTTTTTAATATTGAAATTCCTCCTTTAAAATACCCAAGACTGACTTTAATTATCTCCAAATTGACCCACATGTACTCTTTCATTTAGAATATTGAAGGTAGAATCTATCTATGGGTTCTCAGTTACTTACCTCACATTTTTGCCTACAATTTATTAAATTCAGTATTAGCTCATTCATATTGGTCATTTCATTTTGCTCATTCCTTCAAAAACTATGAAATATATTGAGAGGATGTTTGATTCCTTTATATTAGTTCTTCAAATTTGTCCTTAAAAGCAAAGTTCAAGTGATGTGAAGTATGTCCAGATAAGAAAATTAGCCTTGGGGTAAATCGTTTCAAATCAGTAAATAAAATGTTATCATTAAAAAAAAAAAAAGCAGAAGTTTTTACTTACAAAACCTCACCTTTGGAAACAGATACACTTAAAATTCTTACTAGATAAGAATATTTAGCAAATCAACCATAAACAAAATAACTCCAAATTCTGTTCTTCCGACATGACAATTGGCAGAACTTGAGACGTCTTCAAATCCACTCCAAATGAATTAAGGGAGTGTCAAGTGATATGGTTTCAGCAGTATCCTAAAAGATTCACCAATAAATCAACATTTAACCTATTAAAAAAATCCTTCTTCAATCATCCCTGTTCTCCTTTTACTTGGTACAGATATATCATCCCTAAGGCTAACTTTCTTATGTCTGACAGTGAAACATCATCCTAGAACTTTGGATAGGGTATGAATATAGTTCAATTCTCATAATGAGCATGTTTGGTTGATAGCTGTTCAGCTAAAAAAACAGCTGATTGAATAAACTTAGTTGGTTGACCTTGTTGACCAACTATTTTAGTATTTGGTAATCAGCTGATTAGGCCAGCTGATTAAACCCAATCAACTGAATTTTAAAAAGCTCATGAGGAGTAGCTTTTTACTTCAGCTGATTGAACAAATGACATAAGTACCCTTTATTCCCAAACGTCAGCCTAGGACAGCTTGTATTGTGCTTTCTCGAGGTGTCTGCCTCTTACCACATCTCAGCATGGCCTCCACCCATTGGTTCGTGAGTTTTTTGACCACTAATTTGACAACTTTTTTGTAGTCATGTGGTGGGAATGCCTCAATTACTAATCCTG
>JAOSBN010000005.1:28074378-28090178 GCA_027563595.1 Erythroxylum suave
AATCAAATCATATTTTATTAATCTCCAAAATCGAAATCCAAAGGTGAGTATAAACACAACTCAACATTCAACACAATATACTCTCAAAACCTATTTCAATTTTATACTTGAATAAAAATTAAATAAAAGGAAAATATGTCAAGAATAGAGTCGGGGTGGCGGCGATAGCAGGAAACCACCTATTTCGGGAAGTACATTGTGTCAAGCTCTTCTTCGTGTCTCTTTTCCTTTGTCTCCTTCCTCAATCTCTCGATTCTCTCTCTATGTTTTTGTGAATTGGATGATGGGATTGCTCTCATTTTCAAACTCTTTAGAACTGTAATCTCTGTCTTGTCATATTCTATTTATACTTTGGAGGCTCTAAGTCAAAGTCAGGGTCAAAATGGTCCGAAAAATCACTCAAAACTTGAGTTCTATATCAGCTCAATGCAAGGCACGATCGTGGCCCTGCTTGCCACAATCATGGTCAATGCTTTAACCTTTCTGTCACGATCGTGGCCTAATGTGAATGATCATGGCCTGACTGGATGTTCTTTGTCATGATTGTGCTCTAAGTGCACGATAGTGGACTATGTCTTTGGCCCAAAACTCCTCGAATCTTCTTTGTTCTCCACCGTTTACCCTGAAACACTAACACACACATCAGGGTACCTAAAAAATATAACAATTAAGCTCAAAGATAAACTAACCTATAAAAACACTTAAACACATAAACTAACATAATTAAACCCTAAATGCTCACTCAACATTTAAATTCACACTAATTACACCCTAAAACATCATGCAAAACACAACTATCACTTTGCTCATCATCATCTCAACTTAGGCATGTCAATGGGCTGGGTCGGGTGCCCACCGAGGGGCTAACTAGCCCTCTTCCATTAATTTTTTAAAGAAAAATCAAAATGAAGTCGTTTTTAAACAAAACAACATCATTTCGGGAAAAGTGAGCAGGCCACGGGCTTGGTTGGGCCTGTCTAGCCCTAGTGGACCATGGTCAACCCGTGGCCCAGCTAACCCGTGCCAAAAACAGGTAAGGTCAGGCCAGACCATAATTGCCATCCCTATCTCAGCTGCATATCAGGACAATTGCATAAATTTACGCTCATATTCACTCACTATCATCTCCCTCTAGGTGAGACTCAGAAAATCCCTTTGCTTCTGCTAGATATACACCTCAGACAAATATTTCTTCCTATAAGTAGCTAGGAAGTCCTCCTATGTCAACACTGGTGGTTTTATCTGACTCCATTGTATACTTTGCCACCAATATATGGCATCTCCATGTAGCAAGCGTCCAATGCATGCAACCTTTTCATCATCCTCACAGTCCATTTGTTCCAATATCCTTTTTGTCTTCCTCAACTATGTTTCGGCTTCTTTTGGATCAGTTGTTCCATAAAAATCCACTGCCCCATGCTTCCTAAGCTTATCAAATTACTTTCCTTTCTCAGTTGGGGCTGGGGTAGAAGTTTATGGCATCTAGCCCATGGCCTAGACAAAAGCCTGAGCAAATGCTTATAACAATCTAGGATCTAAAGGTTTAGGCACTTGCTCTTGAGGAAGAGGTTACTCATGCGTTCGTGGCCAAAAGTGCTCACTATCATGCACTATAGAAGCCTCAGCATTTCTTATGGCTCTAGGCTCTTCAGTGCCTTCCCCTCTTGATGGAGAGTCAGGTGCAGTAGATCCTTGCAAAACTTCTTATGTTCTTCTACAAGGTGGCATCTTACTCCTTCAATTTAAACATTAACATTTAGCTTACATTTCATTTTAATCTTTTTTCCTACATGTGCATATGATATGCATGTCACTCCATGTAATCAATCAATTCAACATAACAAATTGGGATTAACAATTCTTAAATAATCTCTAAACTTATCATTCTCAATTAATCTTAACATTTTCTAACCTATAGTTAATCATTATCATTTTCGGACAATTTAATGTTTCCTAACTCCATAATTAAATGTCCCAAACAAAGCACGAATCTCTGAAGCACATGAGTGCCCTAAGTCCCCTTAGGTTATTTAAATAACCTTTTTGCAGGTGCCAACGTGCACCAAAAACTCAATACTCATGACCTAACTCCCTAATTTATTTTTTTAAGCTTAATCAATCTTTACATAGTAAGGCATCATACCATAACATACTTAAACATTCATCAATTTCAAACACTCAATAAACACAACATATTCCATATAGGTCATACCATGTTCCATGCCTAATTAATTACTATGCCACAAAACATTATTTTCCAGTATACTTTTACATGTATATGTCAAACAAAAGCAAACAATAATCACACATAATAATAATTCATATCACAACGTATTCTAAGCCTAAGAAACCTTAAAACCTTAGCTCTGATACCAAAATGATGGGCCCAGGTCTTGATATTTATTTCATGGCTACATTACATGAGGATTGGGTGAAGATCAAGTGAGAAGAAGGATGGAAGCTCAAAGTTGTAATGAGAAACTTAAATAAGTTACTTTCATAGAAGTTGTCTAGCATATACCCTGTCCAGTATCACTGTCTTGTCAAATTCATATCTCTCAATTCCGATCTCCAAAATTTTCAAACTTTATACCATTAGAAAGCTAAGAGGATAAGCTACAGCTATTATGAAGAAAACTTTGTCTGATTCAGCCTATATCAATATAGTTTAATCATTGAAATTAAGATACAATTTCTGTTAGGGATAGCACTGCAGCTGTGTCCTCCTTTTCTTCTTTTGCCTATTATGAGCTTTTACATATTCCAAAAAGACCCGGATCCAACAAAAACTAAATGTACATACATGAATCCTAACAGGACAATTGATTTTAATTCTATCCAGGGCCATCTAACAATAATTAACAACCCAACAAAGAAGATAGTTTTGAACATGTATAAAGGGAGCTTCTTCAACACTTACTTTCACTGCTTAATCAAACAGAGTTTGTACATAGCTTTAATTGCATATCAAAGGTAACATCAATAGCATAATACAAAATATAAATGAATGCTCATGCTTTAGATGCTTATAAAGCTACTAAATATAGTCGAACTAACTTAGTTACAAAAGGTAGATATCTTGGAGTTTGTCAAGGCTCGCAAGGATCAATTATTTTCTCATTCTACACTTGAGGAGTGAAAAAATAATAGGTTGAGCTATAATGCATAGTGACTAATACGTCTAGAAATTAAATTATCTATAGTTCTATATATATATATATAATCTAGAAATTAAATTATCTACAGTTCTAACTTAAAGAACTCATAGTTAAAAATGTTATCACACAAATCGTATCATGTATATTTAATTATCAAAACATAACACTCAATTGTGTTTCATGCTCAACAAACCAAAATGAAATGCACAAATACAATGGCTTGAGAGTGTCTCATGGATCGAAATGGAGAAACTAAAGTTTACACCATGAACTAAACGAGTCCGTTTCTTAGGAACTCATGTGCCACAAGCGGGCAGCCGGGAAAAGGCTTTAAGTTAATGTGCAGGTGACGAACAAAATGGTATCTCTCTTACACAAACACAAGCAAATTTTGATGTTCAATTCATTTCATCACATGTTCATACTTTCATGCTTCTTTTGTTTTTTTCCTCTTTTCATTAATACAAAATTTCGTAACATCTTTCAAGGCATAACATGATAATTAATCATAGTCATTTTCAAACAATTGCAATAATTCAAAGTTAAGCAATTAAGTATGTAAGCAAGCAAGAAATTAGCCTATCATCTACAATAACTATAAACATATTACCCACCTAATTGATTGTAAGTCCAAACTCAAGTTTGCCTTTCCTTTTGCTCTTACCTTGGATTTTCTTGGTTTCCTTCAAACAAACAAATATACAAATCGAAAATCCATAAAGCTTTAATAATCAAAACTGAGCTTAGACTTAATCTACCTATGGTTTATCTAGGCAAGAATAACTAAGATCTAGTTGAAAATCCATGAAAATAAAAAATGGGTTTCTTGATCCTCTCCTTTCTTCCTTTATTTCCAACACCGAAACTCATTTTCTCTAGTTCCTTTTTCTACCAAAGCAAGAGGAAAAGATGAAGGTTACCTAAAGCTCAGCTGAATCCTCTTCCTTCTTCTTTCTCCTTTTTCTTTCTTTCCTTCTTCCTTTTCTAGTTCGTTTTCTCCTTCTCTTCTTCTACTTCATTCTACGTTTTTCTTTCTTCCTTCCCAGCTTCTCCAACATGTTTCACTTCATCTTTCTCCTTTTTTTCTTATTTATTTAAGACCACTTTTAGTCCTTCCAAGTTTACCCTTCCACACTTAATTTAATGTCTACTTACCCTTTAATTTTCTTGTGTATATTACATACTAACTTAATTCTAAAATTTCTACTTACATTTCTATTTAATTTATGCAATCACATGTAAATAAAATATATTCATGACTAAACTCTAATGGATTCTAATTGAATAATTCTAATTTATATTCGTGGTTTCTAAATTAATTGACTAAATTCTAAGAAAATTTGGAGTCCAACAACTACCTCTTTTCCAACAAATCAATGGCCTTCTAATCTTTGGCAGTACCATGGTCCTAACTGATCTGGCACTATGTTAAGTTTCCTAAAGCTATAATATCACTATGTTGATGGCTATAATATATTTCACCATCTCTCTGCCATGTCTTTATTTTCCTTTTTTTTCAATTTACTACTAGCCAATTATCTTTGGAAATAATCTCAATTCTTTTAGCTAGGTTGTGTATCAGTTTAGCATTTATTAAAGGCTTATCAAAAAATAAATATTTTAGTTTATGGTTAAATGTTTATGATATTATGAAAGTTTAGTTTTTTTATATGCTTGTAACTTAACATAGTTTAAATTCTTCTTAAGAGCCTAAAATTAAGTCTCTTATAATTTAAATTTGATCTATTAATCAAGTTTAACATAGAAAACTAAGCATATGTATATTCTTGGGTCTCTTAAGATTAGATAGCCATAAAAGGGTTATGCAAACACTCATTAGGCTTACCAAAATTAACTAAACATAATTCCCCACTTATTGGTATTAAATTAGTTCATAATTTATAGTCTCTAGAGTTGACTTTTAATTTAGAGGACATTAGATGATTCCAATCAATGTTTTGCTTCTTAAAAAGTTGTTCTCTTTTTGCAAGACTCCTTTCTAATTTCAAATATGTAGAGTTAAGTGAATAGGTGATTTTAACATATCTTCGTTTGCTAGGCAATGTTCATAGAGCATCCCATTCAAGCAATGTTTTGATCTAAGTTTATTTTATTCAAGAAAAAGTAAGAGGTAATTATCTTGGAACTTATGTAAAGTCATTTTATCGATACTTATATGGACATCCATATAAAACACCATGGAAGAAACAAAATAATTAACCTCATTCATTTATATATTGATTGTTTCTAACCTCAAGCATTTATATATTGATTTTTTCTAACCCCAAGCATTTATATGTTGATTTTTTTTAACCTTAAACATTTATATTTTGATTATTTCAGATGGATAAGTATATTCCTTCAATAGAGAGTTCTAATCTAGTACTAAAGATAGAAGTGCAAAATTCTAATTCCGTTTTTAGTGATGACAGAAGTCAAACTTAAACTTAATTGAAAAGTGAAGTTTGGAATCATTTCAATAAGACTAGCTTGACGGATGGAGTAGAAAAAGCTAAATCTAAATATTATCATAAGATATTGGCCGAGAGTTCGAAAGGTGGAACCTCTCATTTAAAGAAACATGTGGATTTGAGTAGTAGAAGGAAGATCATATTAGGACCTTAAACATGTTTGACAACCTTACAAGAGGGAAGAATAAAAAGACCATAACATCCTATGATAGAAACAAATTAAGGTTTTTTATGGCTTCTATACTAATTTTTGATAAACATCCATTATATATGGTTGACACGAAAAGATTTAGGATGTTTTGCAACTTACTACAATCAACCTTCAAGATTCCAAGTTAGAATATATTGAAGAAGGAAATTATAAAGATATATGAGGATAAGAAGAAAGAGGTCTTAAGCACATTATCGAGTAAAGAATGATGGATTGCCATTAAAATAGAAAAGTGGTCAACCAATTAAAGAAAGTAGGGTTATATGACGACATATTATGTTGACAACGATTAGACTTTACATAATATACTTTTAAGGTAAGTTATATTCTTTCATATTGTTATCATTTACTTTTTCATTATGTTATGATTGATGTTGGTAGTATTTGTACATGATAAGTTCATTTATATGTCGAAACAACTTATAAGTGAAAGGTTGGCAGTCATGTTCCAATAATGTTTGATGGATTTTAATATCAACAACAAATTTTCCACCAAAATAGTCAATAATTGTAACAAGAATATGTTATGTATGAAAAGCTAAAGAATAAGATATAAGTTAGGAGCTTGTTAGTTGGTGGCAGGTTATTTTATATCCATTATTTTGCGTACATTCTAAACTTGATTATAAAGGATGGATTGGATGTCATAAAGGAAGGAATAGATTCAATTAGGAATAGTGTAGTATATTAAAGTGAAACACCTAAAAGAGTTGATGATATTAAAGAAATTGCATGATCTCTATGCATTTTAAGTATGACGACGTCGATTTTGGATTATTCAACTAGATGGAATTCAACCTTCAAGATGTTGGAGTCAACAATCTAATGTGCTGATTTGTTTACTAGGCTAAGACAAAAAGACTCTTGGTACACTTGCATGCCTACATAAGGGCAATGGGAGTTGATTAGAAAACTTTATGCATTGGAATTATTTTATAATGTGACTAAATTGTTCTTAGGGGCAAAATATCCAACTTCACAGTATTGTTTTAGCATTATGTGTGAGGTAAAGAGTGCTTTATCTAATTGAATGTTTGATTTCATTAAGGTTATTTGGGTTATTACAGAGCAAATGATGGAGTAGATGAATCCTTATTGGTATATGGTTAGACATATTATTGTAGTCTTATTTGTGCTAGACCTGAGATAAAAGATGGAGTAGGTTACTTTTATATATAATGTGTTATATAGTGATTGAGCCCAAGAGCACATAGATGTCATTAAACTATTTTTGCATGAATTGTTTAATGATTACCAACTTTGAATGGACAACATTGATGATCGGGATAGCAATAGTTCAAGTTGTTCAACTCTAGCTTCAATTTCAAGTTCAGGATCATTTTTTAAGAGCACTTTGTTACTTTCACTTTCAAAATTTATGAACAAAAAAATGGCTAGGACTATATACAATAAGATGAATTTAGATAAATATTTAACTAAAGATTTTGTGGTCGAAGTTAATGATGTGCAGTTTGATGTAGTATTATGGTAGAAAGCTGTGGAAATAACTTTTCAATCGTACAAGTAATTGCATGAGACTTATTAGCAATTCCATCATCTATTGTTACTTTGGAGTCTGCTTTTAGTATTGGTGGTTAGGTTATTAGTCTTCATCATCCTTGACTTCATCGTCATACTATGTTAGCCATATATATGCCTGAAGTTGGTTAGATGATGAAGATATTGATTGTAAATTCTCTTTTTTATATATCAATTTAATCTTTTTTATTATCTTACTTGATATTTTTTTAATTTTCCTTTAATATAGCCACAGGTATTGATGCAGAGTTAACTAGTCATACTCATTGATCAAGTGGACACTATTTTGATAAAATATTTGAAAATGTAGGTATATTTAATTACTTATTAATTATTTCTGTGTCCTTAATATTCCCTTAATTTTAATATTACATTACTAAATATAATGATACACATACAAATGAAATGATGCAAACTCTTGACGATCTTAGCTACAACGATTAATTGCTTTCTGAGTCTATCTAGTCTTTACCTTCCCCACTCGCTAGTCTCTGTCATAATTTTATCTTGATTTTTTTCAAATTATATCATTTTTGTGAAACAATTTGGACAATAATTTTTTACAATTAAGAATACTATAATTAATAAATTTGGTTTCATCTTATTTACTTTATCAATATATGTAAATTTTTATAATGAGAACTAAAGAGCCAATGTGCAGATAGTTATTAAAGACCCTTTTCACATTCCAAATGGTCCAATTATAGGGCTAAGAAGATGAAGGAAACACTTAATGGGATGATTTACGATATTTGCACCAAACAGGTTATCTTGGGCCAAAAAAAGAAGCCTTAAAGGTGGAACATATAGCCTAAGTATTTATCAATGAGGTCTAAGTGCTTAGTGGGCATATTTAGAGTCAGTTGGATCTTAAATGGGCTTATTGGCCCACTAAGGTTGGGTATTACAAATTTTGGGCTAATGGCCATACCAAACAAACTTGTTTTCACTTCTTTTGTTAGGTTTAGACCTAGGGCATATAAATATGCACCTTATGTATTCATAAACAACTTTTGACATCTTTTTATGAGAATTAAGAGAAACTTCTCTTGGGTTCTTCATTGAACTGCAGAACTTATCAAGATTGATTCAACCTTATGGCGTTCAAACCTGACTTATTACTCACTCTTCTTATCTATTCTGGAGTATGACGTCCATTTCCTTCTTTTTGTATTTTGTTTATGTTTGTTGTGACTTAATTTAGCTTTCTTGGAGGTGGAATCAGTCTTGCTTTGTGGTTTTGCAAATTTAGTCATTTTAAGGTTTGCATAAGTTGGTATTAGAGCTTTGGCCTCTAAATTAGGTTGGATTCATTCTTTCCTTCTTAGCTATTAAAAAAAACGATTCTGGTGATTAAGTTCTTGTTCTTTTATGTCTTTTTGTTTTCACATTGTTAGTTATTTATTTTATGTTCAGATTCATTTTCTAGGCAGATTCTACATATTGTGTTCTTAATTCTTTGTGTCTTTTCATTTTCCCATTGTTAGTTCTGCATTTTCTATTCAGATTCATTTTCTGTACAAATTCTCCATTTGTGTTCTTTGTTTGTTTATGACTCTTCATATCCTTGAGTGTTTATTTGTGCTCTAGCTCATTCCAACATCTGATTGTTGGGTTCAAATTTATAGGAAACATTGTGCAGATTTCTACTCAAGTTATCATATTCTGATTTGTAAAAGAACAACAAAAAAAGTAAGAAAGAAAGAGAGGTGCAAATCAGAATCTGGATAGCCTTGTTAAAACTTGAACACTAGTTGGTCAGATTATCTTTTGTGTTCCTCTTACAAATGCAACCAAACTAGTTCATTTGTTTCTTAAACACAATAGTCACTATCTTATCAAGTGAATACCTATTGGTTTGTCATTCCTACTCTGTTTATGAGTTCTAATCAATCATTCTAAATTTGCCGATTTGTTAGATTCTTGTGAGTTTGTCAGTTTAGGTTAAATTATCTTGGTTTTGTTTGGTTAGTTCTTTAAAGAGCCTAAAGAGCGAGTTTGAATGGTAAATGGTAGGAGGATGAACTCATTATATCAAAAGACAATTTAAGAGAGAAAACACAAGTGTTGAGTGACACTAATTTGATGGAAACACATGAGGGAGTGTTGGTGAGGTATTTTCTAATTTTTTTGCAGATTTACAATCATGACATCTAAGGATAAGGGTGTTCTTAGTGAGGGAGACAATAGTGACAACTTTATGCTCAAAGTAATGCAACAAGAATTTGAGCTTATTACTATCACGTTTTAAGAGATAAGGGACAGATGGATAAACAAGATGCTGAATTTATAGATTTATATAGAGGAGAGTTCATAATGTTTCTAATGTTAAAAGTTGAGAGAGTTATGATGAAAATGAGTCTTATGATGATAATAGAGGGGATGATGTTGATTTTGATGATGGTGAATTATTGGACAAATTTAATAATAATAGAGTTGGAAGGAGATTTGGTGGAAGACATGATAACATATGACTGTGACTTGGGAAGCATCAAGATGAACATTCCATCATTTTAAGGGAAGAATGATCTTAAAGCCTATATAAAGTAGGAAAAGAAAGTGGAGTTGGACTTTGATTGTCATAACTATTCCCAATAGAAGAAAGTCAATCTTGCAGTTGTTGAATTAACCGACTATGCAATTATTTGGTGGGATTAAAATGTTTCAGTCAGAAGAAGAAACCATGAGAGACCTAGTCATACATGGGCAGAAATAAAGGCTATCATAAGAAAGAGATTCATTCCAAATTGTTACTGTATGGAATTGTATCAAAAATTGAGACTCACTCTAGGCAACAAAAGTGTTGAGGAATATCATAAAAAGATGGAGATTGCGATGATTAGAGCAAATGATGAGGAGCATAGAGAGGCAACCAAGGCACGATTTTTACATGGGTTGAACAGGGACATAGCTAATGTTTCTTAGTTACAACATTATGTGTAGCTTGAGGACATGGTTCATATGGTCATGAAGGTGGATAAGCAACATAAAAGGAAGGTTTCCATGCAAGTTGGGTAGAATTCGAGTGCTAGCTCCCCTTGGAAATCAAATTGAAACAAAAAGGAGGAGGAGGCAAACTATAATTCCAACAGTGATAACAAGCCTAAATTTGAGTCTTCTAAGAGCAAGAATGTGAGCTCTAGCAAGGAGAAAGGTAATTCTGATTTCCAATCTTGAAATAGAGATATCAAGTGTTTTAAGTGTTTGGGTAGGGGCATATCACATCACAATGTCTAAATCGGCGTACCATGATCTTGAAAGGAAATGGAGACATTGAGTCTAAGAGTGATCCTGATGATGAATTACCACCAAATGATAATGAGAGTGATGGAGAACAATATCTAGTAGGGGAGAGGCCTTAACCATAAGGCAAGCATATGCAAGAGAAGGGGGAAGATGATGTGCAATGTGAGAACACCTTTCATACTTGACATCATATTTAAGGAAAGGTATGTAGCATGATCGTAGATGTAGGGAGTTACACTAATGTAGCTAGTAAAGTGATGGTATCAAAACTAAATTTTCCATCCACTAAGCATTATAGACCATATACTCTTCAATAGTTGAATGATAGTGGAGAAGTGAAAGTAGACAAACAAGTTTTGGATTCATTTTCTAATTGGAAAATATCATGATGAGGTTTTATGTGATATGATGCCAATGCAAGTTGATCATATTCTTTTGGGTAGACCTTAACAATTTGATCAACATGTGATGCATGATGGGTTCAAAAATTGGTACTCTTTTGCCATGAATGGAAAATTAACCACTCTTATACCAGTAAAACCTCAACAAGTGTATGAGGATTAGATGAGAATTTGTGTGATATAATGCCAATGCAAGCCGGTCATATTCTTTTGGGTAGACCTCGACAATTTGATCGATATGTGATGCATGATGGGTTCAAAAATTGGTACTCTTTTGCCTTGAATGGAAAATCAACCACTCTTATACCAGTAACACCTCAACAAGTGTATAAGGATCAGATGAGAATTAAAAATGAGAGTGTAAAGAAAGGAGAGTGTGAAACTGTGTGTAGTCGAAAGAAAGGAGTGCAAGAGAGTGCCAAAATGCCAAAACAGTAAAGGAAAGGCAACAAGTGACTACAAAAGAGAAAGAAAACAAGATAGTTTCTTTGCAAAAGAAAGTGATGTCAAAAGAGCTTTTTATTCTAAACAGCCTATTTTTGTACTATTGTACAAAGTGACGTTGATCAACACTAACAACATTAACTCTTCTTTGCTAAGTGTTATTGTTTCGCTTTTGCAATAATTTTGACAATGTGTTCCTCGGGCCAGTTTCAAGTGGTTTGCCACCAATTTGGGGAATAAAACACCAAATTGTGCTTGAATTCCAAACTGACCAACCTGTAGAAGTGATCATGAGGAAACAAAGGAACTTCAACAGCAAGTGGAGGAACTAATGGCTAATGTATATGTGAGGGAAAGCATGAGTCCATGTGTTGTTCCAGTGTTACTTATGCCTAAAAGGGATGGGACATGGAGGATGTGTGTTATAGTCGAGCCATCAACAAAATCACTATAAAGTATAGACATCCCATTCCTAGATTAGATGATACGCTTGAAGAATTGCATGGTTCTTGTGTGTTTTCTAAAATTGATTTAAAAAGTGGATATAATCAAATCAGAATGCGTAAGGGAGATGAGTAGAAAACAACCTTCAAAACAAAATATAGATTATATGAGTGGTTAGTTATGCCATTTGGTTTAACTAATGCACCTAGCATAGTTATGAGGTTAATGAAGCATGTTTTACATGCTTTCATTGGCAGATTTGTGCTTATTTATTTTGATGACATTCTAATTTATAGCAAAAGCTTAGATGAGCATATTGATCATTTGAGAAGTGTTGTAAGTGTTTTGCATAAACAATAATTGTATGTTAACTTTAAAAAGTGTTAGTTTGGCATAGATCAAATTGTGTTTCTTGGTTAAATTGTTAGTGCTAAGGGAATTTTTGTTAATGAGGAAAAGGTTAGAGCTATTTGTGGTTGGCGTACACCTAAAACAATTACTAATGTATGTAGCTTTCATAATTTGACTAGCTTTTATAGGAGATTTGTTAAGGATTTCAGTACCATAGCTGCACCACTGGATGAAATTATAAAAAAGAATGTTGGTTTTAAGTGGGGCGATGAACAAGAAAATGCATTCAATTTGATTAAGGATAGGTTGAGCTCCGTACCATTGCTACTTTACATGACTTTGCTAAAACTTTTGAGATTGAGTGCGATGCTTCAGGTAGTAACATTAGAGCTATTTTGATGTAAGAATGACGTACAATTGCATTCTTTAGTGAGAAGTTTAGTAGAGCAACCCTTAATTACCCAATTTATGATAAGAAGATGTATGCATTGATTCGAGCATTGCAAACATGGCAATGTTACCTATGGCTTAAGGAATATTTCATACATACTGATCATGAATCCTTAAAGCATTTGAAAGGACAAGGAAAGTTGTATAAAAGGCACGCCAAGGGGATGCATATCATTGAAATCTTCCCTTATGTGATCAGTATTATAACACACCACTTCTACTGAGCACGTATCCATACATCCCAAGGATATTCAGACACACATCCCATAAGAGCAGCACTCTGAAACAATCAAACATGACTCATTACAATTTTTTTTTAAAAATCATACGTGTTTTTCGAAAAGTCAATAATCATAAATGGCCCCTTTTATTTCATAACCAATTCCAAACACCAGTATTACAAACAATGTACGTATCATCAAAATTTTAGTAATCAATTGGGGCTCATTACATAAACAAAATATCTCCAGTCAAAATGTGACTTCATTTCTGAAACATCCAAATTTACAATGATCAGTACTTGTGAATACACAATTTAATACAAAATATTGAAATACAAATGCAGACGTGAACTGATCATAACCTCTATCTCCTACTTGAATGTAGTGTCTGTACTCCCATCAACCTAATGGTGTAACTCTTCTGAGCCTAAATAATATTGCAAATTTTGGGTGAGTTTTGCAAACTCAGTGAGTGACCATCCTCAATGACTCACTCAATCATATAACACATACCGTTCATATAATCATACGGTTCACCTCATATCTTTAATTTATCATATTGAATAACATACACTTGGTCAGTCATTTCACATTTTACATTCAACACATATCATATTCAGAAATTATTCAAGCCATTATAATCATTCATATCGAGCATATACAGTGCACATGAGACTCACTTTCAATTTGTGATTTTTGTTGTGACCAAGTACCTTTCTATCTGTATCAAATGATGTCCTATATCCCTTAGTAGATACCAAGTACATTCACAACTGAGCCTGAGGCTATTATCACAGTATGAGCTTTAAGCTCTTTTTCATATTCTAAGCTTTAAGCTTTTTTTCGATGGCTACTCTGGTCACAACTACCTTCGTGTTTCATGCATTCATGTAATGGAATGCATCAGTCACATATGATCAATCAGTCACTTTATTTCACTTTACACATTCACTTTCACATGTCATCAGACCTTGGTCCGGCATTCAACATTTAAGTTAAGAATACACTTATTTCTTCTCATTCACATACAAGTAGTACTTCAATATCACATTTATGCATCAAGTCTTGGACCTTCATTGTCCAACGTCAACATAAGAAAATCACATTCATATCAATTATATTCACTTTGCATAATAATCATAACCATAGTCATTCAATGCAGAAATTAAAATCAGAACAAATAATGAAATGAAACCATCTAGGTCAACTCACTGTATACTCCAAATTAGCAATTGCTTCCAAGATCTGGAAACGTTTGAATGTGGACATTTATCTTGCACATCAATATTATGCAATACACACGTTGCACACACATTAATAATTGCACAATTATAATTACTCCTTCATCCACAAATGTGTATATGGAATGTGTACAATGCATGCTCAATGAAAATCCCGAGTATCTTTCCATTATTCTCATCACATTGTCAATCATATATCAAAACTCACTTCAGTATCATTTGTACTTAGGGTTAATATCTCAATAAAACCACCAGAATCAAATTTCATTACTCAATTGTTTATTTCATATTTTTCCAAAAACATACTTTCGGGTCTACTGTTCTTGATCATTCAGACAATGCAAATGAAGTAATTTGGTAATACTTTCCACTAGAAAATTTTTCTCCTATCTCATAAGTTTCTAATGACACCAAGATCATTTAATTTGGTTTAGTATTACAAAAGTTATACTTCAAATAATTCAGATTGTTCTTAAACTAAATCAATATATTGTACTAAATTTCAATTCAGAAATCTAAAATTCTAGATATAGAATTAAATTTTGATTTCTTTAAAAAATTTGTATTCCTGTGTCTCTAGTTTACTTTAAATTAAAAATCATCCTAATTGGATAACTACAGATCAAGATATCATCAAAATACTGAAGCACGTATAAGCTGTGCAGGAAAGTTGGCTGTGGCGAAGCCAGAAGTTGGCTGAAGCGAACTTTTCCTGAGAGAAAAATTCCCAGTGAAATCCGACAAGTTGGTCAGGGTGAACCAAGGAGTTGGCCGTGGCGAACTATTTTCGAGAGGAAATCCTGCAAGTTGGCCGCGGTGAATTTTCACAGAAGCACAACCAGTGAACGAATACACATAAAAGCAAGACATGAACATACCTCTCATTCACATCAAACATATATACATATACCATTTTATGCTCATTTAACCTTATCTATCATCAATAAGTTTCATTTAACAACCTAAGAAGAGTAATAACATAATACTTACTTGGTTTAGCTTCAAATCTTCCAAAATTTCACTTAGCCCTAGCTCTTCATATCTCTCACGTCCATCATCATTCTAGGGAGGATTTGGTTGGGTTTTTGATAGAAGATCAAGAAGGTAAAAAGATGTAGTAGGAAATGATAGATAAGAGCAAGATGTAACTTGGATGAAGATGAGTGAACCAAAAAAAATCGTGAAAGATGGTGAAGACAAGAATTGGAGAAGGTCACGAAATAGAAGAAGAAAACAAGAACCAAGACAATTTATTGATCTTGCAAGGTTAAAAGAATCGTGGGTTACAAGATAAAGGCATGTTTTGGCAAGTGACATGTGTCCTATTCCCATAGGTTCAAACTGGGTTCTTTCATTTAACTAGTCCAATCAACTTCAATTTCTACTCCATTTGTCTCCAAAGTTCAATGACATAAGTCATTAAATCCCAAAGTCATATATAAAAATTTCTATTGTCATTTGACATTTATTTCTACTGCCATTCATCGATTGTTCTGCCACTTAGCATTTTTCCTAGTCCAAAATTTACTCAAATTTTCAAAAATTTCGTAAAATTCACCAAAGGTTCTAAATCACTAAATACACTCTCCAAATCAAATTTCAACATATAAAAACCACAATTCT
>JAOSBN010000005.1:28095716-28115415 GCA_027563595.1 Erythroxylum suave
TTTTGTATATATTTGTTTTTTACTTTTATTCCTTGATCTTTCAATGTTTGTTTGTATTTTTTTAAAATAGAAGAAAAGAAAAGAGACACTGGAAAGCGAGCAGGTCATTGCAGACGTATTTCAATTTTAATTACAGCTATATTCCTAATGCTATAACCAAGCTTGGAGTGATCACTGAACTTAGCTTATGGATGGGATAGCCAGCAAGCCTACTACTTAGATGAGCTACAGTGTGCACTTCAATTCCCACATGCGCCAATAGCACCTTATTCCAACTCAGATACATCTCTGGAGGAATTACTTAATATTATATCTGCTAACAATATTCAACTTTAACATAGCACAAGATAGTTCCAGCAGGATGTAAGGCAATTTTCGCAAGATATAGGGTCTAGCGTCCAAGATTTGGAGAGGAAAAAAAACTCAATTACATCTCTAAAAGAATTAATAAATTTTGTGTTCCTAATACTTCGTGATTTTAGTAGGAAGAGATGCAATTCCAACAAGAAACAAGTTCTAGAATCCAAAACTTGGCAAGCCAAATGGGTCAACTGGTAGAAACTATTAACCGCCTAGCATCACGAAACGCAGAGATGCAACCATTAACTCGAGGTGTGAGCTTGAAAATCTCAAGAGGACTACTCAAAGGATTGCTTGTGAAGAAGTTGAGAAGGAGCTCGAAGCAAAAAATGAAATATCATTTAGCTCATAGGTAAATGCTGAGTCATTTATTATAGTTAATATTAACCTTTCACCTTTACATAGCAGATTGGAGAAATCAAAGGAAAATGATAAGCCCTTCACCTTAGATTGGATGAAGCACAAATCACGAATTGAAGATCCATGGAATGTTCAATATTGTGCAAGAATGACAATGACAACTTAGAAGGTATTTCTGCCACACCCACAGAATTTAGGAAGGATTGGGGGTGATAATGAATGGGTTTGATCTTCACAAGTACTTGCTTGAATAAAAACCAAGTCTTTAAAGAACACCAAGGAAGGATTTCTCTAAAGTAATGCAAAAGAACACTCAATTTGGTTTCTGGATATTAAATGAACGAAGTCTCCTACAAGACACGAAATAAAGAGTATTTATACTAACCCTAATGACTTGGACGACTTTCATAAGGGTATGGATTGGGTTTTGGCCCATTCTGGTCTAAAAGAACAAACTTCCTAACAAATAAGCTTAAAACAAGCTGATTAGTCCCAAACAAACCCAAAAACATAACTAGGCTTATTTAAGGCTAGAATCCACTTATTGAAGTCCTAGATAGCATAACTAAAAGTTCTAAATAAATAAAATAAGAAGCCCAAGCAATTGGCCCAAAAATGTTCAAAACAACCTAATTGTAAAAAATGAGTTGTTTAAAGTTGTACATTAGGTCCAACCTTCTTCAACAAGTCCAATACATTGCTTCAATCCTTGAATCATCATTATAAACTTTAGTGACGTGTATAGATCCACCATCAGATTGATAAGAGCCTCTTCAGCACACTTAGCCCGCAACCTTCTCATTGGACCTCCAGGATTCTCCAATGGGTCTTTTTCCCCAATATTACTTTGTTGAGCTTGCTTTTAAATCTTTTTCCTTGCTGCCCAATCTCTCTAACACTTCCACGTCCCAATCCTTCTATCTTGCCTAAAGCCACTTGTGATGCTTGATCTCCATCAAGCATTATGGTTTTGTTTCCTTAGGTCAGATTCTGTAGTCTTTGGAAAAACGCTCTATAATATGAGCTTGGTACAAACCTCCTCTGCATTATGGTTTTCATCTACTCCAAAGAGTAATTGGTGGTTCTCGATTTCTCCTCCTAGACACAATTTGTTGATCCCACTAAGTAACCGTATAGTCACTAAACTCAAAGGCTGCCAATTTAATCTTCTTCTCATAAGAAAAATTATGGCACTTAAACACTAACTCAAGCTTCTGTTCCCACTCTAGATATACATCAAAATCCATCTTTCCAAAAAAAGTAGGTATCTTCTTAAAAATACCGATGTTCCTGTCCACTCTAGCCTCTACTCCCCTCTTATTCCCATACCCGACTCTTCCTCCAAAGTTTCTACCCATTCTCCCTCTGCCTCAACCACCTCTTTTCCCTCTATAATTCCCAACTTCTTCAAAGGTACTAAGTTGGTCGTCATCATCCTCAAAATCATAATGGTTGTTTCAAGGTTCAGGTGTCCTATCCCTTTGGTTGGTGATGGAGGGATGGACGTATTTTAGGCTGGTGTGAAGGCAGGAATTGTTTGGATTTGTGTTTAAGGCAAGTTGGAGACAAATATAGCAAGTTTTGATTTTCCGGGTAGAAATTTTTAGACGATATTGTAAAGCGTGCACAGGAAAAACGAAACAAAATTTGCCGATGATTCCTTCTTCAAGGTTGTAAAATTTTATGTTATCTTTCTGATCAATAAAGAATGAGTTATGGCCAGAAAAAGGACGAAAGGTCAGAATCAGGCGATGGAGAGATTGATGTTGAATTGTTGAGAATTTTTGGAGAAATTCACAAACCCAAATTGTGTTGATTTTTGGAAAAACAAAAAACCCAGTTTCTCAGCAAAGTCAAGCTGAAAAGATGAAGAAAATTTCTGGAAATTCAAGTCTTCTTGTCATTAAACTAAAACATAGCATATATGGAAAGTAGGAGATAATTTTGGGCAATCCAAAGAACAAAACGGATGCACTTAACTCCTGGCCTTCCAATACATATAAACACCATATAATAAGGTCTAAATAAGGTAAACAAAAGCCTAAATATGGTCCAACACCTGGCCGAAATTTAAAAGGAAAATGACATAAGAAATTAAGCATAAATGATAAGATAAAGTAGTAATAATGGTCCACCAACATGACATGAAACTTTGGGCAGTTTTTGTTAGTTGATTAAGCAAGCTCCTTGTGCATTGTTGGGCATGAATGAGGCCTGGTCGTCCTCCCTTAGTGATTCTCCTTGGGCTGCAACAATTTCCTCCAAATAAACACAAGCTTTAACACTCCCAAAAGGCTTGACATGATTTTGGACTTGAGAAAATAAGAATGGACTTCAAGCTCGGCAAGAATGGACTTGTGAATTGTGATTCCTATGTTAGCAATGTCTTCAAGGGCCTTATTTGATGGCCCACCATCAGTTGGAATGAAACTAAACTTAAAAGACACTTCTGCCAACCTCTCCCTTATGTTCTCCATCTCCCTAAGCAACCTCTCAAATGTTTGTTGTTGTGACTGTACCACCAATGGATTAATCTCCCACAAAGACCTTCAACCACCTCTTTATCCTTCCTAGAAGATGATGAATTTCTATGGTTAGACATGGTTTTCGTATCTGCAAGAAGAAGTTAGTAGACAATAATCTCTCTCTCACGTGTTTGCTCTCTAAATCACTCACAACTCACCCTAATATCCTTACTCTAGGACTTCTTTGTAGACTAAACTTTTCTTTCAAGAAGAGCAGGTTCGAACCTAAAACCCTTTCAATTACCACTCCTAAGAGGCAAATTGATGTAAGGAAAACAAGAAAACCCAATAAAGAGGCCAAAAAAAAAGTCAGCAATTTGGATTTTTGGAGACTCAAGGAACCCCCACAAATTTAATCACAACAACTCGAATTTGATTTATGTTTTCTATCAAGGAAAGAATGTAAGTGACGTTTTTAGGTAAACAAAGGATGCAGTTGACCTGTTTAGATAAAAAATGGATGAAAAGATGCGTTTGGGTCATAAAAGGGTGTAAAAGAAAAGTTTAGGTCATAAAAGGGTGTAAAAAACGTGTTTAGGTCAAAAAAGCGTGTAAAAGACGTGTTTAGATTGGAACAGGATGTGATTGACCTCTTTAAATCATAAAATGATGCAAGAAACGTGTTTAGATTGGAAAAAGAAGTAATTGACGTTTACAAGAAGGAATAACACAGATTTGAGTGAGTTTTAACAAATTTAGAAGTTATTTTGTTGACACCATCAGGAAGTCTAACCAGATTTGTTTCTTTTCTATCTCTTTTATCTTCTTTTCTTTTTCTTTATTTTGGAATTTTTTGTAACTTTTTTTTTAGATTTTTGAACAACAAGACACTTAAAGAAAACTAGAATCAAGAACAAGATTCAAAGTGAGAATTGTAGGATTCAAAAGATCAGCCAAACTCAATTCTTTGAATGCACAAGTTTAGAATCAACAAAGATCAAGATGATAAAGATCGAATTTATCCAACACAAGAACTGAAAGAAGTGGACCGAAAACACAAGAACAAGATGGAATAAGAAAAACAAGGAGGAAAACTTAAAGACCCAAGAAAACAGATTCAAGATTCCAAAAAGAATCAAGAAAACTCAAGAACTTTTAAAAGACACGAAATTGAACAGAAAGAAAGGACACAAATTAATTCAAACCCTGGCGGCAATAGAGACAGCTCTAAAACCAAAAAAACCAATAAGCTCTTCACCTCAGATTGGATGAAGCACCAATCACGAATCTAGGATCTAAGAAACTTTCAATATTGTGCAAGAATGACAAAGACAACTCAGAAGGTATTTTCACCACATCGACAGAATTTAGGAAGGATTGGGGTGATAAGGAATGGGTTTGATCTTCACAAGCACTTGCTTGAATGAAAACCAAGTCTTTAAAGAACATCAAGGAAGGATTTCTCTAAAATAATGCAAAAGAACACTCAATTTGTTTTCTGAATATTGAATGAATGAAGTCTCCTACAATACACGAAATAAAGAGTATTTATACTAACCCTAATGACTTGGAAGACTTTCTAAAAGGGTTTTGGCCCATTCTAGTGTAAAAGAACAAACTTCCTAACAAATAAGCTTAAAACAAGTTGATTAGGCCCAAATAAACCCAAAAACGTACCTAGGCTTATTTAAGGCTAGAATCCACTTATTTAAGTCTTAAGTAGTATAAATAAAAATTCTAATAAATAAAATAAGAAGCCTAAGCAATTGGCCCAAAGACGCTCAAAGCAGCCTAATTGTAACAAATGACTTGTTTCAAGTTGTGCATCAGGTCTAGCCTTCTTCAACATCTACAACACATTGCTCCAAGCCTTGAATCATCATTATAAACCTTAGTGACGTGTTCTTAAGTGTTTTACCTTCTTCTCTTGTATATAGATCCATCATATTGTTAAGAGCCTCTTTAGCATCCTTAGCCCACAACCTTGTTATTGGACCTCCAAGATTCTCCGGCGGATCTTTTCTCCTAACCACTTTGTTGAGCTTTTTTTAAGTATTTCTTCTTGCTGTCCAAGCTCTTTAACACGTCCACATCCTAATCCTTTTGTCTTGCCTAAAGCCACTTGTGACGCTTGATCTCCATCAAAAAAAGGTGAAGAGACATTTGAGATATTCCAAGAGTATGGGTACTCAGTGAAGATTGAGATTTTAAAGATAGGGAATATGCTAAAAATTGGAGGTCATCAACTTAGGCCCTATCTGGAACAAGGTCAAGTGGAGGACGCACATATGAAACCTAAAGGAAATAATTTTGTCACATGAGAAGAAAAACATGGAGTCGAGCCAACGACATGAAACAAAGGCACTTCTTGGGGGGCAACCCAAGGGAAATTTATTTCTTTTCTTTACATTTTCACAATTTTTTCTTATATGCATGTGTGTTTTAATTTTGTTTGTTCTTACTTATTTTTAAGTTTTCAACAAAACGAGAGAGAGAATAAAACAAACAAACAAAAATTTTCTCAAATTTCTATTGCTTCTAGGATTATATAGTCATGATTAGAGTGTGAATTGACTAGAAGAATCCATGGCAACCCTAGTATTTACTTTTTCTGTTGTGATTGATCAATGTATATTATCTTGAGAAGAGTGGTGACTGGTGGTAGACACAAACTAGTGAGATTTTGAGCCTTTATAGACTGACACATTAAGACCTTTATGGTATGTACATCGTGATTTTGCTTTGATTTTCTATTCCAAATCATATTTTTATCACATGCATTACATGAAAATGATTAGGCATTCTTTGCTTCATAAGCTACATTAGCCCAATAGCCTACCTATTGCCCCTTTAAGCTTTATTAGCCTTTCTTTTTGTATTAACCACATTACATGCTATTAGACTTAACAAAATGTCCTACCCGAGTCTTAAAGCTAGTGGAGCTTTTGTCGATTGTTGAAGAGGGTGGATGTATAAAAGTATAAATGTGGCATATGTATGGGTTAGTCATATTTATCAAAATGTCATTTTATGAAATTCACATGTTGATGTAGATTCTTTCAACGTTTATATATATATATAAAGAGAAAAGAAAAAACAAAAAGAAAGAGAAAGAGAAAGAGAAAGAGAAAAGAAAAGAAAAATGTTTAAATAAATGTATGTAGGAGGAAGTTCATATGTTTTGTAAGTTATTTATGATTAATATCTCATCTTAAAGTTGTATAGAATGGGTGACTTGAGTATAATGCATATAAGGTAGATGTTGCTTTCAATGGTCACTCCTTACAATTACAAAGTCCTATTTATGATTAACTTTTGTGAGTGATATATGCTTGATGTGGTTTGTGGAGTGAGAGCATGAATTTAAGCTAGGAAACACGATTTTTGCATTCATCATAGTTGATGTACACAATTGTGTGTAAATGTTAGATTTTGCGCTTGATGATTATATTGAGTGTTTTTCCTTTTTCACTAACTTTGATGGCTTTTATACTAATTTACCCAAATACGTCTCACCTTACCCTTGTCCACATTACAACTCTGAAAAGTCCTTTGATTCATGATTATGCATGTCACCCTTAGTAGTGGAGAAACGAAATCATTAGCAAAGTTGTGCAATGTCATGATCATGAATGCTATTTGAGTGCACCCATGAATACATCTTATTTAAACACAGTTTTCAAGCCTACCTCTAGATTGCTCAGTTTGTAAGGATGATGAATATTGATTGATCATAAGTAGAAGTGTTGAATGTTGAATTCTTGCTATGGTTTTTAAAAGTTATTCATCTTTACTTATATATATATATATATATATATATATTCTTGGGAAACATGGGAAATAAGTAAATGTTTTGGGTCTATGATTTTGATTATGATGTTTTGCCTAAGTGATGTGAGCAGGACCAGGGATACACTTAGAGCTTAAAGACAAGAAGATTTGGGCTATTTTAATGCTTCATCACTTAAGCCCAAAAGGCATATGGATCTAGTAGTGGCACGACATATTATACCTATTTATTTAGTTTTTGGACTTTGTTTCTTTGGGCTTTCATATATTTTAGCCCAACCTTTTTATTATTTAACCTAGGTATAAATCTATGTTTTTAGGTCAAAATTTTCAGAACTTTCTAGATCATAATTGTTGAAAAGTCGTCGGCTTCAATAGGGAGAAACATTATTCTCTTGTTCTTGGTACCTTTCGAACCTTCTTCACCTATCAATTGATTTTCCAATTGTAGTGTATTGATAGTTCTTTCCTAGGTTAGTTTTGATCATCGAGATTGCTTGGAACAAGTTTCCAAGAGGTGTCATAGAGATTAGCCTTGCGTATCCCTTAGTTAGTTTTTGGTACTATTCATGCACTGTTCCCGCGACTGTTTGGTACTGTTCCCACACTGTTGGTACTGTTCACGTACTGTTCATTGGGGGTACTGTTCACTGCAACTGTTCATCGCGCATTCCGTGAAGCATGTCACTAAGGAAGGTCAAAAGCTAATTATGAGAGAAATTGATATGTGCTTAATTGATAATGTATTTATTTAATAACACTTAGTGATTAATGATATAAAAATGCTTAAGATACTCACTTTAGTTTATTTTTTATTTTAGGTAGAATTCGAAAGTGAAGAAGCTAAAGTTAGTTGAAAGTACTATATTTGAGTCATTTTCTAAAGATTCACTTTCACTTCTCTTGATGGAACAAGAAGAAGAGGAATTAGAGCAAGAAGAAGACAAGAACATGGAAAGAACATGAAGAAAATCCTGTCAACATGGCTCACATCCAAACAATTCACAGCTATGATGTGAATTGCATGGCCTTGAGACACCTCTCATGCCCATGCAAAGGTGTGACACACCGTTCACATCCGTGACACACAAGTCACCATCATGAGTGGTTATACATGGGTTTGACAACCTATGTCACACCCTGTGATACACCATTACTTCACCCCTTTTTAACCCTAGGTTTTTAATATAAATGGCGAAGAGTGCAATGGTAGAAAACATGTTGTTTGGGAAAAATCTGAGGGGTTCTAGGAGACAAGAATAAGAGGGCAACGAAGCTTTCACCTATGGAGAGACCCATAGAGGACTAGACATCCTAATGCCAATTAGGAGGTGACATCGATGCCAAAGAACCTGATTAAGCTTATTTTTTATTGTATTTTTTATTCTTAATCTCTTTTTGGATTGCTTACGTTATCTTGTATTTATGGATTAGATATTGTGTAATAATGATTTTGATGCTTGACTGGATCATTTTTCATGAGAACCCATTGCTAGAAACTTTAAATACAATACGTAATAGCTATGTTTGAATTCATTTGTAGCAACTAATGGTATTATATCATTAGGGATAACATAACCTAGGTTAAATAATCCGAGCTTATGAGATTATTACTTATATTGATCGTGATACACCACTACCTCACCCCTTTTTAACCCCATTTTTTAATATAAATGTTGAAGAGTGCAATGGTAGAAAAAATGTTTTGTTTAGGAAAAATCTGAAGGGTTCTGGGAGAAAAGAATAAGAGGGCAACGAAGCTCTCACCTATGGAGAGACCTATACAGGACTAGACATCCTATGCCAATTAGGAGGTAAAATCGATGCTGAAGAACCTGATTAAGCATATTTTTGTTGTGTTTTTTTATTCTTAATCTCTTTTTGGATTGCTTATGTTATCTTGCATTTATGGATTGGGTATTGTGTAATAATGATTTTGATGCTTGACTGGATCATTTTTCATGAGAACCATGGCTAGAAACTTTAAATACAATACATAATAGCTATGTTTGAATTCATTTATAGCAACTAATAGTATTATATCGTTAGGGATAACATAACCTAGGTTAAATAATCTGAGCTTATGAGATTATTACTTATATTGGTCTATTTTTCTTATTTGTATGGTGGCTGTCTGATTAAACTTAGAGAGTCTCTTCTAGGTTATCTGATAGATAGGGTTAATCAATGAGCTCTTCTTAATTAACTATGAACTAAAGAAAGTTCACGATTAATAGAGCTTGTTGTTAATCTACAACCAATAATTCAAGAAGAGGCATAAGGATAACAATTCAATGAAATATGTTTAGCTGATTGTAGGCTGAGATCAAACTAAAGAACCAAATCCCTAACAATTTCATCATTTTCAAATGTTTTCATTAGTTTAGTTTCATTTTATTTTCTTATTTAAAACCAAACCAAACCCCCCATAAACCAAACACCAATTATTTTCATTATAAAAGCTATCCGAATACACTCTATGGAATTGACCTAGACTCACCATTACTATAGTTTTAGGTCTAGTTATTTTGAGTAGTCTTACAACATGCTACATCATGAAAATAGAATAGGAACTTCCCAAAGTCATTCCTATTATGAAGTATGGTGCAAATGAGGAGATGGAGGCACAATAGTGACAATAAGCTATTAGTGGAAGCAAACTATAACACAATAAAATAAACTTTGGAAACTAATATGTAGATCATTCCAAAGAGCAAATTATGAGGAGCTCATGGGAATAGAAATAAAAGAGTAGGGGAAGCTACTAAACCACATGGTAAATTAGAAATAGCATCTAGATAAAATTTTAAAGAAGATAATTTAGAGCCCTAACTAGTAGGTATTTCATTTGTATAATCAATGATGGGGATATCTGCCCTTTAAGGGAAAGATTAGGCAAGGAGCAAAGATTTGGGTTTAACAATTTAGAGGATAATAAAGCATAAGCTTAATCTAAGACAATAACTAAACCAATTCCACTAACCAATGGTAGAGATCATAGTCCCATAAAGGAAAGATCAAGCAAGGAGTAAAGAGGAGGGAACCGACACAATAGTTTAAAGAAGGAATCCAAAAGTACCCACATAAGCATAAATGATCCCTCGCATAATGGAATCGACTTCATTCAATACTCAACAAGGAGGCTAGTAAGTAAACAAGGTTAAAGGCTGACAGTAGCACATTGTATCAGCATGCCAAAATAAACTAGACCTACTGTTATAGCAGTAGTGAGTCTAAGTAGATCTCACAGAGAGTGTTCGATTAGCTTTTTAAGTGAAATTAATCAGTGTTTAGGTTTTTTTTGGGGGGTTGGTTTAAAATAAGAAAAATAAAACTAAACTAACTAATAGAAGCAAATTAAAGAAAACGTGTAAAAATGATGAAAGTGATGAATTCGTTAGGAATTCAGTTTTTGGTTCAATCTTAGTCTACACCCTAATTAATCATATTTTATTGACTTGTTGTTCTTTTACCTCTCCTTGTACTATTGTTCATAGATTAATAATAAGCACAATTAATCCTGGTTTTCCCTTAGGTTGTGTTTAATTAAGATATGATCGTTAATTAAACCTAGGATACGATCTCTAGATTTAATTGGATAGTCGCATTATAGATTAGGAAAATAGACCAATCTAAGCAATAACCATATATGCTTGGGTTATTTAACCTAGGTTATATTATCCCTAATGATTACGAACCATTAGTCGCTACAAATGAATCACAAATACAACAATTACCAATTATATTGAAATTCTAGCTAAGGATTCATAAGCTCTTAATCACAAATCTACCTTGAACAACTATTCCATAGCCTTAAACAATCACAATACACTCCTTAGAAAAATATCCATTATGTTTGTTACTAAAAGAAGGTGATGAGAGTACTAAATTCTTTTAAAATGATATTATGTTGTTTGAAGAGCAAATAGGACTCCATTGACATATTGATCCTTTCTCTTAACTCTTTCCAAACTTAGTTATTATTATCAAAAAAGAAATAGCCTCATCTTTTAGTAGGAACTTGTCTCTAACTACTCAAGGATTCCCTTTGTAAAACCCCCTTTCAAATATTTGTAAGTATCAATTGTTCCATCTAGGTTAACTTTAGGAACTGTTAGCTGCTAATAGAAGCCACTACTAGGAGGCTAAGCTTTTGGAATAACATGTATTTATCTTTAGGAGGAAGGCTGTCACTTGTTTAATCTATTATATTATATCCATTATGTAAGTTTATAGGTGTTCGCATCAGTTCCTTCCATTAAAGCCAAGGAAATTGAGAGACTATTGCATAACTTCATGTGGACTTGGAACCTTAATACTAGTCAAAAGGCTAAAATTAAACGACAGGAGGTCATTCCCCTCTAAAACAAGGTGGGTTGGGTCTGAAAGCATTGACAACTATAAACAAGGTACTACTAGCTAAGAGATTATGGAAGCTTCTATAGAACATGAGTCGATGTGGGTTAGATGGATTCACTTCCACTTCCTCAAGGAAAAAACTATCTGGATCATTGAGCCCAAGTGTTACTCCTATTGAAGTTTGATATAGATGATCAAACTGAGGGTCACTATAGATGCAAATATTCAACAGTTGATAGGGGTAGTTGAAAGTACCTAGTTCTAGTATGATATTTAGCATCCATTTAGCCCATTTCTAAAACTTCTTATGCAAATTCCTTTATGCATCACATTCCTAGTGGCGCAAAAGTGAGTAAGTTCATCTCTATATAGATGGCACATCCCTCCATACTTGCAAATTACTATGAGCTCTATATTCAATTCCCTACTAAGTTACTCTTTAGGTAATTCTAAAGAGGGTATTATTAGATGGATCAAGTATAACTACTGTTCCTTCACTAATACCTCTTGCTTCAACCTATTTACATACTCTCTCTCTTGTGTTAGCAGGTCTCACCTAGGATGGAGTTTCTCTAGCTTGCCTAAGACTACTTTCATACTTCTCCTAGTCATGATGGAGATCAACTTGGATCAACACCCACTGATCCATTACAAGGCATTAGAGGTCCTATGATAAGAGCAAGAAATAAGCACATGAAGGAGGCTTTCCAAGGGTTGATCATGGATATCTAAGACATGTGGCTGCTGTCAATGATTCTAAGGCATTATAAAGATTAATTACTTATCTTCAGGCCTAAGACGGTGGATAAATCCTAATGCATGAAAAATAATGCTTGGAGCCCAATATGTAAAGATGAAAAACATGCTTATTTTTAATTAATCTCAATCTGCATATTTAACTTTTGAAAAGGTTAAAGACGTGGGCTTGGATAGCAATTTCGTGTTTGAAAGTTCTTTCATTAATTATTATTAGTCAAGTTATTTTTGGAAGGATTTCACATTTAAGCCTGATTAACGCTAATTTGTAACCATTAGTTAAGGGAATCCTTCCTTATCAAGTCTTTCCTATTTAGTTATGTTTAGAAATAGTCAAAAGACATTTTCTTAAAGAGGCAATTAGGTGCATTACTAGAATCATCTTATGATCAATAGCAATTAGGAGATCCTCTATTGTGAGAGCTTTCTCTTGGTTCTTTAGTCAACTCAAATCTGGTCTCTTCAAGGTAACTTTTAGCAGTCAACTTATAACTTTGGTTCCAATCAACAAGCTTGGTTAGGGTCAGGTTCTTTGCTTGATTCAAGAAGGTCTATGGAATACTAGTTAATAGTTCTTCTATTAACTTGATATTCCAGTAGCTTAATTTTATTCATATTTCCTAATTTTATGATTTTTTAACTACTAGTTAATAATTCTTTTTTTCCTACACTAATTTACGTGCCTGAGGGGATTAAGGTGTACCAATGAAAGGAGTGATATCTTAAGTTGACGTTTCACCATCATTTTTAGTTCCCAGCATTTCACAAAAATTTTGAAATATTAATCTCGTTATTTCCTTATGCCTCCGCTCTACCTTTACTTTCTCATTTGTTTAAAAAAGTAATCTTATTTTTGTTCCTTCTACTTAGGATTGATTTGAAGAAAAATGCATGGCTCATGTCCCCCTATTGTAGCCACAATACTATAGATTTATGCCTAAGTATGGAGCTGAGAGCCTCTAGTATCTTGACATAATTGTTATGAGCTTTTGCCTTTCTCTTCTCAGTGATTCATTCAGTGGATCCAAGTAAAAATTGTTTTATGCTGATATGAATTTCCTTTTGATGTCTTCAGTGTCTAGAGCTTTGCCATCTCTGAATTTTCTTTGGAATAATTTAATCTTGTATTTGATAGGTCTTAGCTTCATTAAACATTTGTATTGTTTGAAGCCATGGGCATTGGTGTCCATTCCCTGCATCATAACTACTGAAAGCCCTAATGTTTAGCTAAGAAGAAGAATATTAAAGGTGTGATCTTTGGAGATTCACTAACCTGGTGAGTGATCAAATGTTAGTGGCTGATTAAAAATTGCTTTACTTTCTTAAAATTAGCTAACCATTCTAGTGCATGATCATATTTTCTTTAAAGTTACAATTTTCCTTGTTACTTATTTGACTTGGTGAAATGATATCCTTCATAGTTTTGATCTTCCATCTCAAATATTCCTACAAAGCCTCTAAAATCCATTTGATATCGATGCCCTTGACCTCATGATGGGAGACCCAATAGGAACTTGTCCTAGAGAACCTTCAACAAGATGAAACTATGCTTGGGAATGACTAGAATCAAACACACACAGAAGCACAAGAAACAAAATTGAAAAGATAGAAATAGAACACAAAGAGAAAAGGGGTTAGAAGAATGTTGATTAATGGAAAGAACCCTAAGAGAATGTGTCTCTTAGAACTCTAACCTTGGGATGCCACAAAGGAAGGCCACTCCTTTAATAAGCCAAGTATTCTCAAAGAATACAAAGAAAGCAAGAATGCTCCCAATAATACTCAATAGTATTTCTAAAATGAAAATCCCCTTCCAAAGTACGTAGAGGGTGCCTATTTATAGGAAAACTTCTTAACTTAATGTCTTAAAAAAGAAACTAAATAAAAGGAAATAAATTAATCCCTAAAAGGAAACAAAATAAACTTAGAAAGGTATTGACTAGATGACCTTCTTTCAAGGAAAACAAAAAGGAAACTAATTAGAACATGATCTGATCATATTGGATCTTGCAAATCACTTCCTTCTCCTTATTTTTAAGTGGCACATGGTTGTCAAGTGGTATTTTAGGTGAGTTCTCCCAGTTGGACTCTATATGGGCCTTTGAAGACTTCATGTTAGGCTTCAAGGAGTAAGACAATGCCTCTTGGTCCTTTATGAGATGAAATCTGACTCAACAACATGGGTTCTATCTCTTGAAGGTCTTGGGTCAAACAATTCAATGCTTGCTTCATTGCTTTGGCTCTAGCTCTTGTCATTGCTCCTCCAACATCTTGTAATGGATCTTTAGGAACATGAGACTTGAATGTTGAGCCTTTGATATGGAAATTTCGTTCAGCCCCTTGCCTTACACATTCAGAATTCAAATCTGATCTAATTCAGCTCCCAAGCCTCCTTTTGTAAGCTCATGTCCATGCAAGTCATATCCGAGGCTTCTTTGAGGCGGATCACACCATGTATTTTTCTCTTGTCTTCCACATGCCCATGGTTCTCCATTGCCTTGTTCCTCAATCAGTATTAGATTCATACAAAGTACAATTGAAATCTCTAATGATTATCCAAGGGTCTTGGATACTCAAAGATAAGTTGTATAAATCTTGCCATAAGGTTTTGCCTATGGAAAGAATGGTTAAAAGCATAGATGAAACTATTCTAAAACTTTTAACTTATTGTTTTCAACATTAGTGATAGGTGGATTGTTTAATCTGTTGAGTGATGACTTATGACCTCCAAGCATTTTGAGTAGCATGATTGGATTTTGTTTCCAAAACCGAGGCTTTATTGATTTGATATAATCATTGGATAAATGTTGTTTTCTAGGGTCATTCAACCTCCTCAAGTTCCAAGCTAGTAGAGACAAGGATTAGTCATGAGGAAGACTGATGTGAGCAGGACCAGGGATACACAAGCTGGACTAAGCGTACATGTCAGAGGCCCAGGAAGAGAGCTAGCCATTCTAGAAAGGCCCATGACCAGAGCTAGGGCCAAGAGACTGAAAGTGTGGCTTTCTATATGCACATGGGCTTTCAATTGGAGCATATGGAGAATTCTAGGCCTATTCGAGGAGAGTTTAATGGACTACAGCAACCCAAATTAATCTGTTTCACTTAAATCCTTGGACCGGATACACTTGGAGCTTAAAGACAAGAAGATTTAGGCTATTTTAATGCTTCATCACTTAAGCCCAAAAAGCATATAGATCTAGTAGTGGTGCGACACATCATACCTATTTATTTAGTTTTTGGACTTTGTTTCTTTGGGCTTCCATATATTTTAGCCCAACCTTTTATTATTTAACCTAGGTATATATATGTATTTTTAGGTCAAAAATTTTCAGAACTTTTTAGATTATAATAATTGAAAAGCCATCAGTTTCAATAGGGAGAAACATTATTCTCTTGTTGTTGTTACCTTTCGAACCATCTTTCACTTATCAATTGCTTCCCCAATTGTGGCATGTCGATTGTTTGTTTCTCTAGGTTTTATTTTGATCATCGGGATTGTTTTGAACAAGTTTCCAAGAGGTGTCGTAGAAATGAAACCTTGCGTATTCTTATTTTTCTTGTTTGTTGAATTCAAAATTTTCATCCTTCTTAATTCCTCAAGGTCAAAAACACACCAAAACAAAACACCTATCGAAAACTCCACCAAATCATCATCAATCCTTCCGCGATGCACGTTATTTGCTATCAAAGCTGGTTTGGAGGAGAATTCTTATTCAACTCTATCAAAATTCAAGAAACCGCTGCCATAGCTTGTGCATAAATCTCAAATTGTGCCTCGAGCTTGTTGGAGCGTGACCTTGTAATTGGACCCATTGGCATCCTCATGTCTCCATTCTCTTGGTGAGTTGCATCACTCATGTCCATGCAAGTCATATCCTAGGCTTCCTTGAGGCGAATCACTCCATGTATGCTTCTCTTCATGTCTTTCACACGCCCATGGTTCTCCATCATTCCCTTCCTCCTCGAAAGGATTCATCCTCGAATCTGCAGCATGAAAGAGGGATAAATCAGATACATTGAATATATCACTAACATGGTATGCCATAGGAGCAAGGCAAATCAATTTCATAAGCATTATTATTAATCCTTTCTAAAACTTAAAAGGGGCCATCTCCTCTAGGTTGTAGCTTAGATTTCCATTGTTCTAGAAACCTCTCCTTTCTCAAGTGCACCCAAACCCAATCACTGGGACCAAATATAACACACCTTCGACCTTTATTGGCTTGCTTTGCATATTGTTAATTTCTCCTCTCAATGTTAAGTCTAACTTTAGCATGCAACTCCTGTATAAATTTAGCCTTTTTCATGTCATCAAGGTTAGTAAACTCATTAGAAGGCAATGGAAGAATTTCCAAAGGAGTCAAAGGATTAAACCCATCAACAATCTCAAAAGGGGAAAATTGAGTAGAAGAATGAATAACATGATTATAAGCAAACTCAATGTGTGGGAGACACTTTTCGCAATTCTTCAAGTTCCTTTGGATGATCGTACGCAACAATGTAGTCAAAGTTCTATTTACCACTTCAGTTTGACCATCCGTTTGAGGATGTGCAGTAGTAGAAAACAAGAATTTAGTGCCAAGTTTGTTCCATAGAGTTCTTTGAAAGTGACTAAGAAATTTCGCATCTCTATCACTCACAATACTCTTTGGCAACCCATGCAATCTTACAACCTCTTTAAAGAAAAAGTTAGCAACATGAATAGCATCATTGGTTTTAGAATAAGCAATAAAGTGAGCCATCTTGCTAAATCGATCAAGCACCACAAAAGATACTATCCTTTCCACTAGATGATCTAGGCAATCCAAGCACAAACTCCATAGATGTATCAACCTAAGGATGAGAGGTGACTGGTAACGGAGAATATAAACCATGTGATTGAACCTTAGATTTTGCAAGGCTACAAGTAATACATTTAGCACAAATAGAAAAAACATCCTTCCTCATGTTAGGCCAATAAAAATGTTCATGCAAAAGAGCTAAAGTTTTCTCAGCACCAATGGGACCCATCAATCCATCACCATGTGTCTCTCTAACAAGTAATTCACGCATAGAGCAAGATGGAATGCAAAGTTTATCTTTTTTTACTAGAAATCCGTCAAATCTATAGAAACTATCAATTCCATGTTTTGCACAAAATTTCCAAATTTCTGCAAAGTCACAATCAAATTCATATATGCCTTTCAACATCTCAAAACCAAGTAATCTAGCATGCATAGAGGTAAGAAGAGAGTATCTCCTAGAAAGGGCATCAACCACAACATTTTCTTTCCCTTGTTTAGTTTTAATAACATAAGGAAAAGTTTCAATAAATTCTAGCCACCTAGCATGTATCTTGTTCAATTTACCATGGGACTTTAGAAATTTCAAACTTTCATGATCAGAATGAATGATAAATTCTTTTGGTCACAAGTAATGTTGCCAATTCTCTAAAGACCTTTTTAAAACATACAACTCATTATCATAAGTGGAGTAATTTAAAGAAGCACCACTTAGTTTTCACTAAAATAAGCAATGGGTTTTGAATCCTACATTAAAACAACACCAATGCCTATTCTAGAAGCATCACATTCAACCTAAAAAGTTTTAAAAAAATCAAGACGAATAAGAAGAGGAGCATTGGTCAATTTTCTTTCAAGGTGTTAAAAGTAACCCCTTGTGAATCACCCAATTTAAAAATCACATTCTTTTTTATTAATTCATTCAAAGGGGCAGCAATAGTAGAGAAGTCCTTAACAAATCTCTGTTAGAATCTTGCCAAGCCATGGAAGCTTTGAACTTCATTTGCATCCTTGGGAGTTGGCCATTTTCTGATTGCCTTTACTTTTTTTTTCATCAACTTGAAGTCCTTTAGCACCTACAATAAAACCAAGAAACACAACAGGAACGTTTTTCTAAATTGGCATAAAGTTTATTTTCTCTTAAAAGTCCAAACACATCATGTAAGTGTTTCACATGATCATCTAAACTCCTGGAATACACTAGAATATCATCAAAATAGACAACCACATACTTTCCAATAAATGGACGAAACACATGATTCATCAAAATCATGAAAGTAATAGGTGCATTAGTCACACCAAAAGGCATAACTAACCACTCAGATAACCCAAACTTAGTTTTGAAAGCAATTTTCCACTCATCACCCTTTTTCATGCTAGTTTGATGGCACCCACTTCTAAGATCAAATTTAGAAAATATTCAAGCACCATTAACTCATTAAGTATATCAACTAAATGAAGGATAGGTAATGATATTTCACCGTGATTTTATTGATGGCTCTGCAGTCAACATACATTCTCCATCTACCATCATTCTTAGGAACAGATATAACCAGCACAGCACATGGGCTCAAACTTTCTCTCACAAAGCCCTTTTTCATGAGCTCTTTAACTTGCCTTTGGATCTCCTTAGTTTCTTCCAGACTGGCTCTACTTTGGAATTGAAGCTCTGGGAAGGAAGTCTATATGGTGCTCAATGCCTCTCAAAGGGGGCAATCCATCGGGAATGCCCTCTGGAAATAAGTCGTTGAAGTCCTGCAACAAAGACAAAACACTAGATGGCAAAGATGGATCAAGCTCATTAACAGTTAACAAAACATCTTTATATAAAAGTATATAAGATTCTTCACATTTTAAAGCTCTCTCGATCTAACTTTTTCCAGAAAATAAAGTTACTCTCTTTTCTTCATTTTTCCCACCCATTTTTTCATCTCTCTTTTTCTTTCTTTTCGACCTCTTTCTCTTTCTTTTCTTTTGCTCTCAATTTGCATTTTTTCTCAATCCTCATTTGATTCTCATAAGCTTGAATGGGCCTAAGAGGTTTCAACACAATGTTTTTACCATGAAAAGGAAAAGAATAGCAATTATCCATCATGCCTAACTTTCTTATCAAATTGCCAAGGCCTACCAAAGAAAACATGTCCAGCATACATAGGTGCAACATCACAAAAAATTTCATCATGATACTTGCCAATAGAAAAATGCAATCATCACTTGTTTGGTGACTTTCACCTCATCACAATCATTTAGCCATTACAATTGGGGTAGAGAATTTAGGCTTACTTTTCTCCTTTGGTTTGATGTCTCCCTTGGATCTGAAGAAATTTTTGGACTCCTTCAAGCTTTTCTTCCAGGAACTCGATCCAACACCATTTTGGATATTTAATTGTTTTTCTACCATGATGGCCCTATGCAACAACTCATCCATGTCAAGGAAATTTTGCAGCTCTACAATGGAAGAAATTATAGGGTGCAAACCATCAAGAAATCTTTTCATGGTAGCTTCCATGTCTTCCTCAACATTGGCCCTAATCATGATGATCTCCATCTCTTAGTGGTACTCTTCAACACTCAAGATCCTTGCCTCAATCTTTGCAGCTTCTTGAACAAGTCTCGATAGTAATGGCTTGGAACAAAGCGCTTTCTCAAGATGGCTTTCATTTTTTGTCATGTGCGTATTGGTATTTCGTGATTCCACCTTCTATTTACTTGCAATTGATCCAACCAAATACTAGTATAGTCACAAAATTCAACAACATCAAGTTTTATCTTTTTCTCTTCACTATATGTATGACACTCAAATACATTTTCTATTTTCCTCTCCCA
>JAOSBN010000005.1:28140124-28189782 GCA_027563595.1 Erythroxylum suave
CCATTCAATAGCTTATTCTATTAAATTTTTAGGTTCCTCATTTTTTAATTCTTTATTTATAGATACAATTAAAAAAATACTAATAAAAATAATTCGTTTTAAAATAATCAATGAATTGCATATATTCAATCATGTTATATTGCAATGGTACTTTGATTATTGCTATTGTTTTTTGTATTTTGTTAACTATAATTAAACACAATTTTATCATCGAGATGTACAATTTTATCTGTTTTGTCTATTATAATCAAATACTTTACTGATTCTAATTTTTATTTTATTTTATCTCTAAATTTTTATTTCATTTTGTTTCCGTATATAAATCTCAGTAATTATATGCAGCGAAATTATTATGTTATAACGTCTATACGAGGACAAATATGCACAGAAATCCACATGGGATGGAAAAATCGAGAGTTGGTACTTATACAATTGTTTTCCATCTCCTTTTTCTTTAGATGAGTTAAGAAAGAAGATTCTCTTTTCTCTTTCACGTTCTTGTAAATAAAAACAGTCGCACTTTTAATCTATCTATTTCCATGTATCCTATCCACTGCGGAAATTGTAACAGGCAAAGCCTAACTACACAATAACGAGCAATCTGGCAAAAACGTGCTCTCTCCCTCCACAAGCACAACATTCCATTACACGCACACACGAACGAAACACCCCCCTGAAACTCTCACAAACCCCTTATCCTTCAACTACGTATTGACTGTACTTTTGATCTGGATTCTCTCCAATCTCCCAAATCCCCAAAACCGATTAACCTTATATACACCCAAAACGCAGCATCTCTGTTTTTCTTAAATTTATATTATATTTAGATATTAATTTTGCGTTTCGAAACGGATTTGGGCATCTTCCATTTCCCATTTTTGTGGTGCACTCACACACCAGGATGGAAATGAAATGCTCTTCTCTTTTTCATCCACATCGCCATCACCATGTCTCGCCATTATGACTCATAGAAGAAGATGAGCAAAAACGGCAACAAAAACAAACGAAATGACAACGGCCGTAGACAAGACCATGAACAACAGCAGCAAGAAGAAGAGGAAGTGGAAGAAGAATGTTTCTATGAGTCACTCGATCGCATTGCGTCCTCTTCTTGCTCTTGTTCCACTTCCAACTCTGACTCTGACTCTGATCCCGACCCCAACCCCACCACCTGTTCCAATTCCGGGTCTGCTTCTCCTACTCAACACCATCATCACGTCTTCAAGTACGATGTTTGGATCTCCGAGCCCGCTTCAGTGTCCGAGCGCCGCCAAGGACTTCTCCGCCAGATGGGTCTCAGCTCTGACCCCTCTCTCTCTCGGGGACGGACGGCTGGCGATGTTGGCTCCTCGTCGTTGCGCCGTTTGACTGGTTCCGGTGGGATGCACCGAGCTTATCGGAATGAGGGTGGTGATCCATATAGTGATAAGTTCAATTCATGTTCTTCTTCTTCTTCTTCTTTTTCTTCGTTGTCGGCTGTTTATTCCTCTCTAATTCTTTCTCACGATTTAATGGATGTAAATACAGATAAGAGTAACCATAAAAAAACCACGGAAAATGATGGCAATGCTTGTTTTCATCTCGGTTGCAAAAGAATCAACAGCACTCGTTCTTCTTCTTCTTCACAGAATGTCACCGCTGTTTCGCCGAGTAAGCCCCCGTCTGGTAAATATGGCAAGAGGGTTGATGTGAATCGATCTGATTCCAGCAATTCTAATGGAAATTTTAATCGTAATTGGTCAAGAACCAGTTTGGGGGATCTTATTGATGAGTTGGCTTGTAATGACGTTAAAACAGCCGCGGAAGTCTGTACAATAAAGAATCTTGATAATGGGAAGGAGTTTGTAGTTAATGAGATAAGGGAAGATGGGATGTGGAATAAGTTGAAAGAAGTGGGAACGGGGAGACAGTTGACGATGGAGGAGTTTGAAATGACAGTGGGTCATTCACCGATTGTACAAGAGTTGATGAGGAGGCAAAATGTTGAGGATGGCAATACAGAGAATGGGGATTCTAGTGCTAATGGATGTAGTGGAGCTGGGGTTTCGAAGTTGAAGAAAAAGGGTGGCTGGTTTAAGAGTATAAAGGATGCGGCAAGTAGTGTAAAGGCACATAAAGAGAGGAGAAGTAGTGATGAGAAGGATACTGGATCAGAGAAGGGGGGAAGGAGGTCGAGTTCTGCTACTGATGATAGTCAGGACGTGTCATTCCATGGGCCAGAGCGAGTTAGGGTAAGGCAGTATGGGAAATCATTTAAAGAATTGAGTGCTGTTTATAAGTGTCAGGAGATACAAGCGCACAATGGCTCCATATGGACTATTAAGTTTAGTTTGGATGGCAAATATTTGGCGAGTGCTGGTGAGGATTGTGTGATTCATATTTGGCAGGTTGTGGAGGCCGAGAGGAAAGGAGAGTTGTTAATGGAGAATCATAACCTACTGTTAATGACAAATGGATCACCTGAGCCTACATTGTTATCACCATTTGTTGACGGTCACGTAGAGAAGAAGAGGAGAGGTAGGCCTTCCATAAGTCGAAAATCATTGAGCTTGGACCACTTAGTCGTGCCGGAGACTGTTTTTGCTCTCACAGATAAACCTATTTGCTCATTCCATGGACATTTTGACGATGTCCTTGACCTTTCCTGGTCCAAGTCACAGGTTAGTTAGTGCTTATTTGTTTTCTCTAGTATCTTCTACTGAAGAGTGATCCTCTTACTTCTATACTCAAAGATTCCTATTTCTCTGCTATTTTTTCCTTGGCGTACAAGAATGGAAACCGAAAGATGAATATAGATATCTAAAAAGGAAAGCTTCCTTGGCTAGAGTTGCATTTATCTGCCGTAATATAACAATTGTTTTATATTTGAGAGGTTTTTCCCATCGGCCGAATATCTTGATCAAATGTATAGTCTAGACTGGCTTATAGTTTCCAAAGTTATCTTGTGGCGATAGTGAGACAAGTATAGGATTGGACATTGGAAGGTGGTAAGGGCTTTTCTAGTTCGTTCCAAGTAAAGAGTTTTCGGGGTAGGAGAAATCAGCATCAATAAGCCTCTGTGATTGTTTAGTAATCATATCTTATGAGTATAAATTCAGTGACCTAAAGTGGGAAGGATTTACTGTGTAAGAAAACAGAAGGTTTTCGGTATGATCAAGTCCCCTAGATCTGGTTATAGGCCTAGTAAGACTGAAGTCTGGTTGTAGTTCACCAAATTTCTGATTTTTCCTCCCTTTATGACCTATTTTTATAGTATGATAACCTGGGCTTGTTAGAGAGAACCCAACGATCTCCAAGAGTAAAAGTACTGAAGAACTTTTCTGAAATACACCTTAACTTCTTATTGGTGTCTCAAACTATCTTTAAGGTTTACAGATAGAACTGCCAAGAACTAACCCTCCTAAAAGTAGCAGTTTCAGATTTAAATGCACAATAATTGAAACATAATAACTACCCTGCTACACACGGCAGTAGCTAATAGTATAGCATATATATAAACTGAAGACGACCATAAACTATTTCTTCTTCTGTTTTTGTTTGGTAAACTTTGAAAGGTATTAGTTTAGCAGCCAAGTCTGATTCCTGTTATTTCATGACTATAACAGTTTTTAAATTTCTTTTCTTTGGTTGGATGCTGCTTTAGAAATGGTTGTATTTATAGGGTTTAACAACTATGATTATAATTGGTTGCTATGGAAAGAATGTTTTGTTCTCTGATTCTCTTGGGCTTCTTATTGACTGAGGGAGTAGTATCTGCATATTTGTAGCAATCAGGCTTGGTAGTTGTGTTGTTTGATGTGAAGTTTTGACATATGAAGAGCAGCTGTATGTTTTTAGGAGCTGAGAACTCACACCACAATTTTGGCTTCCATTTGTGCAACCACTAGTTATCTAGATGTTGGCTCCTCCCTGTGCCTGCTTCAGTTGTTTGTCAGTGTAACTTTCAAAATTCAGTTTAGTTTAATTGGTAGACCTTCACAGCATGGTATCATTGTGATCTCGTCATATGGAGGCACCTTGATTCGCAATAAACTATGGGGAAGATCTTTCTTATGCAAACTCTGGTTTGTGCAGAACATTGAACAGACTTTAATCTTTAAATTTAGTAATTCCATTAGATTATGTTTTACTGTCAGTTTTGGTAGAGTTACCTCCACATTATGGCAAACAATTCTTAAAGACAAGACCAGGTCTTCTGATTAAATTTGTTGATTTTCCCATGTTTGTTTCTGTGTTTGTTTCTGTCATTAGCATATATATATATAGTTAAGTAGTGACAGAAAGGTCAAGGATTCCAGAAGTGGCTAATTTTATTCAGAGTGATTTCACATGAGAAAGATTTGGATCCATTTCTGTTGGTTGGAGAAGGAAACTAGTAAAATGTCAGTTTTTGGCTGGTACATATTTGAGAAGTGAAGTTGCATTTGGCCTGTTGAAATTATTTTGGGTTTCGTATCCAAGTGAATTACATAGGCTTTTTGTATGCCTAACTTGTAGATTTACAACTTTGAGCTAGAAACTAATCTGTTATGGTATGCAAAAGGTGGAAAGTTTGTTAATCGATCATGCTTGACATCTTTTTTTGGGTATTGAACAAATTGAATAACAAAATTTAGTCTTTTTCTTTCTCTTTCTGAATTTTAGGTTTTAATTTCTTATATTGCATAGTTGTAGTTTAAGGATAAATCAGAAGTGTTACTTATTTGAAGAATTGAAACCTATAATACTTGTGTAATCTCATTCTAAATAAACAATTTTTGGTTTTTCCTAGTGTCTGCTATCTTCTTCGATGGATAAAACTGTGCGCCTGTGGCACTTCTTGAGCCAGACTTGCTTGAAGATATTTTCACACAGTGATTATGGTAGGTACTAATGGCTTTGAGGACTTTTATATTGAGGAGAACTGATGTCAATCTTGACGCCCAAAAAAATCTTATTCACATTATTGACATGAAAAAAATTTAAAGTAGCAGTAAATTAAGTATTGCTGTTCTCTCTTATTGGATTGCAAATTCCTTTAGTATGGTTTGTTCGAATTAATAAAGCAATCTAGAGGATTTCTATATTCCTTTACATATTGCTAGTAAGTTATACTAATTTCACACCGCTTCTGAGTGTTTTTCTTGACCAGTAACTTGCATCCAGTTCAACCCTGTTGATGATGCTTACTTCATTAGTGGTTCCTTAGACCAAAAGGTTCGTATATGGAGTATTCCTGATCGACAAGTTGTCGATTGGAATGATCTGCATGAGATGGTCACTGCTGCTTGCTATACTCCCGATGGTCAGGTAGGGAATATTTAAGAACGTGATTAGTTTCTGTATAAAGAGGCATGGAAATTATGTGGTTAATTTCTGTTTTTTTGATTAAAAGGGTGCACTTGTTGGTACTTACAAAGGATGCTGTCATTTATATAATACATCTGGTACCATTCGAGACTCTCTTTTTTGTTCAATTTCAACTTCCAACTGAGTGCTAACTATCCTTTCATGAGTCTTTTCCACTTTACAGAGAATAAGTTAAAACAAAAATGTCAAATTAATCTCCAAGATCGGAAGAAGAAAGCTCATCTCAAGAAAATCAATGGTTTCCAGGTAAATTTGTAACTTAGCAGATAGAGTGCGTTGATACATTTGAAAGAAAAATTTGGTAACTTCTACTATATTTCTTGAAGTACTGCCGTGATCATATCTATCCTTGATGAGTTTCATGTAATAGTTTGTTCCAGGAAGTTCATCTGAAGTGCTCATTACATCAGCAGATTCTCGAATTCGAGTTGTCGATGGCATTGATCTGGTCCACAAGTTCAAGGGTAAGAATGCACATGTTTATTTTCTTACTATCGATCAGAGAACAAAAAGCATAAATAAAAATATCTAGGAACCCAATGCAGTTTATGAAGTTAAATGTATTAGAGGAATAGGTATATGGAAGTGTTTCAGGCTGAGAATTTCCAGTTCTAAGGAGTCCTTGAATCATAGAACTGAAAGCAGCATTATAACATATTGCATGCTGTGTGAAAAAGTATTTTCTGACTTCAAATAAGTTTTGGACTACGCCACACTTCTGGCTGAAAAGAAAAAAAGAATCTTTAATTAGACTATGAGAAACTATAAGCATCTTCTCTGCCAAGCTTTCTTAGTTCTTGAGGAAAATGGTTATGGTAGCATGGGTCTGAAAGTACAAGAGTTAAATAAAGCGTTCCAGGTCCCAGGTTTTTATACCCTAGATTTGGTGAATCTGGGGAATTCTTAGCATCCTATGTGGGCTAGGATATTGGATCCAAGTAATGTGGCATTTTAACTTTTGTGTTAAAAATTCATTTCTATCAAATATCAGGCGGTGAAGCATACGGTTGAAGACAGAATTTTGTGCTTCATATGCTTGCAGGAAGTACCTTCTGATTTACTACTTCACCTTCTGTTGACCAGAAGGTAGCCTATCTCTCCTAGACTTATAGTGATAAAATCTTTCTGGCCTTCAAAACTTTCATTTAGAATATTTGGATGACAATCAATTTCCTCTATCTCTTCTTGGTGCAAACATTATGATAGTGGTATATGTACTTCCAGTTTATAGCATATTGATTTTTTTAAAAGGTAAAAGAATTCATTAAGCCATAAAAGGCAATCTGTGTCTTGACAAAGCTTGATCAAGCAATAGAAATACAATGGTCATACATACACCCTTAGGGAAAAGCTAGGAAGTTAGAGATTCTATTGTCTTCTTGAGAGAGAGCTCAAATGTTTTTTAATATGATGGGCTGCCAGGGTTTCCCTTATCCAACTATGAAGCTTGTGAATTAGGACATACTTATTTGTTATAACCTTGTTAAACAATCTCTGGTTCGTTTATCTCCAAATGGCATAAATTCCACAATTGAGGTTTAGACTAGAGTTGAAATCTCTCAGTGTTGGTCACATGTAATGAGAAATATATTCCACTCTTGCAATGATTGATTTTTAATCCTGCTCTCCTGCAGAAGCTCATGATAGATTGATGTAGGATAGAATGGATTCCTGATGAGCTCTAGATAGCAAGATCGGATCATCTGCAAAACAAAGATGAGAAAGAGACAATTCCTTGCATCTATGATGAAATTCAAAATCAGTCGTGCTGGCTAAGTTGAAACAAATGATTTTGACCAAGATTGGCATGGTAATGACAAAGAGATAAGGGGATAGAGGATCCCTTTGTCTAATGCCATTAGAACCTCTGAATTGATTAGTTGGAGCACCATTGATGAGGATGCTATAGGAAGGGGTTGAGATGCAAGCTTGTATCCATTTAATAAAGAAAATTGGAAATCCAAACCATTCCAAACAAGTAAGGATAAAGCTCCATTGCCGTCTGTCAAAGGCTTTGGAGAGATCAATTTTGATAGAGCAACTTTTAAAGGATTTGCTTGAGCTATAATTTCTCATCAACTCTTGCACCAATAGAATATTGTCAAAAATAGATTTTCCAGGGATAAAGGCTCCTTGTGCATCATGAGTGATCTGATTCAAATTCTCCCTAGGCCGATTAGCAAGAAGCTTTGAAATCACCTTGTAAATGGTATTACAACAAGAGATTGGACAAAAATCCTTATGGCAACTTGCGTTGGGAAGTTTAGGGATCAAACAAATGTGAGAAGGATTGATTTCCCTCAAAATCTCCCCTGAATTTATTAATACCAGCACTAATTCACCAAGTAGCTTGCCAGTAATGTGCTATGTTTTCTGCAAAAGGTAGGCATTGAAGCCATTAGGGCCTGGTGCTTTCAATGGATTGAGATTGAACAGAATATCTTTGATCTCCTGCTTGGTAAAAGGTTGCTGAAGCTTCATTAGTGTCTCTTGAGAAGGAGGGCCAATAAGATCTGCCAGTACTTGGAACATTTGTAAGATCAGGAAAGTTTGGAGCACCAAGCAACGATTCAAAGTAGTTGTCTATCAAATTCCTTAAAGAATTATTGTCTGAAATCAGCAGTCCATTTGAATTATGCAGAAAAGTTATCTTGTTTATGTTTCTCCTTGCCAGGATTGTATTGTGATAGAATTTAGTGTTGAAGTCCCTCTCTCTCAACTAAGTAATTCTAGCCTTCTGCATAAGTAGTGAATTGTGCTTTCGAAGAGTAATTTTGTACATCTCCAGTTTAGCAGCCTCAGTATTTCTGTAAGTAGGGTTATCTAGATGAGTGTACCAAGCCTCTTGAGCACTTCTCAACTCTCTCTTGGCTTATTGTAGCCTGACAAAGGCGGTGGACTATATGCTTTGTAGAAAATTTCAGTTTGTTTCTAACTAAGTGGAGATTCTTAGTTGAAAGGCTTTACATCCTGTAATTCTGACATTCTAGACCTCTTGTACCAACTCCATAAAACCATCCCTCGTTAGAAAGTTGAAAATTTTGAAGGGAGAATTGTAAGAAGCTGGGGAATTGAGATTAAGTACCTCTATAGTAGAGTGATCAGAAGGTAGAGGGGCACCAAAGTGAGCATATGAATTGGGAAATTGGCTCATCCATAGTTTGTTAACCAATATTCTATCCAGTTTCTATCTGATAAGGCAGTCCCATGATGCTTAACGACTCCAGGCAAAGAAAGAGGTCAGTCATTTGTAGTTTGGTAACAACACCATCAAGTTCTCTGCCAAGATTTGAAGTGTTGATTCTATCTCCCTGAGCTTCAGAGGGATGTAGTATACGGTTCATGTCTCCTGCAATAAGCCAAGACAAATTTATAGATGAATGAATAGAGAGTAGATCCTCCCATAACTTGGTTTTCTGAAATTCGAAGTTAGCTGCAAAAATGATTGTGATTTCCATCTCATTTCCTGTCTCATAGAGTTTGCACCAGAGACGAATAACCTGAAGTTACTGCTTACTGAAACCTGCAATTTTTGAGTGTTACAAGCAATCAAGATTCTACCATTGTAATGATGCTTGTGGTTTGATTCGTATTTTCAGCTTTCCCCCAAAAATTTCATAGCATTGTAAAGTTTGTGAGCTTTTATTCTTGTTTCCAGAAGCCCCAACAAAATTGGTTTCTCTTCCCTTAACAGATCCTTAACAGCTTGATGTTTATGAGGCTCATTAAAGCCTCTAATATTCTAAAAGATCATAAGTATTTAGGCAAAGGGGAGGGTGTTTCACCAACCTCCTTTTGGGTTTTCTTCTTTTCCTACCAGATCTCCTACTAGATGCTGGAGTAAATTGATCATTCAGCTTACGAATCTCATCAGAAAGTTCTTGTTGAGTAGCCTTCCCCTTCTACTCATCTTCAGTATGTTCAATGCTAGCTTTACCTTTATCCTTGGCTAGGGCAATTACGAGATTTTCAGGTTGTTCCATGCTTCTTCATATGCATTCTGGAGTACTGTATTAGATCCATTAACTGTAATTGGAGCTTCTGGTTCTTCCACTATGCCCATTAACTCGGTATAATGCCCTTTGATGACATTTTCCCAATTGGTCTCCAAACTTTCTGTCCCATCTGAGGCTTCCAATTATAGGATAGCTAAATTTCAGCTTTCACCAACTCATTGGCAGCATTAAGTTTCATAATTGGCTAGACTTCAGGTAGAGGTTCTTGGGATTGGTTTCTACATGCACTCGAGCATAACACCTTTTCAAGTTTAGCAGTGGCTGAGTCAAAAACCACTGGTTTAAAAGAACTTAATTCATCTAAGGACCAATACTGAAGAAAAAAGACGAAGTAATTCTTCTTAATTTTTCTTTGAATAGTGCAAGGAATTTATAGGATAATACAACGCTAATTTCCTCCGTAAATTAAGAAAAATCTATTTATTCTCTAAGTAATAAAATCTCAACTAATTAATAGAAATTTACCTCCTTATATTAAAAAGAATCTATTTATTCTCTAAGCAATAAAATCTCAACTAATTAATAGAATATCAACTAATTATCTTTTTATCTGATTATTTCCATAATATCAACAAATACTCAAAAGATGTATGTTGTGGATATTAATCCACAAAGGTATGACTTCAATGCTTTTCTTGTCAAATTCAAGTCGACCCCATTTGTGGATGAACATGGGTTGTCCACCTACATGCCAAGTGCCAGCTTCCAAGATTTTAGACATACTATTGACATCTGAAAATTTGAAAAGGAAAATATCCTCCTCACTGAGCAGAATCCTATCTGGTCCCTTGCTACCCCATTTTGATTGTGCCCATATTTGCATGAAAGGGATGATTGGTCTCTTGTTAAGGAAGAAACCAAGTAGAGTATTACACCAAAGCTTAGCACCTTCTTGCAATTGCTCGTATTCTCCTTGGAGAACACACCATCAATCCAACTGGAAGAGAAGAACTTAGGCTTTGCCATGAAAGATTCAGCAGCAACTGCCTTACTCCAAGACTTCACTGCATTCTAGTTTTCATTTTGGGACAAATCCCTCGCACTGTTACTTTCTAATGCTTCTGAATGGTGGGGAAGTGGGTGTGCATTGCTTCCAAGGGAGTGGAGCCTCCCTTAGAGGTTTCCATAGAACCTTTGTTCATCTGAGTTGGTTAGCTACTGTTCATGTCATTGTAGATTAATTAAATTAATGCTCCTTCACGCAACGTTTGCCTCGCTTCTGCCTTGCTCTCACCAATCACTGGAGTCACTCTCGCGTGTTTTGCTCACTCACTCGTCTCATGCATATTGAATTGCATAATTGACAAGGAAGAAACTATATGGTTATGCTGTAACTGTGAAATATGTGGCACAAGTGTTGTTACTTGTGGATAATTCCGCATGTTAGTTTTGGGGTTATGGATAGGTTGAACAACTCTTGTATGCTTACATCTATCTTTGTCTTTGTGGGTCTCGTATTTTCTGTTTTCACTTTTTTATTCCAATTATTTATATGCGTCTTTGATGAGATAGTAGCTGCTCATTGTTTGCTGCAACAATTGGTGCTACATTTCTCGCGGACAATCAGTTACTTGGGAATTTGAGAAGATAAATTGAATTTACTGTTATTTCTTTTTCCCATCTATCTATTTGGCCAAATGAAGTAAGAGTGAGGCATTAAGGTAGAGGACCCTCGATTAAACGTGATACATTCATGAAATTGAGCATGAGGATCAGTCACATGTTGGCTTGATTGAGGGAAAATTAGAATCTCATCAGATTTCAATTTTGGGAAGCATTGATAGCTCTACTATACCTGCTACGGCGAGCTAGAATAGAGGCAATATTTGTCACGGGACCTGTACATTGTGTTTCAATTCATTCCACCTCACTCTTTGGAAAGGATTATTGCTATTGTCTGCAAAGTTTTTGGGGCATTGAATAAGATAAGAATAAGATGGTTGGCAGTGAAGATGGCCAATTATGATAGTGATTCTGATCTAATTATGATAGTCGTGTTGACATCATCTGCTTAGTGGATTTGTAATATTGTATTTGACGGTGGCAAAAATTTCTCATTTTCAATTGATGCTTTATGCTTTTTCTAGAAATTGGCTCAAGGTAAGACTGACAGAAGGATTCAGATCTTGGCATGTGTTGCATGGACAATATACTTATATTGCCTAATCTGTCTGGTGAATATGGGTTATGGTTCATATGATATGCATTTTTTCTTTTATTCTGTTAACAACAATTCATTCAATGATTAAAGTTCTTATGCAGTTTATTCTGTTAACAACAATTCATTCAATGATTAAAGTTCTAATGCAGTTTATTCTGCATGCAGAATAACTAAACATCTAGTAAACTCATAATTCTTACGGTTGAAGTTCATGAATAATTCTAACAGGGTTTAGCAATAGTAAGAGCCAAATCTCAGCGACCCTCACTGCTAACGGGAAGTATGTGGTTGCTGCAAGTGCAGATTCTTATGTATATGTATGGAATCATGAGGTTGATTCCCAACCTAGCAGGAGCAAAGGCATTACAGTCACACGCTCGTATGAACATTTTCACTGCCAAGATGTCTCGGTTGCTATCCCCTGGCCTGGGATGGGTGAAACTTGGGGACTTGATGAACATTATGCTGAAGAACATAATGGGTTTGATAGTCATCTTGATGAGGTCTCCATCGCCAACCATCCTCCTACGCCAGTTGAAGAAATGAGTGGCATTGAGGATTCACGGTCAGTAACAGGGTGCACCAACAATTCTGTAAACGGGATAATTTCAAGTGCGACCAATGGTTATTTCTTTGACAGAATCTCAGCAACATGGCCAGAGGAAAAACTGAATTTTGCCACCAGAACTCGGAGTCCTCGTACCAGTATTGATTTCTACAGCCAAAATATGTCAGCCTACGGTATGGTGATTGTAACTGCTGGGCTTACAGGGGAAATTAGAACTTTCCAAAATTTTGGATTCAGTTCTGTTTAAGGACGCAAGGTTGAACAACGCCTCCCCCCTTGGTTAGATGTGTAATAGTAGCGAGTTTGTTCACTTTTCCTTGTCAAAGCTTCTGCTCATCGGAAAATTGAATGCAGATGGTTACAATTCCGATTGATGGTTGAAAAGAATATAGATCGTGACAAAAGGGAAGAAAACATTACACCTCCAAATTAAGAAAAAAAGAAGCAATCAATGTACTTATCATGTTGGAAACTGTAGAGTTATGAGCTTATTGATTTTAGAATGAAATTCTTTAACACTGATTTTGATTTCTCCGGTGATTTTAGTTTTCTGTAATTTTTCTGAACACCATAACGATCATTTTAAACCTCCTACCGCTGTAGATTATACAGTATAGTATTCAGCAGTACCAATAAATTCTAATCCATATAACAAACGTTACCTAATATCATTTTCCTTCTAAGAATGTTATCATCCCTTTCATTCCTATGCAAACCCCAGTTATGCAATAGTAAAGATAGTTCAAGTATATCACAAGAAATCCAAACTCTATTATCTCATTGGCTACTCACAAGTCAATAGAATGAGTATTGTACTACTGAAATAATATATACTCTTGAACATCAGAAATTTTAGAATTTTAACTTGCTTGATTTGGAATTTCCAATAATTCATGTGAAGTAAACGTTGGTGCTCATATGCAAGTACTCATGGATATCGAAAGCCATTTACATGATCTTTGTCTATTGTTTCTTTTTTTGAATGGATGGTAACTGGGAATTTACTATTTCATACGTATTCTTATTTTAATTCATTGAAGACGGACTTCATTCAGAGAGTTGGGGCTGTAAGAGCTCAGACAATGGCTATGGCTAGTCCAACGGTCAGCAGGTCTGCCTCTGAAGGAAAGAAAACGCTAAGGAAGGTTAGTGTTATCATAACTGGTGCCTCGTCTGGACTAGGTCTTGCCACTGCAAAGGCTCTAGCTGATAATAGGAAATGTGATATAATTATGGCCTGCAGGGACTTTCTTAAGGCTGAGAAAGCCGCTAAATCTGCAAGCATTGCAAAGGAAAACTTTATAGTTATGCACTTAGACCTTGCTTCACTTGACAGTGTGCACCAATTCTTTAACAACTTTAGACGATCAGGGAAGCCACTCGATGTTTTGGTTAGCAACGCTGCAATTTACCTGCCAACTGCAAAGGAACCTACATTTACTAGTGAAGGATTTGAACTTAGTGCATGTTTGGATGAGCTTATATCAGTAGAGCTTTTCTGCCAACTGCAAAGGAACCTACATTTACTAGTAAAGGATTTGAACTTAGTGCATGTTTGGATGAGCTTATATCAGTAGAGCTTTTCTGATAAGAGCTTTTCTAAGAAGCCAGTTGACTATTTGACTGTTAATAGTGCATGTTTGGATGGGCTTATATCAGTAGAGCTTTTCTGATAAGAGCTTTTCTAAGAAGCCAGTTGACTATTTGACTGTTAATTAAAAAAACAGTTTTTTTGAAAGAGCTTCATACAATAGACTGTTTGGCAACATAAAAATAAAAAGCACTTTTATTAATTTTAACTATTTTTGATTTTGTAATAACAATTATTTATGTATATAAATAATATTTAAAGTATATTAAACAATATACAAAGCACAATATATTATGTTTACATTTGACAACCATCTTGTAGGAAATTATTTAAAGAGATGTCTCATTTTCTTGTAGGTAATAAAACTAATATGAAAAATAAATATTAAAACATATAAAAAGACAAATAATATTATAATCCCAAAATAAATATTCAAGTTGAGTAAATAGTTAAATACATATTATGCATTTTATTGTAATACAAGAAGATTTGCAATATGTTCCTTGGCATCATTTATCTCGTTATTTTGTGGCTCGTCTAAATGATTGTCTTCAACGCCTTCATTTTCATTGATTTCTTCATTTATAGAAAGTAATTCATCATAGTGAGAAAACTCTTCATCCTTTTGAGCATTTAACCTTATAAAATTATGAATAGCCATTGAAGCAATTATAATTTTAACTTGGTTTGGAAAAGAAAAACTGAGCATTTGACGTAAAATTTTCCACCTATTTTTCCAAACACCAAATGTTCTTTCGATTTTACATCTTAAAGAAGAATGTGCATGATTGAATATTTCTTTCTTCCTCTTGGAAGACCAGCATGTCAAAAATCAAGAAGATGATACCTTTCACCTTTGTATCATTCGAAATAACCTTGCATGTAAGGATATCCTGCATCTACCAAATAATATTTTCCTACATTCCAAATTTTAAAAAATAAATAAAGAAGTATTGAATTATTAAGAATAAATAAAAAAGTATAAACTTATCCGTCACAAACCTCTAAGTGGATGAGGGAGGTGTAATATATCATTACGCAAAGTCTCCATAAAAATTCGAGCATCATATGCTGTGCCTTCCCAACTAGCCCAAGCAAAAGTACAATACATATCAAAATCACATACAACCATTACATTTTGTGTAGGAATGCCTTTTCTCCCAATATATTTTATTTGATTAGGACTTGGAACTACAACTGGTATATGTGTTCTATCAATTGCTCCAATATAGTTTTTAAAATAAGGCCAATACCTTTTATCTTCTTTCATTTTTCTTGAAATTTCTCTAAAAGTTGGATCTTTTGGTTTTATAAAATCAATTGACATACGTGAAATAATCTCTAATACTATTTTAAACCATCTAGAAATTGTTTCACCAGAATGTTGAAATTTTTCTTGAACCATTCTATTGCAAAGTCCATGACTCATTCAACATTTTACACAATTTGATAAAAACATCCTTCTCCAATCTAAATTGTTGATGACATCTGTCTCTATGGCCATTAAACATCTCCATTACAAACATCCATCCAATGTAAGGGGATGTTCTACGTAGTTTTTAAATATAATATTAAATATAATGGTCTATGGTTAGTTTTATTCCAATTCGAATTTGTTCTTCGATGTCTTCATTATATTCATGATCATTGTCAGAATCATTATCATAAGATGACATCGATATCAAAATATATAAAATAAATAAATAATAAGCTTATTGATAACAAGGTAATATAACAATAATCATAACACAGTAATAATAAAGTACAATTTAATTCATTACAACAAAATTAACCAAATAAAAATCCAATAAAACACATTACAAGTAGTGAATTCCAATACAACACATTACAAGTAGTCCAACATTAGTAACCAAATACATGTCTAATTTATTACAAAAATGACAATCATTTCATTTTCTTAAGCCATTAGATTTGAAGATCAACATCTTCATGTCACTAGTGATTCTTAATATGGTTTCACTTTAGTCCTTTGACCTGAAGTCATCATGGTTCCTTACATGAAGATTTCAGTGTTTTGACATTGGACTTAGTTATCTTTAATTGGATAACAAGTAGTCTTATGTTGGACATTAAATGAATCATACGGAGGGATGTGAATGTCGTAGAAGGGATTTGTACCTCTCTTAAATGAGAGAGATATCATTTGGGCCTCTTGACAAGTTTGACTGAAGCTCAAATGAATTGATGAGGAGTCATTAATGTCATTTGTTATAGTATGATTAATCAAAGGTTGACATGTACCATGCCTTATGATTAATCTTGATATTGTGTTACAAAGGGACTAAGTTTGTAACCATGGTTATAGGTTAAATGGATTATTGATCCTCATTTGATTTAGGTAGTTATAATGTTTTACTAGTGGCCACTTATGACTTATGGGCCTTGAAGTGTGATCAAGCCCATTAGCAACATCAAATGAGCCTACAAAGTCGCACACAAAGAGTGGTGTGATTTGGATTTATTCTTTTGGGCCTAATTTATTAGGCACTAAATAAATAAACATATGTGGACATATTTATGGGGTTAGATTCAATTAAGTGGTCTGACTCTTATTATATGAGATATAATTGGGTCAAAACTCATTAGGATTCCATAATCTTAATGGGTTTAGGATTAGGGTTTCTCTATAAATAGAGGGCTTAAGTCTTATTAAAAGACACATGAAAACCTTAGCCACCTAGCCACTCGTCACTTTTCCCAAGAGAATAATTGTGCTACTTTCTAAAGTGTTTAGAACAAGCTAGCACCCATTACCCGCTACCCAGATCATTCATCCTCATGTAGATACTGATAGAGGACGTTCACAAGCTACAGCGTCAACATATCTGGAAAGAAACCTAATCCACATGCTACAAGAGGTAATTTCATATACTTCTTGTTACAAAAAATTTGATTAACCAAGGCACAAGACCGAATTTTTGTGGTCTATTCCGCTACACAATGTGCATTCCCGGGCTATAAGTGATAAAACACTTTATCCATTGAACATCATTTTTTTCGAGTAGATACAATTATGATGAACTAACATCTTTTTTTAGACAGATTGCAATTAGAGAGGCATAAGTGAAAATGTACAAAATATGTTCAAATGCGAGCCATCCAACTGATAAGTGCCTAACATTAGAAGAAGGAAGTATAGAGTACATGAATGTTGTAGGAGGAAACTTCCTAAATCAATATAACCCATACTCACAGACGTATAGCCCAGGCTAAAGGGACTATCCCAACTTGAATTATAGTGGGAATAGGTAATAAACTTACTTCCAAAATTGATTGCAAGGAGCACAACAATTTCGAAAAAGGGCACAAGGATCACAAGGAGCCCATTCTTCCAATTCAGGTAATTTTATAAAAGAATTGATAAAAACTCTCACTACTAATAATATCCAATTTCAATAAAACCTACAGCAGCAACTGCAACAATTCCAACAAGAGACAAAATCTAGCGTACAAAATTTGGAAAATCAAATGGGATAGATGGCAGCTACGATAAACCATATTAAATCGCAAATTAGAGGAAAGTTGTTATCAAAACCCGAGGTAAACCTAAAGAATGTCAGTGCCATAACCCCAAATGATGGAAAGGAGATTGAGGGTCCCAAAAGAACCCCATCAGAGATTGCTACCGAGGAAGAGATTGGGGAGGAATTGGAAAGCAAAGAAAATCCATCATCGAGTATACAAGTAAATTTAAAAAGTCCCAATATTATTAAAACTAACCCTCCACCTTTTCCTAACAAATTGACAAGACTAAACAATGGGGAGAAAGATAAAGAGATATTGGATACTTTTCGAAATGTGGAAGTTAATATACCTTTGCTCGAGGCAACCAAAAAAGTCCCAAGGTATACCAAATTCCCCAAAAAAACTGTGTATACATAAGAGTAAATTGAGGGGTGATGAGAAAGTGAGGATGGGTGAGAATGTATCAACGATATTCAGAAAGAAGATGTCTTTAAAATGTCAAGACCTATGAATGTTTACCATTCCTTGCAAAATTGGTAATATTTTGATCAATAGAGTTATGTTGGATTTAGGTGCTTTTATTAATGTAATGCCTTGTTCGGTTTATGCTTCTTTGAATTTAGGTCCATTGAAAGAAATGAATGTGATCATATAATTGGCTGACCATATAATGCTTATCACAATGATGTGGTTAAGGATATTTTGGTATAAATAAATAAGTTGGTGTTTCTTGCAAATTTCTATGTTATAGATATAAATGATGACAACTGATGTAATCCAATACGTATCTTATTAGGGAGACTGCTTCTTAATACAACCCAAACTAAGATAGATGTTTGTGAGGGCATCCTTACAATGGAATTTGATGGGGAAGTGATTCATTTCAATATTTTTTATGCCATGAAAACGTCCTCTTGACGATCATTGTGTTTTTTCTTGTTGATGTGATCGATCCTTTAGTGAAGGAAATGTTTAAATTAAGTTATAGGGATCACTTGGAAATGATTTTAACTAAGGATATGGAAGTAGAAGCCAACACTGATGTTGAGATGGGATAAGAGCTTATGGAAAAGACAACTGCCTTGGACTCATTAAAAAGATCTCTAAAAAGGTATGATTTGGTTCCCACCTAAGTATAAACTAAGTGGTGAGTATATATTTATTATAGAAAGTTAAATTCTACTACTCATAAAGACCATTTTCTCCTTCCTTTTATTTAACAAATGCTTGTGAGATTGGTAAGTTATGACTATTATTACTTTTTATATGGTTTTTTAGGTTATCTAATGTCCCGATCGCATCGGAAGATTAGGAAAAGACCACATTTACATGTCCATTTAGTACGTTTGCCTACCGAAGGATGTCATTCTAATTATGTAACGCACTCGCGATGTTCCAAAGGTATATAGTAAGCATTTTTATCAAATATATTGAGAAGATTATCGAGGTATTCATGAATGATTTTATTATGTATGGATCTTCCTTTGATGAATGTTTTGGGAATCTTACCATTATCTTGGAACGATGTATATAAACTAACCTTGTGTTGAATTAGGAAAAATGTCATTTATGGTGAATCAAGGTATAGTTTTAGGCCATGTGATATCTGCTAAAGGTATTGAAGTAGAAAAGTATGAAGTTTATCTTATTTCTTCTTTTTCCTAACCCCTCTATTGTGAGAGAAGTGCATTCTTTTCTTAGGCATGCAAGTTTTTATCGAAGTTTCATTAAAGACTTTTCGAAGATAACTGCACCACTATGCAAGCTTCTTCAATAAGATGTCTACTTTGAGTTTGACAAGAAGTGCAAGGAAGCATTCAACCAACTTAATGAGCTTTTGACATCCCCACCAGTGATTCAACCTCTAGATTGGAACCTTCCCTTCGAGATTACGTGTAATGCGAACAATTATGCAATAGGGGCAATTCTAAGACAAAGAGTGGGAAATGCTTTGCATGCCATCTATTATGCTTCAAAGACTCTAAACCCAACTTAGTTGAATTATTCTACTACTAAGAAAGAACTGTTATCTGTGGTTTTTGCTTTGGAAAAATTTCGATCGTATTTGCTTAATACTAGAGTGGTTGTTTATTCTAACCATATAGTTTAACAATAATTGCTCACAAAGAAAGAAGCAAAACTAAGGTTGATAACGTGGATTCTCCTCCTTCAGGAATTTGATTTGGAGATTAAAGATAATAAGTGGCAGAAAACATAGTGGCAGACCATCTCAGTCATTTGATAGAGGAATAAGATGATATCCCTTTACGAGAAACCTTTCCGAATGAGCAATTATTTTCTACTGATGTGACACCACATGGTACATTGACATTGTCAAGTTCTAGTTATTAATAAATTACTTGTTGGATTTTAAAGGCACAAAGGGATAAGTTCTGAAGTGAATAAAAGTATTACAAATGGGATAACAAGTATCTTTGCAGGCACTATGTAGATCAAGTTATCTAGAGGTGTGTAACGAAAAATGCATCATTCAAATTTAACCTTTTGCCATTCTTAGTCTTGTGGAGGACATTTTGGAGTGAAAAGGACAAATCATAAAGTTCTAGAGAGTCACTTCTACTAGCCAACATTGTTCAGAGATGCATGTACCTTCTGTAATTTTTGTGACAAATGCCAACGGTCAAGTAACCTATCCCATAAGGATCAATTGTGACAAACTCCTTCACTTTATTATGAAAATTTTGAAATTTACGTGATTGATTTTATGGGACCTTTTCCTCCATCTTTTGACTTTACTTATATATTGCTTGCAGTTGATTATGTTTCTAAATGAGTGGAAGTCAAAGCCATTAGGACTAACGATACAAGGGTTGTTGCAGATTTTGTTAAGGCTAACATTTTTTCTAGGTTTGGGACATCGAAAGCCATCGTTACTGATAAGGGAAGCCACTTCTGCAATAGGTGAAGGAAGCAATGTTTAGAAAATATCACATCATGTATAAATTTTCTACTGCTTACCATCCCCAAACCAAAGGGCAAGTTGAAGTCTTAAATCAAGAAATCAAGTTAATCCCATAGAAAATCATGCAGCCCAATAGGAAGGATTGGAGTGTAAGACTAGAATACGCACTATGGACCTATAGGACAACTTATGAAACAACAATTAAGATGTTATTGTATAAGCTAGTATTTTGGAAGCCATGTCATCTTCTAGTGGAATTACAACATAAGGCATAATGGGCTATCAAAAATATGCAATATAAATTTGGATAATGCGGGAGTGCGTAAAAAGTTGCAGCTTTAAGAGTTGGAAGAGATGAGGAATGAGTCATATCAAAATGCAGTGATATATAAGGAGCGGACGAAATCTTTTCATGATAAAATGATTTTGAGAAAAAGCTTCTTAGTGGGCAAGAAAGTGTTACTATATCATTCCAAACTCAAACTCTTTCCAGATAAGTTATGTTCCCTTTGGGTTGGTCTATTTGTTAGCACTAATGTCTTTCCTTTTGGTGTAGTAGAGATACAGAGCCTTAAAACAGACAAGAAATTTAGAGTGAATGGTCATCACTTAAAGTCGTAGTATGAGGGGTTCCAAGTTGAGGATTTGGAGGTGTTGATGCTAGAGGATATGACTAGTTTCATTTGATGCACGCAACTAGGGGTCAAGCTAATGACGTTAAACAAAGGCGCTGCTTGTGAGGCAATCCAAGGGGAGTTAACTTTTGTCTTTAATATTTTCACATTTGCTATTTTTTGTTAATTGCTCCATTTCTTGCATTTGATTTGACGTTGAGGACAATGTAATTTTTAAGTGTGGGGGTAGGTGCATTAGTGTTTATGTATGTTTTTTAGCATATTTGTAGCTTATTTAACTTTTTAGGTGTTTTTCAAAATCAAACAAACAAAATCGAAAATTTTCGTGTTTCTATTGCTTTTAAGATTGTTTAGTCATAATTAGAGTGTGAATTGATCAGCAAAATCCATAGAAAAATTTAGCTTGTACTTTTTCTCTTGTGGTTTATTAATGTGCATTATTCTTGTAAGAGTGGAGATTAGTAGACAAAAACCAATGAGGTTTTAAGCCATATTAGACTAACACATCTATATCAGTTTTACTATTTTGTATGTTATGTATGACCTTCAGGACATATACATCCATACTTTGCGTTGATTTTCTATTCGAGACCACATTTTTATTACATGCATTTTTATGAAAATGATTAGGCAATCTTTATTGATTACGAGCTACGCTAGCCAAATAGCCAACCTAACTATGTGAATTTTCCTTTGCTAACCCATTGACCTGTATTATCTTTTTCTTTTGTATAAACCACATTACATGCAACTAACCAAATGCCCTTCCCAAGTCTTAAAGCTAGTGGAGTATTTGTTAATTCTTGATGAATATGATTGTACAAAAGCCTAAGTGTGGGGGTATGCATAGATGTGGGTTGTTATATTTCTTAAAATTCCGTGCCATGAATCCTAGTTGATGTACTATCACTTCTACTTTTGAAAAAAAAGGAGAAAAGAAAAAGTAAAAAAAGAGAACATATGTGAGTTTGAATAAAAAGTATCAAGGAGGAAATATAATTGATGTGAAAAGTTGATAATTAAAGTTCATCTTCCTTAAGATGTGTTGGTTGGGTGTTTGAATATATTGCATATGAGGCACATGTTGTTTTAGATGGAGCACTTTTTGTTTTATGATAATATGGCTTACGGTGTGAGAGCTAAATTGAGTTATGAAACCTAGTAATTGCATTCTTCATGGCTAACGATGCCCAGTTTTGAATGAATGTTAACTTGCGCATTTGATATCTTGTTAAGTGTTACTTTTGCTTCACTAGCTTGATGGCTTTTATACTACATTACCCAAAATACATTCCCCCTTATCCTTACCCACATTACAATGCTAGAAAAGTCCTTTGATTTATGATTATACATGTGACTTTTAGTAGTGGAGAAATGAAATGATATGCAAAGTTGTGGATTGTTGTGATCATGAATGATGTTTGAGTGTACCCATGGTTAAAAACCTTTTGTCCAAGTCTATCTCTAGATTACTCAAGTTCTAAAGGTGGTGAATTTTGATTAACCATAAGTAAAAGCTTTGAATGTAGAGTTTTTTCTATAGGCTTTGAAAGTCATTCATCTTTACTTATCGTTATCTATTCTTTAGAAATACGGAAAATGAGTAAAAGTTTTCGTTTGTAATTTTGATTTTGATGATTTGCCTGAAGATGGTCAAATCTTAAGTGTGGGGAACTTGACATGTGTTTAAATTTTGATTCATTTGATATGCTACGCTTAGTGATTAATGTCTTAGAAATGGTTAAGATACTCACTTTGACTCATTTGTGATTTTAGGCACAATTCCGAAGCAAAGAAGTTAAAGTGATTCGAAAGCACAATATTTGGGCCGTTTTTCAAAGATTAATATTTACTTGTCTTCATAGAGCAAGAAGAAAAAAAAAAAGACAAAAGCAAGACAAGTAAAATGGAACATTAAAAAGAAGCATCATAGAAGGTAGGTAGCATGTGGAAGCACGAAATGACAAAAGAAGAAGAAAACAAGAGAATAAAACACAGCAAAATGTTGCTTCATGTGAACAGCCCCATGCACAGTGTGAATTAAATGGCAGTAATCCATTTATTAAAACGACATAGTAGATAGAAGCAAGAAAGATTGCATGTTACGTTTAACATAGACAAGTTTATGTTAAACATAGACATTAGGCAAGTATTTTTTTTAAAAAAGGAGATGCATACAACAATAGGGAGTGGTGTGAATAGTACAATGGACCATAAATTAATTCAAAAATTAGACAGAAGAGGCATAGCGTAGCGAAGAACAAGTGAGAGTAGCGTAGCGAAGAACAAGAGGAGGTGCTAGGTCTTTTTTTTCATTTTCTCACCATTGGAACATGGAGAAGATGGCTCATGCTTGGAGCATAAAAATGAAAATAGAAGGCTAGCATGTCAATACTGGTTCAACAGGAATATCGACGCCAAGTCACAGTTAATCTATTTTTATCATTTTAAGATTTTTATTTCTTTTCAAATGATTATGTTATTGGTGTTAATTTGATTGGGCTTTGGGATGAATGATCTTAATACATTGTTTTGATTTTTTTATTTCAAAGCTATTACTAAAACATTGAATGTAATCCGTAATCGTTACTTTTGATGTTTGTGAGTGGCATCTAATGATACCATATCATTAGAAACAATATAACTTATGTTAGATAACCCTAACATATGAGGTTATTGCTTATATTAATCATTTTCCACTTCGTAATGCAAATGCCAAATTAAACTTAGAGATCGTATCCTAGGTTATTCAGTAGTTAGGTTTAATTAATGATTGTATCTTGATTAAACAAAACCTTAGGGAAAATTGAGATTAGTAGATCATTTTATTAGTCTCAGATTGATAGTCTAAAGAGAGTTGTAAAGACGTTAGGATGGTGAAATATGCTTGATCGTGTTTAGGCCTAGATTTAAACCTAGAACCAGACCTTGCTTATATTCAACAGTTTAATCATTTTTTATCGTTTGTTTTATTTTTTTGATATTTTTCTTTTATTTTTTATATATTGCTAAAAATCTAAAACCCCTTTTTTATATTTTCCTCACATAAATTAATTTCGTTACAAAAATTAACTAAACATTCCTGTTGATTAAATCCAGACTCACCATAACTACATAGTTGGAGTAATCATATAATCAAAACAAGTGATCCATTATTTCAAGTAGCTCCCTGCATAGTAATCAATCCAAGCTTTGAATGGGAAATTTGATAGTATCCTTAGTTCCAATCCTATATTAAGCTCTTAACTATAAGATAAAAGAAGGGGATAAGATTTTATCTTCTATTTCTCTTTGTAAAATTTCTCTTTGGCTTGTCTCTTATGTCTTTTACACTTTAACTTTGACAATTTCCCTTTAGGAAATTAAACTCTTGCATCTAGTACACTTCTTATTTGGTAATCCTTCTTCTTTAACTGAGGTATAACCTCGAAGGAGGGCCTTTAAAGGCTTGAAAATGGAGAAAGAAGGGTCTTCATGGCCCTCTTCCTTGAAGGTTGATGAGTTTCCTAAACTTGCTACTATTGTTAAAGGGAAACATATTGTAAAACACTTAGCTACAATAATTTTCAAGGAAAATGTCAAAGCTGATTCAACATAACCAAAAAAAAACCTATAAAAAGAAGCCAAATATCTAATAAAACAAGGGCATGCTCAAAAATTTTGCAATTGTTATAAAGGATGGAGTGTTAAATCCTTTTAAAGAGATTCTCCAAGCAAGAGCAAAGGCATGTTTTCGGCACTGGTGGGTTTTTGGAATAAAAGGCCAACATTTCTAGTTGTTAATGCTCAGGCAACAACAAGGTGGGGAAGGAAGGGCTTGGAAAAGACCATGTTAATGGAAGATGGTGCATTCCTTTTCAAAATCTTTACTGAAAGTAACTTGAATGAGATCATTAAACTTGGACCTCAGCATATAAGTGGACAACCTATGTTCATTTTGAAATGGAAGCCTAGTTCAGAATGTATCATACTTAGCATTAATGCATTTCCTATATGGGTCAATTTTTATAATGTACCACTTGATTTTTTGACAATTGCATTGGGTTAACCATGGATTCATGCATCACATGCATAAGACTGCAGCCATAACAACCCGAAAAAACCATAATTATATATTTATGCATAGACATATAATAAGAGCATGAAATTTAAAACCTTTTACCTTTTGTTTCTCCTCTTTTTTTGTTTCTTCTCCTTGTTTAGGTTGTTACAAACACTAAACCCTTCCTTGATCACCCAGGAATACACAAAGATGAAGAAGAAACAATGTGTAAGGGTGATTTGAGAACCAAACTAGATGAGTTCAAGTAGATGCTTAAAATGAAAAGAAAGATTAAGACTCTTGTTGCATGCACTTTGATTTATGCAATAATTGCATAAATTGCATAGACAAGACTCAAGAAACTTCTCTCTCACTCTAGAACCCTTCTAGAGCCCTTATCCTGTCACTTAAGTGTGTAAGAACCAATTAGATCCTTTGCACATAAGTGAAGAACTCACTTATGTACCTAAGTCATGCCTTCGGCCACGATCGGGCCTACTTAAAAAAATAGCATCGCCTTTGGTCACGAGCCTATTTAAAACCAACAATACACACTATGTTTTTCATTCAATCTTTTATACATATGACCCTTAGGTTCAAGGTTATTTTAAGCACTTGAATTAACTCTTAATTCAAGAAAATGATAAAGGGTTTAAAGATGCCAATTTACCCGAATATAAGTGGCTTAATACACGAACTCTTCAATAGTTAATTATCTAACTTACGAACCATTTCATAGACAATTACCGTGTAATTTGTCCTTTCACCATACTATACCTTACTTGATTCAGAGTATGGGCTATGTGTCAACTTTGACTAGACTGCGTATGTCACATCTAGTCCAAGTGATATTAGTTCTTATCTTAGGATCTCATTACTATATGTATGATTGAAGACTCTCTTTATGGCATATAATTGCTTTGGCCAGAGACATTTAAGTAATGACCTCGATAAGAGGTTGTGGATATCATCTCCCTCTGTCAAGACTAGTGAATCCTTTATTGGCTACCCAATTACCTTCAAATACCAATAGCTGTACCCAATCACCATCCTAAGAGCGACCTCATGTTGAATTAACAAGGAATGAGGATTAGTATCTAAGATATCCTTGAGCACCTCAATTCTAAGGATATTTGCACCATTTCTATGAAGAGATTGATCATTGACATTTGATAGATCATCCATATGATAATCTCATAACTGGTCCTTCGATATACTTACTACTCTTAGTAAGCATCCACATGTTAACTCTAAACATCTCATGCTTACAGTTTGTAACGTCCACTGCTTAATCAAATTCAAGGAGTGTAACATGTGCTTATCTATCTGTATTAATAATGTCCCGTTTTATTAATCCTATGACTAGGGATTATTTAGATGTTAACATAATTGCACATAATAGGAATCTTACTATCAATATCTCATCATAGAGTTCATTTATTCGATTTAAGATCGATATCAATTCATATATAAATGAACATCAAATTAATGAAAAATTGTCTTTATTAATCAAAATAAAGTTTGTGGAAAAGTGCTAAAGGTGATTGCCTTTGGAGCACTACTATAACAATCTCCCATTTGCACTAAAGCCAATCTCCTTTGTATTTAATACCATAGGCAAGTACCCTAGAATCAAATTTCATTTGAGGAAGTGGCTTAGTTAAAAGATCAGTGATGTTCTGATTTGTGAGCACTCTCTCCAACTTCACGTCGCCTCTATCAATTATCTCCCTGATCAGGTGATACCTCTTGAGTACGTGCTTATACCTCTGATGAGACCTTAGTTCCTTGGCTCGAGCAATGGCCCCATTGTATTCATAATACAATAGTATCGGGTCTCTACTATGCTCAGAACCACTCCAAGTTCTATAAGGAACTTCTTTATCCAAATGAGTTCTTCCACCGCTTTTGTATATATTGGGTCTTGTATATAACTTAACTTATATGATTAATCCTATTGTTAAATCATATGAGATCATACTCCTTCCAGTCCTCTCATCTTGCATCAAGAGACACATAGATTTTGAGAGTTTTATCTCATGAATCATGAGAAGAAACCCTCTCTTGTATTTACTTTATGCTAAACCACTCTAGCATTTTATCTATGTACGTCAATTATGAAAGACCTAGCAACTTCCTTGATCTATCTCTATAGATCTTTATTCCCAATATATAAGTTGCTTCTCCAAGGTCTTCATGGAAAAATTCTGGGACAACCAAAGTTTCACTGATTACAAACTTGAGACGTCATTTCTTATTAGTAATATGTCATCTACATATAATGCAAGGAATATGATAACACTCCAACTAATCTTCTTGTACACATAAGATTCATTAGGATTTTTTGAGAAACCAAACTCTTTGATTATGTCATTAAATTGAATGTTCCAACTCTCAACTAGCTACTTTAATCCATAAATAGATTTTTAAAGTTTGCATACCCTTTTACCATCTTCAGATACGAAGCCTTCAGGTTGTATCATATCCATATCCTTAACTGGGTTTCCATTTAGAAAAGTTATCTTCACATCCATTTCCTTATTTCATAATCAAAATGAGCAGCAATGGCTAAGAGTATTCTAATGGATTTAAACATGGTTATGGGGCTAAATGTCTCTTTATAGGCAACTCCTTATCTTTGACGATAACCTTTAATGACTAGCCTCACTTTATAGGTAATCACATTACCATCCATGTTGATTTTCTTTTTGAAAATCCACTTACACCTTATAGGTTTTAGACCTTTGAGTGGGTCAACCAAAGTCCATATGAGGCTTTCAAACATGGAATCCATTTCAGACTTTATGGCTTGAAGCCATTTTTTAGATTCTGAACTCTTCAGAGCCTCTTCATAGGTTAGAGGCTCATCATCCTCTATAAGCAATACACTATTTTGTTCACTCGTAAGAAATCCATATCTTTTTGGAACATTGTACTTGAATTACTAACATTTTTTGTATTACAAGGTTCAACTATTGTGTCATCTCTGTGAACAATAATTTCGGGTTTAGGTAGTTAATCTGCATCTGTTTGAGCATCATGAACTTCACCATGTTTAAATTTTCTCCCAATATCTTCTCTTAGAAGAAACTCTCTCTTAAAAGACATCATACTTTGAGACAAAAACTTTTTTCTCTAAAGCATTATAAAACTGATATCTAATTGTTTCCTTAGGATATCCTATAAATAGACATTTATTGGATTTCGCTTCAAGCATGTTTGATTGAATCCACTTCACATAAGCTGGACAAACCCAAACTTTCATATAAGAAAGATAAGGACGTTTGTTAGTCTATATCTCATAAAGAGTAACTTTAACTACCTTTGAAGGGACTCTATTTGTCATATAAACAGTAACCTCAAACGCATATCACCAAAAGGATTTTGGTAGATTTGCTAAGCCCATCATTAACCTTATTATATCCAACAAGGTTTGGATTCTCCTTTTAGCCACCCCATTATGTTGTGGTGTGTAAGGTGGAGTCCACTGGGATACTATCCTAGTTTCTCTAAGATAAGTTAGAAACTCCTCGTTTAAGTATTCACCACCTCTATCTGATCGAAGTTTTTTAATACTTATACTAAGTTGTTTCTCTAATTCATGTCTAAATTGTTTGAACATTTCAAATGCATCAGCCTTGTATCTCATTAGATACACATACCTATATCTTGAATAATCATCAATAAAGGTAATGAAGTACACAAAACTATCTCTAGCATGAATGGACTTCAGATCGCATATATCAGAATATATTAGGTCTAATAACTAATTCATTCATGCACCCTTTCCTTTAAAAGGTAATTTAGTCATCTATTCTAACAAGCAAGATTCACATGTGTCATATGATTCATAATCCAATGATCCTAAGCTACAACTCTTGTATAGCTTAATCAAGCATTTCTCACTTATATATCGAGGTCGACAATGCAATAAGTAAGATGATTTTAAGTTATCTCATTTTTGTCTTTTATTATCATTGGTTTTAAAAATTAGATTACATATATCTAATATGTAAATACCATTACACAAAATAGCAGTACCATACAACATTTCATTTAACTTAATTGAACAACCATTGCTTGAAAATTTTAAATGAAACCTCGCTTTATCGAGACATGATAGATACAATGTTCACAATGGGTAAATAATAACAATTCTCCAAAATTAGTTCTAGTCCACTAGGAAGATATACAATGTATGTTCCTATGGCTAATGCAGCAACTCTTGCTCCATTTCCTACTTATAGGCCCATCTCTCCCTTCTTGAGTGGTCTAATATCCTGAAACCCTGCATTAACACATATGTGTGAGCTACATCCTGTTTCTAATACTCAAATCCTATGATCAGAAATAGTATTAACCTCAGTGACAAACAACATACCTGAAGTAGACAGTAGGGTGGGGCATTTAATTCCTTCTTCTGCTTCAGTGACTCCAGATAACCTTTGTAATTCCTCTTCCAATTTCTTTATTTATTGCAATGGAAGAATATCCTCTTTGAAGTTGTCTCTTTTGTCTTCTTCTTGCTACACCTCCCACTGGCTTCTTAGATTGCTTCTTCTTCTTCTGGTTCTTCTAATATGAACTAGAACTAAAGTTCACTAGTATCACAGCCTTATTGTCATTCTTAACAATTTGCTCAGCTGTTTTAAGCAGATTAATCGTCACAAGTATCATTGTGGATATTTGGTTTATTCGATAGTTAAGCATAAACTATGAATAACTATTAGTCAAACCAGTCAAAATTAAGTCTATACTTAATTCATGATCCATTACGACCCAAATTACCTAACCTCTCAGTGTATCCATACATCTTTAGTGCATACTGCACTGAAGATGATTCCTCAGCCATCTTAGAGAGAAAAAGTAACCTCGAGGTCTCGAACCTTTCAGACCAAGCTTGCTCAACAAATAGTTCCCTTAGATGGTAGAATATGGTATGAGCATCCATATTCTCATGCTGCTTTTGTAGTTTTTGTGATGTAAAACACAACATAATTTAGGTAGCCAGTTCACTATCATCCAGTAGCTTCTTGTAGGATTTCATCCTCAACAGATGCATCTACAGTAGGGGGATCGACAAGTGGTTCATCTAGGACATGTCCTAGTTTTTAAAATTTGAGAACAATTCTCAAATTACATAAACAATCCAAGTAGTTAGGTCACATGAATTTGTTGGAGTCTAATAGAAAGCGTAGGTTCACACTAGATGAAAACATCGTGGCGATTCGATAACCTAGAAGAACGAGAGAAAGTAACGTACACTAATGCATATCGATAAGGACTTTAATCACATGCATTATGGGTCCCACTATTCTTATTCAAATCCATAGCCCTCAATACGAATTTAAGAAACCTTATAGTTTTATTAGTGGGTCGATATCTGATATCACCAAGAATGGTCTGGGGTTTAACCAACAAGCCGCCTTAGGTCAATCAATAGGTATCATCCATACCAATTGCATTCTTTTATGCAACTATCGATTTATGCCATCAATTTTTGATTTAGCACACTCATTAGGTTTTCAACTCTTGATTTGTATATATCCTATGTATATAACCCAACTTTGCCTCTATATATGTTGACCTTAGGTTTACCCAACAAAACAATGCTTCCAATTAGGACCAACCTCTTACTTTGGAAATCTAATTTCCAGGGTTATAATATATTCATGTAGAGTAGGATTGGGTTTGCCCAGCAACCCAACTTTAAAAGAATTTTGGTTATTGCCTATCAATGGAAGACATAAGTCCTAATATTTTAGTTGAGGGATTTATTCTTTGGTCTCATCAATACTTGGATGATATTGTATAAATATCGCATATATGTATTCAGATTGTGGACAACACAACTAAATTGAGCCTATGTCTATAAATACCCTTAAAATGCTTCTAATGCATATATCACACAAAGGAGATTTAATTTAGGTTGTGACTTGACTATGCATCAAAAGTTTGTGATTTGATTCAACTTTTAAACTGAATTGGGTACTAGAATTAGACTCAGCTAATTCGTATTATGAATATGTTTCGATTCGGAACCATACGATTTAATTATTTTTATGTCCAAATTAAACACTTTAATTCTAGTATATATGCCTTTTTCTAGTCACATTAGAAAAGCTATGCTTTACTTAGATTAATTCTAAATTATTCCCTTGAGTTTCCAAAATTCTCATACATCAATTAGTCATCTATAATATCCTTAGTTCGTCTCCAATTTATCTAAACATTTTTGGAACAAGTCAAAATTATCTTGACAGCCAAAATCATCAAGATAAATAAGTTAACCTATTAGATATTAAAAAGATCGATTTGATGTTCGGAAAATTTTCGGAACCATATTTTTAAACACATGCACTAAGGATGTTACTATCATCAAAATAATACATTTCTTATCTCATAAAAAGCTTTATTAAGGTCTTATAATCGAAACACATACACCATTAGTCATCAATTAAGTCAACTCCACAACTTTCAAAAGGATAACCAATGTTGATTTTCACTTAATTTATTAATTAAATCAAATTCAATTAATTCTAGAAAATTTCCAAAGTCTTATACACATTCTAAATGTTCCTAATAAAAAATTCCAGAAACTAACTTTTAGGAATTATTAATTAATCAATAGGAATTAGCCAACACATCTTATGTCTATGACACTTGTCATATTGCTTCTAACACTAGTCATACTTTACATTACGCATGCATAAGATAGTCACTTTAACAACAAGTGTCAAGCATATCATACATGTGGCAACATGACCTGCATAAGCACGCATAAAATTTATAAAATTTTTTTTTATAAAATTAATATGGAATTACAAGCATGCATGTTAATTAGAATTTCCAGAACTTCGTACATGCATCAGGTTTAAACTAAATTCATAATAAAATAGCAAAGGACATTCAATTGCATTTTCCTTTCAACATAACACCTTATAAACATTTGTATGAAAGAAAATTAGAAAAAAAAATTCTAGAATTATTAGGAAATTTTAAAAATCAGCATATGCATTCAGTTTTCTAGAAATTTCCAGAAAACAACATATCAATAAACTGGATATTAATTCGAAATAAAATAGAAAATGACATTTATTTTCAATTTCCTTTTATAAAAACATAACATAACACCTTATAAACATTTTTGTGAAACAAAATCATAAAAAAAATTTCTGCAATTTACACGAATTATTCCAAATCAATATGCATGTCAGTCACAACCCAGCAAACACGTTGCACATATTCAATACATCATCTAAGACATGCATAAACCTTCTCTGATACCACTGATGGACATGCTATGTACACATGCATCACAGCCATGAGAATTCAGTGAAAGTGTCAGAATCTAAATTTTGACACCATGATATCCCCAAAAAACTAAAATCATACATGTATGCATAGACATATAATAAGGACATGAAATTAAAAACCTTCAACCTTCCGTTATTGTTTCTTCTCCTTGTTTGGGTTGTTGCAAACACCAAACCCTTCCTTAATTATCCAAGAATATGCAAAGATGAAGAAGAAATAATTTGTAAGGGTGATTTGAACTCTAAACTAGATGAGTTCAAGTAGATGATAAAAATGAAAAGAAAGATCAAGACTCTTGATGAATGCACTTTGATTTATGCAACAACTGCATAAATTGCATGAATAAGACTCAAGAAATCTCTCACTCTAGAACTCTTTTAGAGCCCTTATCCTCTCACTTAAGTGTGCAAGAACTAGTTAAATCCCTCTGTACATAAGTAAAGAACCTATGTATGTACCTAAGTCATGCCTTTGATCACAATCATGGCTTATGAGCCACGATTGTTGCCTGCCTAAAAAATGCATCGCATTTGGTCACAATCATGGTCTATGATCCATAATCATATCCTACTTAAAACCAACCATACATACTTTGTTTTTTGTCTGATCTTTTATGTGTGTGAACCTTAGTTTCTCAATTAATTTAGACATTTGAATTAACTCTTAATTCAAGCAAATCACAAAGGGTTTCATAATGCCAATTTACTGAAATATAGTGGATTAACACTTGAACTCTTTGATAGTTAATTATCCAGCTTATGAACCTTTCCTTAGACAAATTACTGTGCAATTCGTCCTTTCACCATACTATACCCTACTTAGTTCGGAGTATGGGCTATGTGTCAACTCCTACTAGACTTACTACGTCATATCTAGACCAAGTGATATTAGTTCTTGTACTGGGGTCTCGTTACTCTATATGTCATTGAAGACTCTCTTCATGACAAATAATTGCTCTAGCCAGAGACTCTTGAGTAATGACACCGACAAGAGGTTGTGGGCATTTTAATCTTCAATCAGGAGTGGTGAATCCTTTATTGGTTACCCAATTACCTTCGAATACCAATATTTGTGCCCAATCACCACCTAAGAGCGACCTCATCTTGAGGAAACAAGGAATGATGTCGAAGCACAGGATCACTATCCAAAATATCCTTGAGTACCTCAAGTATAGGATATTTATATCATTGCCATGATGAGATTGATCATTGACATTTGATAAATCATCCATATGATAATCTCATAATGGGTCATCCGATGTACTTACTACTCGTCGTAAGCCATATGTTAACTCTAAATATCTCATGCTTATAGTTTATAAGATCCACTACTTGATCAAATTTAAGGAGTGTATCATGTACTAGTCTATCTGGATTAATAATGTCCTTTCTTACTAATCCTATGACTAGGGATTATTTAGTTACTTACATAATTGCACATAATAGTAATCTCATTATCATGTTCTCATTATGACTTACTTTATGCTATGTTTTGTATCATGGACTTCTCTAATTTGATTTAAAATCGATATCAATTCATATATAAATGAATATCAAATTAATGAAAAATTGCCTTTCACTTTATTAATCTAACAATTGAAGGTTTAATTTATCTTGCAAGCTCAATTGGGAAACCTATTTTCATAAATTGTCAAGCTACCAATCTGGAAAGAATTTTTTTTGAAAAAATTTCACATTAAAATAAAAAATTCTAATTTGCTTAACAAATTGCTCTTTTAAGGCTTAGAGAAGATAAGGAACTTAAGAAAATTAAAGTTCCTATCACCAATCCATGTAAACCAAACTTATTGAATAAGAGTTGGAAACCTACTAGGAACCTCTTTAAGAAAGGATGGCATGATGAGTTTATCAAGTTAGCTTCTCAAGATTGTTCAAAGAAGGACACTCTGGTCAGCTAGGCAGACAAGGGTGAAGCTACAAATAGTGATAATCAAGCATTAGCAGATGTTCAACATAATGACTCTACTAAAATAGAGTCCTTCTATGAATACTGTAAAATACATACTGATATGTTGGATAATATTTGAATTTTTAATGAGAAAACTAATGAGAAAAATGTTAGGATAGGAACATAAGATGAAGCTAAAGATCCAACTTCCAATTCAGCTACTAGCTCGAGAAGAAAGTCAGTAAGAAGAAAGGGGAAAAATAAAACTGAAAGTGTACTTCCCTCTGATGATACTAATTTAGAATGTTAGAGGGTGAAATTACCCTTTAAAAATGCAATTATAATGGAGATAATTCTGTAGAATATGCCTATATAGTGGGGCTTATTAAAACAAAATAACAACACCATAAATGCTATCTATTTCTAAACTTTTGGGTGCATAATGGAAAGCTATTTCTAATCACTCTTCACATTATAAAGGAAGAATTTGGTGCTTTTATAATTAAAATAAAATTTCATTGCAATTAGAAGGTGAAAGTGACCAATTATTCACTTAAAATACTAGTTAAATGGTACTAAAACAACTTTTGCAGTTACATTAACCTTTGTTTCAAATTTTCAGTTTCAGATGGAGATGTTATAGGTCAATCTTCAAACTTTGAAGATGCAATGTCAAATCTTTATATTATAATTGGTGATTTTAATTGTGTTCACTCTAACTATAAATCTGAAGGGAGAATAGGGTTTTGCATAACATTAAGGAAGGAGATAACAAGATTGTTCCAGAGGGTATATATGATTGATCTCAGGTTCAATGGTAGAATCTTCACTTGGTGCAATAAGCAACGAGGTCATATGTTGATAAGGGAAAAACTTGATTGTGCATTGGTCAATTAAGCTTGGTTAAACTTCTATCCTCAATCTTTTTCACATTTTATTGAAACTCCTTTCCAGATCACTCTTATATTCTTATTCAGAATCTTAACATAGTGAGCTATTTGGGAGCACTTTTTATATTTTTTAGTGGAATAACACGACAAGATGGTTTCTTTGATCTAGTGATTACCTATTGGAGTCATAATGTAGAAGGATACAAATCCTTTTAGCTGATGCAAAAATTAAAGAAGGTTAAAAATGCTCTCGAATTCTTTATTAATATTTAAACCAGGAAGAATATAGATACTAAGCAAAAGCTTAGAGAAGCTTAGATTGACTGTTTTAACCACCCCAAAAATATCCAATTGAAGATTAATGAGGTATAGAGAATTAAGTACCATCAGGAGGCCTTTAGATTTTATAATTATATCTTGAAAAAAAAAGTTAGAGTTGTCTAATGAAAAGATGGAGACTCAAACATAAAATTTTTCGATGTTTCTCTTTTAGCAAGAAGAAACATCAATAACATTATGGAACTTAGAGTTAACAATAGATATCCTTATTTGGGCTAAACCTCTTTATTACAGCTCACTAGGGATTTTTTTCATTTAGCTAATAGAAACTGTAGATGATTCTACTTAGGGCTAAAAAATTAAAAGATTTTTTAATTGTTCTTTGAGTTAGAATGTCAAGAACTATCTGATTGCTCCTTTCATAAATAATGAAATCCAAGAGGTCTTAGTTAACTTGCACCTTTTAGAGAAACCTGAGCCAGATGGATTCACTACCTTGTTTTTACAAAACTCTTGGAAGATCATAGGCAAACTATTCACTTAAACAGTTTAAGAATGCTTCTCTTCTAATAGAATACTGACGGAATTAAACCATACCAATATTTTCCCAATTTCACATAAGCCTAACCCCTCTTCTCTTATGGATTATAGGCCAATTGTTGGTTGCAACATAATCTCAAAAGAAATTGTCAAGCTCTTGGCTAATAGACTGAAAATGACCTTATAAGTTGTGGTTAATCAAGCATAAGGAGCCTTCATTGCTGGAAGAACCATTGGAGATAATATCATCCTAATGCAAGAGCTATTGAAAGATTATAGCTCAAGGAGAAATAATAAAATTTGCTTTTGGAAAATTGATTTTATAAGGATTTTGACATTGTGAACTGGTAATTTATTCAATCTTGCTTAGAAGCTCCTAAATTCCCTACTCTTTTCAAGGACTGGATCGTGATGTGTATTAGTACTTCTTCAATAAGCATTCATATGAATAGTTCCCCTATAAAGCCTTTGAATTGTGATAAGGGTATTAGACAAAAGGATCGCTTGTCCCCTTATCTATTAACCCTAATAATGGAGGGGTTATTTGGAATCCTTAACAAGCTAGTTGGTTGTCATAATAGGTATCAATTTCATTATAAATGTAAAGATTATAAGTTTAACACACTTCATTTTTGCATATGATCTCACTCTTTTATTTGGTGTTGAAACTCATTGTATGAACATCCTAAATGACATTCTCAAGAGGTTCTTAGATTGGTTAAGACTGAGAGTAAACATATAGAAGAGTAGCAAGTTTTGTTCTAAGGATGTAAGCAATTATACTGAATTATCCAAGATCTTTAGGTTGTAGCTACAATATTTACCTTTTAAGTAATTTGGAGTCCTAATTTCTCAAGCAAAACCCAATTATGTAGATTTTGTTTTTTTCATTAAGAAATAAATATCCAAAAATAATTCTTATCAAAATAGGTTCTTATCACTTGCTGTTAGAGTCACCTTGATCATATCAGTCCGCAATAACTTTTATGTATATTGGATTACTCTTTTGATATTACTAAAGAGAGTAAAATAGATTGAATCATTAAAGCCTTTTTTTTTTTGGGTTAGTTGAAAATATTAAAAATATTAAATTCAAGGGGAGTGACATGACAATTCTAAAAAGACATAGAGGATTGGGAATTATCTCAATACCTCTAATGTAAACCTAAAAGCTATATGTTGAGAAAAATGCCATATAGATCAAGTGGATTCATGAAACTTATCTTAAAAATAAAAACTTCTTGCAATTACCACTTATTAGGGAGTGCTCTTGGATCTTCACTTATATACTACATTTGAGAAGGATATTCCATAGATTGGGAAATGGAGACAATATTTGGATATGATATGAAAAATAGACATATTTAAGCCCTCTTATTCAAATAGATGAGATAGTCTTAATAAAGAATAGAGTCCCTTTTAATGCAAGAGTCTCTTCACTCTAACATTAAGGTAGATGGTTAGGTAACTTTAGAGGCTTAAATTCTCAATTGGCTTCAAATATCTCAAGCTATACCCAATCACCACCCTATGAGCAACTTCTAAAAGGCAATAAGGAATGAATTCAAAGTACAGGAAAAGTATCCAAGATGTCTTTGAACACCTCAAGTGTAATGATATTTGCAACATTGCTATGATGAGAATATCATTGGTACTAAAATCAATTATCCATATGATTATCTTATGGTAGGTTATCTAATGTACTTACTACTCTTAGTAAGCATCCACATGTTAACTCTAAACAACTCATACCTATAGCTTATGAGATCCACTGCTTGATCTAATCAAGGAGTACAACATTTGCTAGTCTGTCCAGAGTAATAATATCCCATCTAATTAATCTTATGACTACAGATAATTTAGATACTAGTATAATTACACGTGATAGGAATCTCATTATCATGATCTTATCATGATTTCCTTCATGTTATATAATGTATCAAGGAATTAATTAACTCAATTTAAGATCACTATCAATTCATAAAGAACATGAACGTTAAATCAACAAAAAAACATTTTTATTAATAAAAAAAATTTATATAATAAGTGCTAAAGGTGATTTCCTTTAGAGAATTTCTCTAACAACCTCCCACTTGTACTAAAGCCAATTGCCTTTATATTTGATACCACATGAGATTCATATCACTTTTGAGGAATCGACTTAGTCATAGGATCATCAATATTCTAATCAGTAGGCACTATCTCTATCTTGACGTCATTTCTACTAATGATTTCTCTGATCAAATAGTATCGCCTGAGTACATGCTTAGATTTATAATAAGACCTTGGTTCCTTTGCCTAGGCTATGGCACCATTTTTGTCACAATATAACTATACTAGGTCAATAATGCTAGTAACCACTCTAACTTCTGTAATGAACTTCTTGATCCAAACTTCTTCCTTTGCCGCTTCTGAAGCGACAATGTATTTTGCTGTAGATGTTGAATTTACAGTGGTCTCTTATTTAGAACTCTTCCAACTGACTGCTCCACCATTAAGTGTAAAAATATATCCTAACTGGGATTTGGAGTCATCCTTATTAGATTCGAAACAAGCATTTGTATACTTGCTCACAACAAGATCTCCTTCCCCATATTCTAAAAATACAACATTAGTTCTTCTCAAGTACTTAAGGTGAGCCTGACTAGTATCTCCCCGTAACACTTAGACTATGTGATACATTAGGTCTTGTACATAACATAACATACATGATTAATCCTATAGCTAAAGCATAAGAGATCAAATTCATATTAGTGCTCTCATCTTATGTCTTTGGACACTTAGATTTTGAGGTGTAATCCCACACATTATGGGAAGATAACCTCTCTTGGAGTGCTCCATGCTAAACCTTTTTAGCATCTTATCTATGTATGTAAACTGAGAAAGACTAAACAACTTCTTAGATCTATCCCTATAGATTCTTATACCTAAAATATAAGCTGCTTCTCCAAGGTTTTTCATAGACAAATCCTTGGACAACCAATTCTTGACTAATTGTAAAGCTGAGACGTCGTTTCCTATTAGTAGTATGTCATCTACATACAACACAAGGAATACGATTGCACTCGCACTAACCTTCTTACGCACATAAGGTCCATATAGATTTTTTGAGAAACCAAACTCTTTGATTGTCTCATCAAATCAGATATTCCAACTCCTAGATGCTTACTTCAATAGATAAATGGATTTTTAAAGCTTGCATACCTTTTCGCCATCATTGGGTATAAAACCATTGGGTTGTGTCATGTACACATCCTCAATTAGGTTTCCATTAAGGAAAGTTATTTTCACATCCATTTGTCATATCTCATAATCATAATGAGCAGCAATGGCTAGGAGTATCCTAATGGATTTTAGCATGGCTAATGGGCTAAATGTTTCATCATAGCCAATTCCTTGTCTTTGACGATAACCTTTATCTACAAACCTAGTTTTATAGGTAACTACATTACCCTCCATGTCAGTTTTCTTCTTGAAAACCCGTTTACACCCTGTGGGTTTTATCCCTTTGGGTAGGTAAAACAAAGTCTATACTTGGTTTTCCTACATGCAATCAATTTCAAATTTCATGGCTTGAAGCCATTTTTCAGATTCTAAACTCTTCAAAACTTCTTTATAGGTAGTGGGCTCATCGTCTCCTGTAAGAAATATGTCATTATGTTCACTTATAAGAAATTCATATCTCTCTAAAACATGACGTATCCTACTTGACCTATGAACTTCTTATTTGAAAAAAGATTGAACTATTGTTTCATCATTATGAACAACAGTCTCAAGTTCAGGCAGTTGATTTATGTCTATTTGAGCATCTTAAACATCCATAAGTTCAATTTTGCTCCCAGTGTCTTCTTTTAGAAGAAAATCTTTCTCTAAAAAGACAACATGATTTAAAGCAACCACCTTTTGTTCCAAAATATTGTAGAACTGGTATCAATCGTTTCTTTAGGATATCCTACAAATAGACACTTGTCAAATTTAGCTTCTAGTTTATCTAACTTAATTCACTTCACATAAGTTGGACAACCCCAAACTTTCATATGAGAAATATAAGGTTTCTTGCTTTTGACTTTGAAGGGACTCTATCTAACATATAAACAATTGCCTTACATGCATATCAGCAAAAGGATTTTGTCATATCTGCTAAGCCCATCATTGACCTCACGATGTCCAATAAGGTTTGATCACGTCATTTTGTTGTGGTCTGTAAGGTCGAGTCCACTGGAATATTATCCCATTATCTCTAAGATAACTTAGAAACTATTAGCTTAAGTATTCACCACCTCGATCTGATCGAAATGTTTTAATACTTCTACCTAGTTATCTTTTACCTCATTTCTAAATTCTTTGAACTTTTCAAAGGCCTTAAATTTGTTTCTCATTAGATATAAATACCCATATTGTGAATAATCATTGATGAGGGTAATAAAGTATATGAAAACCCCTTTGGCTTGTATGGACATCGAACCACATACATCTAAATGTATTAAGTCCAATAGCCCAATATTTATTCACCCTTTCCTTTAAAGGGTAACTTTGTCATCTTGCCTAACCAGCAAGTGATTTGACCTATTCGTTACGCTCTTGGAGGTTGAATCAAAGTATTCCAAGAATTGCACTATAGGGTGCAACCCCAAGTCGTTCACTTAATCAGAACCTAAAATGATTGAACCTAAGTTAACCTTGCTATGCAAACTAATTTTGAGAAAAGGGGGTTTTTGGTTTTTGAACTCATTAATAGAACAAATTTGAATGTAAAACGAATGTTTTTGGATTTTAAGGGTATTGAAAACTGAAGGATGAAAAAATCAAAAGACTAAACAGTGATAAAGTCCCTTTGAAGGTGATTTTTGTCCATCATAGTTTGAAATTGATTTAAGTGAGAGTAGAAGTCACTAAGCTTCAAAATGGTAAACCTTGAAAGACTCTTCAAGTCCAGCATCTTAATCAATGAGACTCCATTTTTTAAAATCCCATTAAGTGCTCTTAGTTTGTGTAGTAGGATTAGCCAATGCAATAGATCAAATGGAATCTAAAATCATCTCAACATCAAACATAACCAGGCAAGATAAGAGAGAATCAAGAAAATTTCAAATAGACATATATAAAACTTCAACATTTAAGTTCAAAGTTCTTCATAAACCAATCCATCCTACACATAATGAATATCTGACATTTGATTAAAACCATAATCAAATAGCTTAACTACAAATCATAAATCGTAGACCTAGGATGTTATAAATTCATAGTTGAACCATGGATTAAACTACTCCCCTTTGTCAACCTATTGAGCTCCAGCCATTGTTGCACCTTCAAGAGGAAAAGAAACACCTAGCCACTGATTGCAATTAGAAACTTCACAACATGGAATGAATCTGAATCACCCATGTTGGAGGTTTGATAGTAGAAAGAAAAATATGGAAAAGGTTAGAGTTTTTTTTGGAGAGTAAAAATGAAGCAAAGTCAATATCTATCTGTCTCTACCTCCTCTCCTTTAGTTATCCCAAAATAAATTTTTTTAAGTGGTATTTGGGTCAATTCACATGCATGGGTAAGTAAGATTTCCAAAAATGATTTGGTTTTAGGTTGCTGCTTGAAAGTTTCTGCCACCCGAAAGCTCTGGGATGTTGATTCACATGTTTTGCAGCGGTAAAGTGATGAGTTCGCCGTGGCTAACTTGTCCAGAAAGGTCTTCTTCCTTGATCTTATGGCTTAACAATTTCTTGGTCCTTACTTTTGGCTCCACTTCTTGAATGTCCTACAATGAAAAGCAATAGTTTGCAATATCAATTGTCCTATAAACCAAGTGAGTGCAAATAATAACTAATTATGACAATTTTACCCTCAAACTATATTAATTCAAAACAAGCACTCTTGAACTAAATTAAGCACAATATCCAACAGAAAGAGCGAAAAAGGATAACAAAAACTATAAAAATATCACTAAATAATATAGAATACTTGGGTTCAATCAAATTCCCCCACACTTAGACTTTTGCACTCCTGGACAAAGCTCATAAAAGTTAAAGGAATACAAGTGTAAAAGGAAATACTGACCATACTTAAAAATGAAAGCAGGAAATTAAGAAAACTATTTTGTCAAAAATCAACTAAAGCAGGCTGAAAGAACACCAAGAAGATCAACACTACAAGTATTAAATCTAAGAGATTAAGCAAAAGAGACTTATCTGAGGGGAAACTGTTTAACTCTCAACTCACTTGTCTTAGGGTAATTTCACTCTAAAATCTGCGTAGTTCATTCTCTACCATAAGCTTGTGATAGTTATACCTCTCCACCATAAGGACTATAATTTTGCGAATCAAGAGGACTTTTAGGGTTGTAATGATGAATGAAGGCCAAGTGAAATGGATGAAATAAAAGAAACAAGATGAACAACATGCATCATAATTATCATCCTCATCAAATGAGTGTTAACTATTCCAAAGAAAAATTTTAAAATTCTAACATAGCAACCATTTTTTTTAGAGTACTATGCTGCAAAACAATTGTTGGGACAAATTTCATAATTAGACTCAAACCCGGTTCCTCAAATGTTCGAAGGAACTACATAGGAAACTTAAAACTGGTGCATTTGAAGTACCAAAGTTCTCACTGTTTATTCTTTACTGAACTATGGTAGTAGCACACCATCATACTGGTTTGGTAAAAGACACTACTTTTTTTTTATTTACCCAACCCGTGAATTCTACTCAAAAACACTTAAACTTAGAAAACTAGAGATAAAATATTTAAATCAATTTATAAAAGTGTGCATACACTCAAAAAGATGGCTCAAGGGGGCTAGCAATGGTTAAATGTGTGTGGTTTATGTTTGGGTGGGAAAGGTTTTGCAATGAATGCCTCTTTCATTTTCACAAAATTTAGTTCTTCAAGCCTTGATTAAGAATTAAAACAAGTTCTAGAAGGATATAAAATTAAGTAGATACACACAAATGAAATAATTCAGGCCCAAATATCCGTCCAATAAGGTTAGTATCTCAATTAAGCAATCTCAAGGTTTAAGTGCCACTTCCTTAATGTACCCTCACTTACTTCTTGTTGAAAACATTAAAAATGGAATTAGTCAAAATCAACTATCATTTAAAAGCATGGATAGTTTTCCAAAAGCATATGTAAAACTTTGAATTTTTCAAAACTTTTCAATCATAGAAGTATTAAGAACCTAATTTGCGAGCATTGTTTAAGTGTTGGCCACGGCAAAGTAAAAAGTTGGAAAAGTTTCTCCGCAGTGAAAAGTGGTAGAAATGTGGAGAAGATACAAAAAAGTATTGGCCGCGGCGAAGTTAAAAGTTGGAAAAGTTTCGTCGTGGAGAAAAGTGGCAGAAACGTGGAGAAGATAGAAAAATGCATGTAATTGCAATTTCACCTTAAGGAACAATTTCAAAACTTAAAATATAACAAATATAACACATAAATGACACTTAAGTGGCCAAAATGTTGCATGAAGAAACTATTTGGTTTCCTCCCCCCTCACTTAAACACAATATTTCCCGTAAGATTGAAAGTGTTAAAGAAAAATCACGTAAAGATGATAAACATTAGATGAACGAATAGACAATATCACAATAGCCAATGAAATAAATACAACATTCAACACAGGCTAGATAAACCAAGGAAAAGATATCAGAAAAGTTAACTAAGTATCCAGGAAACTCAAAACTAAAAACATAAAGACTCAAAGATAAAACAAGAAGACAAAATACAAAACAACTCAAGATTGATCTGTAGGGGGATTAGTTGTGGACCTAGACAGTTCAGACCTAAATTGGTCTGCTCCAGATGTGCCCTCCCCAAATGTTCCAGCGTCGGACCATGGTTCATCCTCATCAGAGGGCAATTAGAATTGAAGGCTTCATCCAACAAAACATTTATGCAATGACTATAACACATGTCTTGATCATACATGGTATCTTGATGCGTCTGTTGCTGGATCTTGCCCAAGAGACTGAGACAGAGTTGGTCGAGACCAACAAAAAGTCCGTCAAGCTTGGTAGCAAGGGTCACTAAGGTGACAGGTTTAGGTACTTTTGGAGCTGGTTGGTCATGCTCAGTGGGTGCACCGGCTGCTGAGGTTATTCCAATATTAGATACAGGTATAAGAACGGGTGGCAGTGCAAGGGCAAGGTGTTTTAGGCAGTCATACCTAAAGAGTGGGTCCGGTTCAAAATAGTTGTTGTTATTGAACCCAGGGATGTTGTGGGTGCAAAAAATGTCAGAAACAAGGTGAGGGAAGGCTATTACGTTTATTAGTTTGGGTGTATTGATGGATTCATAGAGGGCGGAGGAAATAGCATCAGCTATGTTGACCGAATGGCCAGTCATTAGGAGGTAGATGTAGAGAGCTTGGCATTTGGTGACGATGGCTGGGTGGGTGGTGAGAACAATGTTGTTACAGACCAAATGCAACCAAGGACGAGCCTCTGGTTATAACTTGCAACATTTAAGGTAAAGATTGGTATAGCGTGGCCGATGCTAGTCAGCACCCTCTTGATAGAGAGTGAGAGCAACATCAACGATAGGATAGTTATGGATGAGTTGGTCAAAACGGCAATGGCGACAGGGGGGAAGATCAAAGTGGTGGCAAATGTTGGAGGTGGTGAAGGTATAGGGCTCCCTAATGCCATGGAATTCAATGGCTAGGTGATTATGGAATCGAGCATAAGTGTAAAAATGATGAACGAATTTGTCATTACTTAAGGTACGCTCCTTAACGGAGCCAGTTAATTGGGATGGATGAAGTTCCTGAGCAAAAGGGTTGTCTAGGGGGGTTAGAGGAAAGGGTCATTCTTTGATAAGAAGTCTAGCATCAACTTTTTAATATAATTCCTCAAATGTATACTCATTGTGAAGTGAGTCAGGTTCACTAGAGGGGGTAGGGTTTTTGGTTTGAGTCATTTGCCTGCAGATAAACAAACTAAATCAAGATCAGACCAAATCAAAACTTTGCTGCAGCGTACTCCACTTCGCCGCAACAAAACATTCTGGAGGGACGATATGTCTAACTATTTTACCCTAAATATCAACAACACATAAGATAAAAATGGACAAAGAAGGGGAACTGAGATACTTACAAAGCTGAGGAGAAAGCTATGCAAAAAGAGAATCGAGAGTGAAGGTGATTAGGAATGGAAAATAGGAGGAAGGAGCTGAGAAGAGTTGCCGCGGAGAAATAAGGTTGTGAAAGGGAGAATCGGTAGGTTTAAGAAAATAGAAAAGTGAAAAGACGAAAAGAGTAGGAAAAGAAAATGAAAGGTTGAGTGACATATAGGGGTAGAATGGTAATATGATAAATAAATATCGAAGACAGGAGAGGGTAGCCTGCATAGATTTTATCTTTGCTGCGGCAAAAATTTGATGTTGCCGTGGCAAAAAATGTCCCAAGAGGAAAAATGGAAGAAATAGAAATACGTCGTGGTAAAAATAACCCAATAGAAAATGGAACGGAATAGGAGTACGTCGCTGCGGCGAGAATTTCCCGAAAGAAAGAAACTAGGTGGAGACTTTTACCACGGCGAAACTATAAGTTAGCCGCAAAAAAAGTAACCCAAACTAAAAAAAACAGAGAAAAAATTTTTACAAAGAAAGGAAAAACATGATAAAGAAACACAAAACACAGTCTGGATACTTAGAAAACCTTAAGTTAATATGTAGAGTTGCAAGGTACTAAATAAGTTCAAGAATGAAACTGCAACACAACCAACAATACGCAACTTCTCCAAACTTGAAGATATATCATGCTTCAAAGTGATCAATCACAACAAAATAAAGGTGAAAGACAAAATTAAAAGGGCGTGTTATTGAATTGAAAATTACTATTAAACTAAAAACTAAACTACTTTTCCTACTGGGTTAGTTTCTCCCCCACACTTACTCAATAAACTAATGCGCCAAACATGTCATGAACAATCACAAGAAAAAAGTAAGTAAACAAGTGAAGGAAAGAAACAACCTGAGATTTATGGAGGTTTCCGGTTCTCATAGTAAAGCTTCAAGAGATGTCCATTCACCTTAAGCTTAGCTCCAGTCTCTTCATGTAAAAGCTCCACCATGCCAAATTTGTGCACTTTTGTGACTATGTACGGCCCATCCCAACGAGTATTAAATTTCCCTTGCTTAAAAGTGAAATGAGCCTTAAACAATAACACTTTATCTCCCTCTTTGAAGCCCTTCCTTAGGATGCCTTTATTATGCAGAAACTTGATTTTCTCCTTATAGAGTCGAGAGTTCTCATTCGCCACTAGCCTCAACTCTTCCAATTCTTGCAACTGCAACTTTCTCTCTATCCTAGAAGATTCTAAGTCCATGTTGCACTGCTTGACTGCCCAATAAGTTTTATGTTCCAACTCCACTGGAAAATGGCAAGCCTTGCCATAAATTAAGCAGTATGGAGACATCCAGATTGGTGACTTATAGGCGGTCCGATAAGCCTATAATGCTTCTTCTAAGCATAAACTTCAATCTTTCTTGGATGGTTTTAAAATCTTATGCAATATATGCTTCACCTCTCGTTTAGATATTTCAGCCTGATCATTATTTTGGGGGTGATATACAGTGGAGACTTTATGAGTAACACCAAATTTTGAAAACACATTATCAACTACCCTATTACAGAAGTGTGTACCCCTATCACTCACCACAACCCTTGGAATCCCAAACCTACAGAAAATGTTGGACTTAAGAAATTTAAACACTATTTGGGCATCATCTTTTTTAATAGGCACAGTCTCTATCCATTTAGACACATAGCCTACAACTAAAAGGTTATATACAAAACCAAAGGACAGAGGGAAAGGGCCTATGAAGTCAATCCCTCAAACATCAAAGATTTCGCAAAATAGTAGATGCTACTGAGGCATTTCATGCCTTTTACCTAACCCCCCAAAACGTTGGCATTTGTCACGAGACCGAGAAAATGTAAAAGAATCTTTAAAAAGTGTTGGCCAATAAAAACTAGAGTCCAAAATTTTTCTAGATGTTCTCCTTGCACTGAAATGCCCTCCACAAACCATAAAATGGCTAGCTAAAATAATGGCATCAAATTATTCATTAGGCACACATTTCCTTATGACTTGGTCACTGCACATTCGCCATATATGAGAAGCATCCCAAATGTAATGCCTTGCTTCAATCCTAAGCTTTTGTGCCTACGAATTAGACATAAGAGGAGGGGTGAGTCCAGTCATAAGGTAGTTAACTATATGTGCATACCAAGGCTCTTTTAAGAATAAAGCACATAAAACTATATCAGGAAAAGAATCATAAGTGAGCTCAAAAGAGTCTACTCGCCTTGTATCCTCTAGTAGCCTACTCAAGTGATCAGCTACATGATTTGCCACCCCTAGTCGGTCCTTTATTTCGATGTCAAATTCTTAAAGAAGTAATGCCCATCTTATCAATCTTGGGTTAGATTATGGTTTCTTGAGCAGATATCGAACAGTTGCATGATCAGTAAAAACAATCACATGAGAATTTAATAGATAAGGCCTAAACTTTTCTAAAGTGAAAACTACTACAAACAGCTCCTTCCCTGTTATAGTGTAGTCGATTTAAGCTGCATATACTGTTTTTAAGGCATAGGCAATTGCTCTTAAGATTTTCTCCTCCCTATGGCAAAACATAGCTCCTATAACACAATTAAAAGCATCACATAAAAGCTTAAAAGGTAAGTTCCAATCAGGGGCAACTAGAATAGGGGGAGAAATGAGTTGAGACTTTAACTCATCAAAAGCGTCCTTACACGAATCATCAAAGTCAAATTTTACATCTTTTTGTAAAAGCCTTGAAAGAGGCAACGCAATCTTGCTAAAATCTTTTATAAAACTGCTATAGAATCCTACATGACCCAAAAATGATCTTATATCTTTAATATATACAGGATAAGGCAACGAAGATATTACCTCAATCTTAGCTTTATCAACTACAATTCCATTGTTAGAAATCAAATGACCTAGTACTATGCCCTCATTAACCATGAAATGACATTTTTCAAAGTTCAAAATCAAATTCTTCTCAATGCATCGTTTCAAAACTTTTTCAAGACTAGCAAGGCAATTATCAAAAGAATCACCATACACAGTGAATTTATCCATAAAGACTTCCATGCATTCTTCTAAAAATTCATAGAAAACAGCCATCATACAACGTTGGAAAGTCACTAGGACGTTCCATAAACCAGAAGGCATCCTACAATAAGCGAAGGTACCAAAAGGGCATGTAAAAGTGGTTTTATCTTGCTCCTCCGGTGCAATAGGTACTTGAAAGTACCTAGAGAAACCATCCAGAAAACAATAATGAGATTTGCCTGCAAGTCGTTCTAGCATCTAGTCAATAAAGGGAAGAGGGAAATGATCTTTTTGTGTGGCATCATTTAATCTTCTATAGTCTATGCACACACGCCAGGAATTTTGACTTTTATAGGAATAAGTTCATCCCTATCATTTTTAACCACATTGACCCCACTCTTTTTAGGCACTATATGGATCGAACTAACCCACTCGCTATCAGATATGGGATAGATGATCCCAACACTCAAAAGTTTGGTGATTTCTTTTTTAACCACATCTAGGATAAGTGGATTTAATCTCCTTTGGGGTTGTCATACAGGTTTGGAACCCTCACTCAGTAGAATCCTATGTGTGTAAATAGCTGGACTAATCCCAAGTATGTACACTAAAGTCCACCCTATAACCCTCTTATGCTCTCTCAAAATGGTAAGGAGTCTCTCTTCCTCAGAGCTAAACAGGGAATTGGAAATTATGACAGGTAATCACTCATTAGACTCAAGGAAAGCATACTTTAAAGTAGGGGTAGGGGTTTCAATTCAATTGTAGGTGGTTGCACAACAGAAGGTATTAATTCATGAAGTTCAAGAGAGAACAAATTTCTTCCCTTTTCTTCAACCAATGGTAATCGAGGTTCCATGCGGTCAGCTTTACAATCTCTATCAATTCCAAGCATTAAACCTTCAATCTGAGATTTTGTTGCAATGAAACAACTTCATCAATTTCCATATCAAAGTTACCCTCCTTGATGCCAAAATCACCTGAAACATTCACAGAAAACCTTTCCTAAAGGGGGTCATCACTGACAGTAGAATCAGGTGAATACAATTTAGAGTCAAAGGAATCCTGTTGCAATTCGAATGCAAAGCAAGCATCATCAACAACAATATCAATCATGTTAACACCCAAAAGTGAGTAATCTTCATATGGATGTTTCATCGCTTCAGACATGTTAAAACAGACTTTTTGATCACCTACTTCCATTGTGATGGTGCCTTCTTTCATGCTAATCATGGTGTTAGCAGTCCTTAAGAAAGGTCTATCAAGAATCAGTGTGGTGTCAAGTGCAAGTTCAGAAGACATGTCAAGCACATAAAAATCAGCAGGAAAAACCAAATCTTTAACCTGGACCAAAATATCCTCTATAACACCCTCAGGATACATAATAGACCTATCAGCCAATTAGAGCACTACCGTGGTAGACTTAAGAGTCTTGACTCCCAATGAAGTGTAAATTGACTTAGGTATGGCATTAATAACTGGCCTTAGATCTAACAAAGCTCCCATTATAGTTACTTTACCCAAAGTGCAAGGGATGGTAAAGGATCCATGGTCTTGGCATTTCACCAGGATTTGAGGTTTAAATAGAGAAGACACATTTGAGGTTACTTGAACTCTTTCATTTGGCCTAAACCTCCTCTTATATGTACACAGTTCTTTAAGATATTTGGCATAAGCAGGAACCCATTTCACAAGATCAAGCAAAGGAATATTGACTTCCACTTTACTAAACAGATCAAGAATATCCTTTTCATGCTTAGTGTCAGTCATTCTTTTGCTCATCAAATAAGATTTAGGAAAAGGAAGGTCTTTAAGATTTACCTCCTTACCATTGGCTTTATTGGCTCCATGCTTGCTTGACTCAACATGCTC
>JAOSBN010000005.1:28200677-28212885 GCA_027563595.1 Erythroxylum suave
TCATGAATTAGGAGTCAACAAATGCATAAATACTTAAGAAAATAGGGCCAATTCATAGTATAAATCTGGTTCAATCAGTGCAGATGTGACATCTCTTGATATTGGAGTAGGTTCACAAGGTGCTAGTGTGTGATATTCTGGCTATGTACGAGCAGATGGCTCATCAGTTGCACTTTCAAGGAGCTGATAGTATCGTGACTGCAGTTGTGTCGGCACTATACTACTTGGTGCAGCCTTATTCTTCTTCTTGGGTATACCAGGTCCCATATCAATCACCTACATTCAATTCAACATTAGATTTCAATGATAATATTAATTGATTAATTAATATTCATCAAACCATATTTAAAGAAAACAACATAATCTACAACTAAAAAAAGACCTAATAACTCAATGTAAAAAGGAAAAGTGGACCTGATGTTTAATCATGGGATAAAGTATACTTCAAAACTTCACGTTTGCAATATTGCACCAGATGTAAAAGTATATATTTAAAACATGACTGAAGCACTTATTTTCTTATGAAGATGATATGATTCATTGGTTTAAATTCATCAGTAATAGTTCCTTGTGTAAGTGTGTTGCTCAATTATATGCAGCTGGAAGATCATGGAGCACAACTAAGGAAAAATGACCAACCAACACATTCTGAATTACAGATGTCTTAAACATATATAAATTGTTTATTAAGATTTATGGCCATCTATATTTCAATCACTAACAAATGATTATGAAAAATTGAAGGATGGTTAAAGAATGTTTGTTGACCTTATCTGTAGTCATGCTGGAATGATCGTTATGAACCACTTTTTTGGATTGCTTTGGTCCTTTCCTTCATTTCTTTTAGAAAATTCTTTACTTTAAAGCTCTTCCACATTTTAGACCTCTTGCGAAAAGATAAGGGGAAAGCTGTTGAAAGAAACACGATTGATGTGCTTATCCCATTGACATCCTAAAATGCAATAAAGAATTTAAAAAACTAGCAGTTTCGTGACAAATTCATTGTTGGATTTTCTACTATTTGGATCTGTGTGAAAGAAAGAGAAAGGGACTAGACATGCTGTTTGTGTAGTTTTGAAGGCAATGTTGCTTTTTCTAGCTTAAATATTTTTTATTCCAAAGTAGTTAGATAATCACATGAGGAAGGCATGTCTACATGACTCTGGGTTTTGATCTACACATTTACAGGTTGCAAGACTGCAGGAACAACTACAGGAGGAAAGGGAAAAAAGGAAAGCTCTTGAAGCCACACTTAGTGTAACTGAGAAACCCTTGTCTGTTCCAGCCATGATTGATGAAAAAGTTAGTTTGTCTCTGCTCTAGTAGGTGTAATTGTTGAAATAGCATATCAAGTTGTTAACTTATGCCACAGTTAAAGGAAGATATTGAGGAAGTAAATCAAACTAAAGTAGACATAACCAAGTTAGAGAAGAAGGTTGATGATCTGAGTGTGCAGCTCAATCAACGGTATGGACCAATTAATTTTTCTCTACCTTAAACAACCCATAGACTTGAACAATCAAGCAGAAAAGCCGTAAGTCCCTTTTTAGTTTCTATTCAATGTTTTATTCTATCAGTTTGTCCTCCTCTATTAGCAGCAACTGGAAAGAAAAAGATATGTAGCTTCTAAAATTTGATTATGTGGTTAATGTCAATTTTTGCAGGGAAGACAAACAAAAAGTTGCTGCAGGAAAGTCTACAAGTAAGGTAAAATAAACTGGAACTTCCAACATACTGTTGATGAATCAGTGCAAGAATTTGTCAGTTTTCTTGAATAAGAAGTCCCTAGATCTCTAAATGCCTTGATTCCCTAGTAGATCACAATACGTGTACCGTTCTAAGCCTATTTATTATTCGATATGTACTGAATAAGCTAGATGTTTTAGACATTGCTTGATTATCTTATGTAATGCATGATAACAAACTCCATGTGTGTGTTAATTGTTGGAGAATTTTGTTGTGCTCACTCACATAATCTACCATATTTTTGAGCATGATGGAGTTGGATTGTCAATTACATACAGTAAAATTAGAGGTGCAAACTATTTTAATCTATATTTAAGGTCAGGTGGAATTTTTCAATGGAACTTTGCTGATATTCTTATGTATGTTTCAAGCTAACATTATTATGCACAGTTGTGGCTAGCGTGAACCCGGCAGAAATTTGTGGGAATCTAAGAATTGGAATTGTTAACTTGCCAGCTCATTAGCCTAGTTAACCAATTATTTTTGTGCTGTCTAACTTAATTATTAAATGTAAAAAATAGATTACAATGCCTTTTTCCTTTAGCTACTTTCGGGTGCCTTAATTTGAGACCTAATCAAGTCAGCAGCTTTTACGATATTAGTCTTTGACGAATAATTCATGATAGGATATTGCTATTGATGGGGCTGAAAGTGAGGATAAGCATGAATCACATTTAAGCAGTAAGCATCCACCTCAAAATCAACAGCTGGATCACACGTGTAGCAACATTCCCAATTCTGTTTCAACTCATTTCAAGAAATCTGGTATAAAGAACGAGGTAGGCAATGGATTGTTGGTGGTTTGATGATTTAATTCATTTAAAATGACTTCCCAATCTTGTGGGATATTGTGATACTATGTAGCCTTCATTTTGCTCCAGTAACAATAGTTGCTTGTCTAAGGATCTATTTTGCAATAGCTTCGTAATAGATATCTGCCAACAAATGTCCTAATTTATTTGTGCTGTCAACCATAGGGAGCAAATTCTACAGCTTCTGCACTAACAAAGTTGACGACTAGACTCGACTTTCTCAAGGAGAGATGCAACCAGATAGCAAATGAAATCCAAAATCTGGACAAAAGGCGTGCACCAAGTAAACCAGCCTTGAACCAAGAAAGGGGGAGACGATTGGAGGATTCTCAATCAGCCTAGGTCCCAGATAAACGGGTGGAAATTGAAGGCCCATTATTACCTAATACTGACAAGATGCAAAAATTAGCCATGATGCCGGAAACAGAAAGCCAGGATCCTCGAATTATTCAGAGAAGAAAATAGGACAAGGCAAGGCAATGTTAGTAAAGTTGCAGGAGAAGTCCAACTCAAGTGACCACAAGAGCCAAAAATTAGATGATTCATTTTCTACCAATAACACTTAGAGGATTGTGTTCATTTTTTGTAGTGACTTTGTTAATAAGATGCTAATTCAATCCCTAATGACGACCTAAAAACTTGTCAATAGTTTTATATAAAAAATTTCGTACTGCAATTATACTAATCATATCTCATAATATAAAAAGTATTGTTCCTATGAGGACTAATTAATTACTTAACAACTTGAATGCATTTTATATAAAGTAATCAAAAATTGAATGAATTGAACTAAAATAAATTAACTAAAATTGAAAGAACTAATAAAACTAAACGATTGAATAATTAACTAGCAATAAGAAGAAAGTTAATTAGTGATGGAAACTTATAAATTTTTTTATTCTTGTTTTGTCTTCCCTTTATCTTGTTGATTCAATCATATTTGATCCTAAATATCCTGAGATTTGATTACTCTTTCTTGAGATCTAATCAAGTAATCCTATTTGAAATTGATAATAATAGAAGAACCTATCAATTCACAAAACTACTACCAACTATTCAATCGGATTTGAAGCAATCCTAAGGATAATTAATTCATAATTAAGATCTCTCTTCAATTGTTTATTAATCTGTTATTTGTAACTCTATCAAGCTACCAACTCATTTTGTGAACCATAACACATATGACTTGATTCAATTTCTCAATTTATTACCAAGTATAAGCATAACAAATATCACAAAGCATTGATATATCTATTGATTTCAAAATGAATAAAGTTTAACAAAAATAGATCACCCATTCATACTTCACTAAGCCTTATACTAAGCATAATGTCATATCAAGTGTTTACTCTCCCCCATTCTTATTACATAAATTAGTTCATTATAAAAATTATTCACAGGCTCTTTATGAATATGATTATTTCTCACCACTACTTTAAGTTTAGTTTTGTAGAGTTAGGTTTTAATTTTGGGTATGCTTCAAACACATCATACTTTAATTTTGGGTAAGTTTACTTTATCTTACTACTAGTAGGCTCAATATTATATTTAATTTATGGTTATATGATATATTTTAATCGAGCCTTAGAGAGTCCAAATTTGTAGCCATCAAGTGCATTTTTAGATATTTATGGTACCATTTTGTTAAGATGTTGGTACTTTAAGCATGCTTTTTTTTAATTTCATTGGTTATTCAAGCATGGATTATACCAACAATATTTATCAATTCCTATGAAGTGCATTAGTCTCATAATTTAGCAAGAAATAAAATTTGATTGCCTTATCAACTATAGAAGCCCAACATGTGGTAGTTAGTTGTTCTTCTTTATAAATTTTATGTCTTAGACAATAACTAATAGACTATGGTATAGACCATAAAAAGATACAAATTAGGTATGATAGTACTGTTGATATTCACCTTAAATAGAAGCTTATTTACACTATAAAACTAAGCACATAGAAATTAAATATCATTTTGTCAGAGATCATTTGAAAAATGTAGATAGTGAGTTAAAATTTGTGCATGTACAACACCAATTGGCTAATATTTTCACTATATCTATGATTGAATTTTGCATAGTTAGAAAATAATTTAAAGGAAAATCTAAGTGATGATTGTCTCTTTAAATATTTATAATTAACCTTGATTGGCATTTTTATGATTCTTTATATGGTCTATTATTTTAGTTTAAGATTGTTTCTTAAGTTATCAAGATATAGTAGTTGGCCAATATCTCATTATGGTCAACTAGTATCCTTAAAAATCTCCAATTTTTTCTTTTCTAGAAAGGATGTAATGAGTTTGGTTGCATTAGTCAACCACTTAGTCACATTACTCAACCAACATCCTTTAGTGGTTGACCAATATAATCTTTCACTTTAAAAAATTTTTTCCACCAAGTTTATGCTGAGTTTGGTCAATAATATTAGTCGACCAACACTTGGCATTATTTGAACAATATATTCAAATGGCTAAACGCTAACAAAATCAACTTAAAAATAACTCGAAGATTGAACATTTATTTACTACCAATCTGGAGCTAGAAAGGAATTAAATCCAATGCATGGCTGGTATTGAAAAGAACAAATTTAGTCTAAGTACATTTGATAAAAAGGACAATTAAGGATAATATCACTCGCTAACTTATTGCTAGAGCTTTTGGAAACAAAGAAGGTGATGTTGGAGAGAAGATTGTCTTCATAAATAAACTGCTTACTTTGCTTATTAAGCTTGGTTAACTAGGTAACTTTGAGATTTGTTATTGGTTTTGAATCCTTGATGATTGTATTAATTGTATTTTATGACTTTGCTTGTACTTAAATTTCTAATTAATTTTTCTCTTCTTAAATAATACCTTTTATTTTAATAGGAAACTTACATAAGAACTATGTTATCTCAACTTTGTGCTTAGATAAATTCAAGGATTATAATCTTTTTCAATTTTTCATTGGAAAAATATGGGAATCATTGATTATCAAGACTTACATGTAAGTCCTACAAATTTTATATTGGTCTATTGAAACCTTATACCTCTTGTAATCCATAATGAGATTTATCTCTTTGTTAAAATCTAAGGTGTCAAAATTTATATCACTAGTGAAACCTTTGACATTTCTATAACTTAAATATTATTATTGTTGTTATTGTTCTTCTTGTTGTTGTTCTTGTTGTCTTACCAAATTCCATTTTAGTCCTCATATGTACCTATAGGAGTTAAAACCATATTTGAGTTAGGTAATATAGCTTATGTCACTAGAAAACAAATGATGTTCATGCTCTTAAAGTTATTTTTAGGTTCAAACATCTCTTTACCAAATACAACTTTATTTCTTCTAGTGGACACTTCACCTTTGTAGGTCATAATGATCATTGATTCCTTTATACTCTCATATTAGGTAAGAATATCCATCTTGCTAACTTCATTCTGGACAATATAGCCCATTTCAATAAAAATAAAAATAAATCATATTCCGTATGTTTTTTTCTTTAGTCTCATCTTTCAACACTTTAATATACTCCTAATGAACATAATGTTGATTTTAATATATTTATTTGCTTTCTCTAGTCCTAATTATATGGGCTCTCACCTTTTAACACTTTAATATACTCCTAATGAACATAATGCTGATTTTAATGTATTTATTTGCTTTCTCCAGTCCTAATTATATAGGCTACTAATTGGTTAATGGCTAATGACTTAATTATACTAGTGGTAGCAACTCTAACTGAAACAACCTTCACAAATACATAAAGCTCCCCCATATGAGGTTGGTCTCAATAAGCCTCTTCTTACTCACACTATTAAGTTCTCTATGGATGATGAGGCCATTACCTCGCGACCACATCATAAGTCTCTACCTAATGCTTTTCTAATAGCTATTAAGTTTTAGCTAAATATGTTGAAAGGTGTGCTTGACACTTTTTTAGACATCACGATGCACGATATTAATAACTATAAAATTTGGTTTAGTTTTGATTTTCTCCTTCGATTAACTAATTTTTTAATGTTTCAAAAAGGAGAGAGAATTTTAATGATGTTAGATTTAGGGGGAGTAATGACATATGTGGTGAAGTGACTTTCATATATACAGTGACTTTTGTAACTATGATATTTTATTCTTAAGTAAATTTTTTTATTTGTATATATGGATATTCCTTTTAATTGATATTGAAAATGTCCTTTACTCTTAATGGTTAAGTATGATTTATGCGAGAGAGCTAATCAATTTCGTAATATGGAAAATAGTGTTTATTCTTGTTGATAAGTTTTATAATGTAAAATTTTTAATAACGCAATCATATAGATCGTATCTCGTAGTATCAAAGGTATTGTTCCCACAAGGACTGATAACTTGCATTTTGTGCGTGTTAATTGTGTTTGTTTTATGTTCTTTTGATATGTTTATGTGATGTTTTGCTTGTGTTTTTATGGTAATTTATGTCTTTGTATGTTGTAGGTGATAAAATACCAAAGTGATGCAATTAGGAGTGAATTTGGCTAATTTGGAACTGGATAGAATTTCAACATGACCATGTTGAAGGTGCCGCGACACCGGCAAATTGCTACCTACGAATTTTAGATTAATTAACTTGGGATTTGGGCCAGAATGACACAACCTGCTATTTGTTTTCATATTTTTTTGGGTCCCATTTTGGTTATTGTAAAAAAGTAAACCTAGACTATATATAGCCTCATTCTAGGAAATTAGATTACAATTAGAATTTGAATTTAAAAGACAACAACAACTCTTGTGTATGAAAAACAGAAAACTCTTCTCTAAGAACAATGTCTTTTTCATTGCTACGCGTGGCTAACTTTTCATTTAGATAAGGTATCTAACGTTCGATTAATGTAATTCGTGAGACTCTTTGGGTTTGGTTGCTTTTGTTTATCTCTTATGTTTGTTTGATCTCTGTGCTTTGATCGATTTATTGTTGCCATGTTTGTTGATTAATGAGGCCTGTTAATTGATTGACTTGGTGATAAATTGCTGAATAGATTAGTAAATCCGTGATTTCTATCTATTGAAGTGGTGAATTAATTTCAATTAAGAAACTAATGAGATTAAATAATTTAGGCTAAATAGATTATGGATTCTCTGATTCTATTGGCTAAAACAAAGGTCCATTAGAGTCTACTACTACCATAGATTATATTCTGTAGAGCTTTACTTAGGAATAGTCAAATTAGTTAGAGTAATAATCTGCGGAGCTTTACTCAGGGTCATCAAATAGTTACGAATGGATTGGTTGATATGTGCTATTCACTTTCTTCTATAACTTTGGCCATAAGAATGAACTGAATTTACATTTTTGAGTCTATGATCAGATTACAGTATTGAATGGAGGAGTAAGTTGGCTAGGCCTTTCTTTATATTGTTTCTAATCTTTATTTTTAATTGTCTTCTGCGTGATTTCGTATTCTAAAATGAATGAGTGAAATACTGTGAGGGTGTGGATGTTATTACTTTTTACTTGGGCATTTCTGAAGCGAATAACATTCCTAATTAATTAGGAGATTGACCTTCATGGGTTTGTTTGTTTAATTCTAGATTGCATACATTAACTTAAGAAGTGATAAGTGCAGTTAAAAGAATTGTGATAAGATGCTGAAGTGTCTTGATAATTTGAGTTGATTGAATACTTAAGGGCAAGTATTGTTCAAGTGTGGGGAGTTTTGATAAATTGCATTTTGTGCATATTAATTGTGTCTGTTTTATGTTCTTTTGATATGTTTATGTGATGTTTTGCTAGTGTTTCTATAGTAATTCTTGTCTTTGAATGTTCTAGGTGATGAAATACCAAAGTATGCGATTTGGAGTGAATTTGGCTAATTTGGAATTGGACAGAATTTCAACATGACCATATTGAAGGTGTCGCGACGTTGGCAGATAGCTACCTGAAATTAATTAACTTAGGATTTGGGCTCAAATGACACATCCCTCTATACTGGACAAAATTAAGTTATTTTATAGCCCACTGGAGCTTCATTTTCATATTTTGTTAGGTTTTATTTTGGTTATTGTAAAAAAGGAAACCTAGACTATAAATAGCCTCATTCTAGGAAATTAGATTACAATCAGAATTAGAATTTAGAAAACGACAGTAGCTCTTGTGCGTGAAAAACATAAAACTCTTCTCTAAGAACAATGTCTTTTACCATTGCTATGCATGGCTAACTTTTCATCTAGACAAGGTATCTAATGTTCGAATAACGTAATTCGTGAGACTCTTTGGGTTTGATGTCTTATGTTCTTGATGTCTCCTTAAGAACTATTTTTAATCCGAAAATCTGGAATTTTTTGAAGCTCTCTTGATGTCTTCTTTTGATCTAGTGGTTGTTGCCTTTTTCGGTGTTTTACTTGTACTTTTATAGTGCTTGAGGCTTCTAAGATTGTTTCTAAGTCTAAGATTGTTTCTAAGGTTTTTTCACTTAATTTTGTTCCAAAAATAGACTTGACACTGTAAAACTTAAAAGTTCTTGCTAGCTAGAAACACCTTTGTCAAGATCTGAGAGTTTTACGATTATGAACTGTAGAGATTATCCCTCTTTGTCACGATCGTGCATGGTGTCCCAAACGAGATAGAAGCTCCATGCACGTAGCTCGTTCTTTGCCAGTCACAATCATAAGACTTTCATGATCATGACATGCCTGCATTCATCCGTTATCTTCTCTTAAACTAATCAAATACTTAGAACACATATAAACATTAACAAGAAAATAATTCTAAGCCTATACATATGATAATCATTTAAGAAAACATTTAAAAACACACTTAAAGATATATAAAAGTATAAAGTGATCTACACCTATCAATATCCCCGCACTTAAAACACAAATAAACAAAACATTAAAAGAACATATAAACACACATTCATACAACATGTAATAATGGTACAATGGCATCAAACCTCATGGAATTAACTTAATTTTAAACATCAATCACACAAAATGTTCCAACATACTAACTTATTCATTTTATGTTTAAGTGCTTTGATGTGAATATACATATCAATCAGAATATTAACACCCTATTCATGCGCTTATGACACTTGTACGCATAAATTTATTATTATTGATCAATTGAAAAGGTAAACTATCACTAAGTAACCTTTCATGAAAATTCTTGTTATTTTTAAAAAATTGATAGGTTTAATTTTTTATAAGCACCATTTTTTTATATTTTCTTTAATGATAACCTAGTCTTTGGCCATGAAGGAAAACATTTTGTTATGAAAGTCTCCCGGTTATTCAATTAGGTTACATTTTTTATTTAGCTTGGTTGGAGTCTTATTTTAGCCTTTTGAGGTAAAGACAAACATTTTGTCATGAATATCCTTGGTTACTCAACTATATCACAAATTTCAATTGACTACTAGCTCTTTGCTTAACCAAAGTTTTTTAAAAAGGACCAGTAAAGTGGTAATTTTATTTAACACTTTTTTTATTACATTCTTAGCCTACCCTATTTCTTCTTAGTCAATAACTCTCATGAAAGGGTACTAATGATGCTAACCAATTTAATTGAATATAATTATAAATGTATCCAAACAAGTGTCGTAAAGTGAAAGAATAAATTTCATATCCTAATTAACATGCATATTTTTCCTAAAGACACTTTAAAAAATTCATAAGTTAATATACCCTTACAATTTAAATGACTATGTTCAAAGTAAGCCAATTCCATTCAATTCATGCCGTTGACGCATTTACACAATTCACACATCATACAACAAAATGTTTGCATAATGTTATCCTAATCAAAAACTAAAATTTATATGCAAAATTCACACACACATGATATACAAGTGCATAAATATCCTTACACTTGAACAAAACATCACCTCAATGTGAGAAATAAAACAATACAAATAAAGATAAAGAAAAATAAAGAAAAGATTATAGCAAGAAGACTTATGGAGATTTAGGTGATGATGGTGTAGGCAATGGCATATGAACACCTTGAACATCAAATTATTTAAGTATTTTCTTCATGCCATGCCGCTATTGACACTGATGGTACACAAGCTCCTTTATTTATGTCTTTATGATGTTTACGCGATCCACCATGCTCTTATTATTTTTCTGAAACCGCCATGCTCTTGTTATTTTTTCTGAAACTAGGTTAAACACTTTCTCCCATCCTTCCTTTTTTATCCTTGATTTCTTCACTAGATGAGACTTCTTGTTGGTGTTGTGTCAAAGCAGAACCACAGCTTGGTTTTCCAGTCCTATATTTCACTTGTGATTTTGAACCAATATCTCATAATTCCATCTTATGGACCTCTAAGAACTTAGCTCACCTCATTGAAAAGCCCAAGAAAGACAATAGTGAGTCTATCAGCAAAAATTAAGCAAGCATAGTATAAGAAAACTCATCCCAAGATAGTTACTTTGCTTATTAAGAGAAGTAACTATTGTTTAAAAAATATGGGTTGATGTACAAACTCCAATCTTATGATCCATACACCAAAGTATGAATAAATCTTTACGAGAACATATTTTACTTTGATTTTTAGAAAAACAGTATGACACATAAATTTATGCAATAAAAAATTTTCAAGATTAAGAATAACATTATTATATGCATTTCTAATAAAAAATTCATCCAAACCTTTTAATTTCTTCTAATTTTGATTGACATGAAAGTTTCCATGGTTTTTAATAATTTTCAATTTTGAAAAACCATAAATTTCTTCCGTAATATCATAGCCTAAATTATATGGATTCTCACAATCTAAACCAAAAATATGTAATTTTCATAACTCGAAATATAAACTTTTGTAAAATTCAAGGTTTAAATCCTTATATACGGGAAAATCAAAATGAATAAAATTTTCCCAATGAATTTTTTACTCAAAGTCTCATTCTTTTCTTTCTAACCTAGATTCTCTAAGATAATGAAATCAAAATATCACGATGCAATAAGAATTCTTGAACGAAGAGTTTGGAATCTTATACTTTCTTCTTCCAAGAAGATCAAAAAAGGCACTCTAAAATCTTTGGCCCTATCATGCCCACCATCCCCTGACACTTTTTGTTTCCCTTTCGGTGTTAAGCCTGATTCTTAAAGCCATAAGTGAGTATATAACTTGCAAAATTAACCAAGAAACACATTAAAAAAAACACAATAACAACTGAAAAAGAGAAAGAGAAAAGTGTAGAGAAATCTTGTAACACCCATTCAAAAGATGTGATCTTGTGTGAAAATCAATAGAGTTTTGTAAAAGAATGATACTCTAGGTGAAAGATGAAAGAAAATAGTGAGAAATCAAGTAAAAGTGAAGAGAGAATGGAGAGAAGTGGAGAGCTTTGGAAGTGGCTGCAAGTTTAGAGAGAGAATGTGAGACGTGGAAGAAGAGAAAAGAGGTATTTAAATGGTCAAAGTTAGAAAAGAGGGATAAACTAGAGTTTTAGAGATATGGGGCATGAATTTCTTCTTGCACTCCTATCATGATCATAGGGGTATCACAATCATGACAGAATACTGCAACCCTCGCCATACACGATTGTGGCACTTCCCACGATTGTATCATAGCTAGAATTATCCATCCTTGCACTGTTTCACTCGACTTAAACAAATGCTCGCTTAAGAGAATCTTGTAGAATTCTCTCAGTAAACCATTGTCTCAATAGTATCATGATCG
>JAOSBN010000005.1:28212985-28228826 GCA_027563595.1 Erythroxylum suave
CTACATCTCCTTCCATACAGTGCTTCATAAGGAGCCATTTGAATGCTCGAATGGTACGAATTATTGTAAGCAAATTCGACCGATGGCAAATGCTCATCCCAAGCTCCTTTGAAATCCATCACACATGCCCTGTGCAATCCCTCAAGTGTCCGAATGGTCCTCTCAGATTGACCATCTGTCTGGGGATAGAAAGCCATACTGAAATTCAACTTGGTTCCCGTAGCCTCTTGTAAGTTTCCCCAGAATCTCAAAGTGAACCAAGGATCCCGGTTAGAAACTTTGGAATCTGGAATCCCATGTAATCTTACTATCTCATCAATATACTTCTTTGCTAGTACATGTAGAGAATCAGTCCGTTTAATTGCCAGAAAATGGGTTGACTTCGTCAATTGATCAACAATAACCCATATGGCATCATGCTTCCTACTAGTCTTGGGTAAACCCATTAGGAAGTCCATAGTCACTCTTTGCCACTTCCACTCAGGAATGGACAATGGCCTTAACTCGCCTAAAAGTGCCTAGTATTCAGCCTTGACTTGCCGACACACTAGACACTTGCTTTCATATTCTGTTACATCCTTCTTCATGCCTTTCCACCATAAATGCTCTCTTAAATCCCTGTACATCCTAGTGCTACCCGGGTGCATGGCATAAGGTGCATTATGTGCCACATCCAGTATCTCATCCTTCACCTCCCTGACATTCGGGATAGAAAGCCTATTTCTGATAGTCATGAGTCCATCTCCTCACTACCACTTTAGATTTCTTGCCCTTTTGATTTTCTTCTCGGAGTTTGCTTAATTCTGCATCCTGTGCCTATAACTCCCTAACCTTCTCCTTGATTATCGGTCTTACTTTGAAGTTAGCAAGAATGCAATTTGTTTCCTCCAGTTTCAAGCTTATCTTAAGCTTAGCCATTTCTTCCAATAAAGGTCGATAAACTGTCATAACATGGGCTATTGAGGATTTCCTACTCAAAGCATCCGCCACTACATTTTCCTTTCCTAGATGATACTCAATCATCAAATCATAATCCTTAAGCAACTCAATTCACCTTCTCTATCTCAAATTCAGTTCCTTCTGACTCAGCAGATACTTGAGACTTTTGGGATCTGTAAAAATCCTCGTCTAAACCCTATACAAATAATGTCTCCAAATTTTCAAGGCAAAAATCACTGCTGCCAATTCCAAATCATGGGTCGATAATTCAATTCATAAGGCTTCAGTTTCCATGAAGCATAAGCTATCACCCTATCTCCCTGCATCAACACATAACCTAAACCCTTTCTTGAAGCATCCCTGTACACTGTATAACCCTCATCTCCAGTAGGCAAAATCAAAACTAGTGTACTTGTCAATCTACGCTTAAGCTCCTCCAAACTTTTCTGACATTCCTCACTCTAGGAAAATTTCTAATTCTTCCTTAATAACTTAGTCATCGGAGCAGCTATCATAGAAAATCCTTCCACAAACCTCCTATAATAACCTGCTAGACCCAGGAAACTCCTCACATCTGTCATTGTCTTGGGTGCATGCCAATTCACCACTGCTTCAATCTTCCTTGGATCCACATGTACCCCATCTTTCGAAATCGCATGTCTAGGGAATACTACCTCATGAAACCAAAACTCACACTTGCTAAACTTAGCATAAAGCTCCTTCTCCCTCAGTGTCTGCAACACTATCTTGAGATGCTCCTCATGTTCCCCTTCACTCTTGGAGTACACCATAATGTAATCTATAAACACTATGACAAATTGATCCAGATACTGCTTGAAGACCCTATTTATAAGATTAATGAAAGCAGCTGGAGCATTGATCAAACCAAATGGCATGACTAAGAACTCGTAATGCCCATACCAAGTTCTAAAAGCTGTCTTACTTACATCAAACTCTCTGATTCTGAGCTGATGATAGCCCGATTTGAGATCAATCTTAGAAAAGACCTTTGCTCCCTGCAGCTAGTCAAACAGATCTTCAATCCAGGGTAAAAGATACTTGTTCTTAATAGTCACCCTGTTGAGTCTCCGGTAATCGATACACATCTGCCATGTTCCATCTTTTTTCTTAACAAACAAAACCCATGCTCCCCATGGTGACGAACTCGATCTTATGTACCCTTTCTATAGCAGTTCCTCCAACTATTCCTTAAGCTCCTTCAATTCAGCTAGAGCCATTCTATACGGTGGTATGGAAATAGGCGCGGTACTGGGAATCAAGTCGATGGCAAACTCAATTTCCCTTACTGGCGGCAAACTAGGTAAATCCTTTGGGAACACATCTGGAAACTCCCTCACAACTGAAAAATCCTCTAACTTCCCTTCATTCACATTAGTGTCCACAACATGTGCCAAAAAGGCTTCACACCCCTTTCCCATCATTCTATCAGCTAGTAAAGACGAAATAATTCTTGGTGCTGTGTTTTCCTGTCCCCTATGAAAATCACCTTCTCATCATTGCCCAGATCAAACTCCACTTCCTTAAGGCCGTAATCCAACTTCGCATAATAGTTTTCCATAACTTCCATTCCAAGTATAGCATCTAAGACCTTTAGGTCTAGAGGTAGGAGGTCCACCACCAGTCTAGCACCATCACTGAAAAGTTCACAACCTCTATATTCTTGACTTATTATCATATTCCTCCCTAAAGGAGTACTAACAATCAAAGAGTTATCCAAAGGCATCGAATCAACATCATGTAATGTCGTGCTTGCAGAAATAAAAGAATGTGTGGAATCAGAATCAATTAGTAAGTACATTGCTGAATCAAATAACTGAGCCATACCCGTGACAACCTCTGGTGCAACTGCAGCTTCCTCTCTAGTCATAGCAAATACCCTTGCCTGCGCCTGACCCCTTGGCTTTTTTGGAGGAATAGCCTTCTTTGCAGCTCCAAAACTGTCCACCTCAGTGACTGACCTGGTTCCCACTCTTTCTGCTCTCTTCGGGGCTTGAAACTGTAACGCCTCTTGCTTTGGTACCTGGGGACAATCTCTGATCAAGTGTCCCCTCTCTCTGCATCGAAAACATGCTCCAAGTCACCTGAAACACTCTCTTTTATGGAAATTCCCACAATGCTCACATTGAGGGTTTGAGTACCTGCTCCTTTCCAACCTGCTATTTCCTCCTGTTGTTGAGGCTTGCATTGACACTGCCCTTGCTTGCTTATTCTTACCAGAAGCACTACTCCCCACCTCACTCTATGTGTGGAAGCTTTTCTTACTCCTCTCAAGCATTGGAGCACTCATCCCCTTCTTGGAAGACTGCTCCCTATTCTTCCTCTTCTTATTCACTTCATACTTGATGTTCTCCAGTTTCTCATCCTGGATTGCGGCATCTACCAACTGCTGGTAGTCACAGAAATTATGGATCAAGACTTTCTGCTTGATCCCCAAATGAAGCCTTCCCTCAAACTTGCGGCACTTGTCCTCCTCATTCACCACAATTTTGGCCGCATATCTGGAAAGTTGAGCAAACTTCAGTTCATACTCGCTCACACTCATGTGCCTCTATATGAGGTTTAAAAACTCCCTGGCTTTCTCTTGTACATACACCCTCAAGAGGTACTTCTTCCTAAAAACCTCCACAAAATCTCTCCATGTCAACACCGGAGGCATAACCTGACTGTAGGGCACTAATTCCCACCAGTGGAGTGCATCCTTCTATAGCAAACTGACTGCATAGTCCATTTTCTCTTCATCATTGCACTTCATCTAAATTAGGACCCTCTAGGTCCTCTTCAGCCTCTTCGGGATTTGTAGTCCTATTGAAGTCCTCAGCTCCATACTTACAGAGCTTATCATACTACCCACTTATCTCCACTGGAGCTTACATCGAAACTTGAGATCCTTGACCCATGGCGTATGAGAAAGCCTGAGCAAAGGCTTGAAAGAAACATGGATCCATGGGATGTGTTTGAGGCATTTGAGGGGGTGGTGGAGGCACTTCCTATTGCATACTAGGTGCCTCAGAATCTAGAGTATAATGTGTCCCAGCATCTTGTGGGACAAAAGATTCATCCGTGCTCCCTTGGCGAGAGCTAGATCGACTCATAGGTCCTTGAGTTCTCTTTCGAGGCAGCATTTTCACTACTTGAATTTAAAACCATTGAAAACCTTTAGTTTATGTAAAACAATTTTCAAAGTATGCAAAACAATTCAAATCTTATAAAACAAGTTTAAATCATGTTAAACAATTTAGAACAATGCAAGTTATTCATTTAAAACAATGCATGTGCATTTTATCTCTTAATCTACCCAATTCATGCCTAGACCTAGTCCTACACCTGGACTTAAACTTAGTCGCTCTGATACCATAACATGTTGGACCCCATTTCTGGAGCCCAACATTGGAAATGGAATCATGAAGCTTGAGCGTGAGGGGAGGTTTAGAAATTGAAAAAGTAGAAGAAAAAGAATCCTTTGGAAGCAAAGAGGGACCGCCGCGGCTAACATGTATTTTGCTGCGGTGAACATATGGGGAAAAAATACTCTGGACCCTTAGGGAATGCAAGCTTGAAATTTTATTTTTTCCGTGGCGAACAAATCACACCAAGAAAAATAAAAAGCTTCGGGTCAATTTCGCCACGACGAACTCTTGACCTCGCTGCGGAGAAAACCCCTGAAACAAATCCCAAAACCTCTTGCAACCTACTTTACTTAATACCAATATAAATCTTTTCAACCACCCCCATTCATTCAATTCCAAGGACAAAATACACAAAAATATAAACACCAACTACTTCCCAAAGCCTCCAACTCATTTGAACATAAAATGCAATGTGAAAACTTAAAAGTGGTCATAACAAACCCAAAATACATTCCATTCATATTAATAGGCAAAAGTCTTTAGAAAGCTTTAATTACATTTCAAGCCACAATAAATAAAATGAGTTTGAGAACCAAAATACAAAATACACTTGAACTAGTAAAACTTGAAATGCGGCTAAAGCCTTGAATTCCCAAAAATCTAACTCAAAAATACAAAAGAATGCCAATTCGGAGTGATGTCATAATACTTGGCCTACTCAATCTCTTGCTTCTCTTGCCTCACTTGATTTCCTTAAACAATAACTAAAATTCCATTCAATTCGGTTCAAAAATTGGAAAGTTACTACCTAAACAATTTCAGACTATCCTTATGCATGAAACAAAATTCTATGCTCGATTTCCATCCAAATATTGAGATTCTTAGAGACTAAATTTAGAATTTATTCCTTCATATAATTTGTATCTCTATGTCTTTAGTTTACACCAAATAAAAAATCATCTTTTTTGGACATCTACACAAAAAGTTATGCCCAAAATACCGAAACATGTCTCTGCAGGAAAAATGGAATTCGCCGCGGCGAACTTCTCCAGATACTCGCTCCGAAGACCTTTTTTGCTACATTTTCCATCTTTTCACTTCCCCCCTTCATATATAACCCTTCTTAACACTAAACCACCTCTTCTACTTCATTTTCAAGCCCATTTCAACCCAATATCATTGACAAATACATCAAAATCTATCTTCGATCCTTAACCCTAAAAGAGAATACTTGCCTGTAGCATTCACTAATAACTTCCCACACATGCTAAGCCATATTTAAGTTTCATCTAACCAAAAAAAATGGAACAACGCTCATACTTACTTGTTGATGCTTCAAATTCTTCAAATCTTCAAGAATCTTCAAACCCTAGCTTTCCTCTTCTTTTTCTCCTTTCTTCTCCCTTACTCACGATTCTTTCTTCAATTTCAATGCAAAGCAACATCTTCTTTCACTTACGCCTTAAATAAATGAGCAATGACCACTATGCCCTTCCATGTAATGCCTTAGCCTTGTATCCTTAAGTGATCTTCCAATTTTGCCCTTATACATTCTTACTTCTTCAATTTAACTTACACCATACTATACTTTAACTTAATCTTAATTTCTCCATTTAATACTTCCAATTCCGTCAATCTGAGCAATAAATCCTCCAATCATTGACATGCGAATTAAAATCCAAACAAAACAATTTATATTCCAAGACCACAAAATTTAATCAATTCATGCTTAATAAAATAAATAAACTTTTTTTTGGGGCCCAACACTGGAAATCATTTCAACGACGGATATCATTCCATTTGTAAATAATCGATGCTGTGCCAACTTCACTGACGGAATAATTTCTGTCGACAAATGTCTGATGCTATTTAATTGCAGGAAGCACTCTCGCAATTTTTACTGATGGTAATGGTTTAGTCGTCGCTATATGTCGTCGAAGATTTTGCACGAAATTCCTTCCCTCCACTTTTACCGACTATAATTGTGTCCATCGCAATATCCAAACTTTGACCACATTTTTACCGATGGTCTTATGTATTCTGTCGGTAAATAACTACGGTTATCATTTTGTCGGTAAATTTCCGACACTAATTTATGATTTTCTTGTAGTGAATTTGGCTTGTGTTTTCAAGTATAATTGTTGTTTATTGTTCTAGTTTAGGATTCATTTTGTATGTTTTCATTAATTTTGATTTCCATTGTTGTTCTTGTGTGTTTGATGCTAATTGAGGGTAAGAATTGACTATATTTGTGTAGGAAAGAAGAGGGAGCAACTTGGAGGTTGAACAAAAGATCAAAGAAGAGAAGATAAGAAGAGTAATTCTGTGCCCAATTCCCGTGTTCGTGGGAGTCATGCAAATTCCCACTAGATATGGGAATCAAAGTAAAAATGAGGAGTGCATCTGTGTGTAATTCCCACACTCATAGAAATTAGGCAAATTCCCATAAACGTGGGAATTGTAATCCGAAGGCAATCTTTGAGGCTTCATTAAACCTAGGGTTTTTGGGCTATTTAAATATAGTTAAGCCTCCATCTTCAAAAAGGACAACACCCACCTATAGAAACACCATATTTAAGTGAAGAACACATGTTTGGAGCGTTAAGGAAGAATTGAAGACAAGGATCATCATCAGGATTGGGTAAAATAGTACATCAACAACAAAATTCTAGATTTTGGCAAAGAAGAGAAGGAGACTTTCTATTCCATTTTCTGTCATTCTAATCTCTTCTATTCTTTGTAAAAATGGTTTATTTGATTGTTGATGATGTTATGGAGACCATGTTAGGCTGATTTCATATTAGGGATTGCTTTGGAACTATTTTGTTAGAACTCATATTTTATTGAATTGAATGCAATTGGCTTTATTGATTGTTGTTCTTAATTGTCATCTTGCAACAAATCAAGAGAGTGAGTGAGATGAGATTCGTGTAGGATTGCACAATGAGAGTTGGTGACCTATAGATTGGCAATCATCACCTTAATTGAATAGTTAGAAGAGAGATCTTGACTAGTCAATTGATCACCCATATGATAGCTTAATAACTAGTTGAATCGATAGAGTCATTCGGTAGGTTGGGAGATTGTTTAATCGATTCCCATTAATTCAATTAAGGAAAAATAATTACACCTTAAGATAGGGTGAATAGTACATTCAAAAATCTAGAGTGAGACATAATTCAATCAATAAAATAGGAGGGAGACAAAATAAGGACAAATCTCTAGCATTTAGATTCTTAAATTTAGATTTTCTACAATTGTGGTATTGTCGATTGTTTACATTAGTCTTTTACTTTTAATTTAAAATTTCTAGATTATTCACATTTAACAATTTCATTTTTTTAAAAAAGTTTTGTCTAAATTAAGTGGTGTCTAGGCATTAATCCCTGTGGGATTGATATCCACTCTTTTTAACTATAAGTCACGACCTATTCATTTGTGTGATTCTTTAGCATAAAACAAGTATTTATGTTTTACCATCAACAAGTTTTTGACACCGTTTCTGGGGATTGATTGTTAAGCACTGTGTTTGATTTAGATTACTTTGATTTAAGAGATTTTGATATTTTTCCTTGTGTAATTGCAGGTGCATGAACACAAGGAGCACATAAAGGATGAAAGAAGCTATAGAAGACAAATTTCTTGACATTTAGAAGTGCAAAAGAGAAATAAGAAGGGCAAAGCATTTAAAATTTTTGAATCAAGATATGGTTGAAGAAGGAGAGCAAGGAGGACCAAAGTGAACGCTGATGGATTTTATGAAGCCAAGATTTAGTCCTCAAGGAGTGGCGAGGCTGGTAGTTCAAGCGAACAATTTTGAGATAAAGCTGACGCTACTCAATATCCTCCAAAATAGTGTGCAGTTATATAGGCTATCCAATAAGGATCCGAATGACTACATTGTTAACTTCTTAGATTTGCAACACTTTCAGATTCAACGAAATGTCCGACGATGCAGTGAAGTTGAGACTATTTTCATTCACGTTAAAGGATTGAGCTAAAGCATGCTATAATTCTTTGAATCTAGGCTCGATCATGACTTGGGAGTAGTTTTCCCAAACATTCCTCGCCAAATGTTTTCCATTGACAAAGATGACAAGGATTATTTAAGAAATAACAAATTTCCAGTAGAGTGACGGAGAATCTCTCTGTGAAGCTTGGGAGAGATTTAAAGAACATCAGAGGAGCTGTACATATAATAACCTCTTGAAGGAATTTTTGCTTCAAAAATTCTATAATAGAGTGAATCTGAGCACAGGGGGCACAATAGATGCAGCAACTGAAGGTTGACTGATGAGGAAGACAGTGGAAGCAGCTCATAATCTGTTGGAAGAGTTGGCAAGCAACAGCTACATGTAGTTGAGTGAGAGGAGTAGACAAGGACAAAAGGAACAAAAAGGTATGATACCTATTGACTCAGTTACTACTTTGTAGGCTCAGATCACAACTTTGACGAAGCAGCTAAACAACGTTCAAAGAGCGTTTACCTTAGCAGTTAACGCTATATAAGCACAATGTGAGCTATATGGGGAGAACAACCACATCTCAGTGGAATGTTTCCTATTAGGAATTGGTGGGACAACAGGTAAGCTACTTTGGCCAGTAGCAGTAAGGTAATACCTTATATTTGAATACATATAATCTAGGTTGGAAAAACCACCCGAACTTTTCTTGGAGTAACAATGATGCACATGGCCAGTAAAGACGAAAAGGACCGTCAGGATTCCAAAAAGATCGAAATGGAGTGTTGAAGAGCAAAATGAATAAAATGATGGAAGTCTTAGGGTCTAAACTGGTAGCACAATAAGAGAATCATAAGAGGATGCATGCAAGTTAGGAGGAAAATCAGAAGAGGATGGAAGCAAAATTCAACCAGATTTTAAAGAATCATGCATCATCCATCCATAATTTGGAAGTTCAGGTAGGCCAACTAGCTAACACTTTATCTTCATGAAATTCAGTAGTCTACCAAGCAACATTGAAGTGAATCCGAAGGAAAGAATCATGGCCATTACTAGGATAGAGAAAAAAGAAAGCAAACATTGGGAGAAAGAAGGAAACAAGCAAGAAGAACAAACAGTGTTGGAAGTCTTTCCAAATGGACTAGTAAGCAAGCTGATTAAGGAACTTTAGCTTGGACTTCCACATCAAATTTTTGCTCAGTGGAAGTCATCTTCAAATGGAGTAGTTAGGAATTATAAGGAAGGGTAGTTAAGTAAGATGATGATTCTCACGCGTGTGGGAATCCCATCTGAAGGGGAACTTAAGTTTCCCTCCCTCTTTTTTCTCTCACCCACTTTCAAATTTTCATTCCCTCTCTCTCTAGAACACGATTTTCTCTCCTTCCACTCTTTAAAACTCTTCATTTTTCATCTAGATTCCTGATATTTTCTTCATCCCTTTCCATTAATCTCATATTCCTTCCCTCTTTTCTTGCATCAATCATTCAAAAACACAAGGATTTAAGTGAGAATTTATTTTTTCTCTCTAAAATACGAATTTCACTCTCTCTCTTTCATTTTTTCTTTTTTTCTTCTCACAATGGCTCCACCAAGGATGAATAGGGTCCAGCAACCGGTCGACGAGCTCTGCCTTCAAGTTTTTGGGGAAGGGAAAACCAACTTAGCAGTAGCCTATTAGGCCCCAATTCTAATTTACTCGGAAGAAGAAGATGCATGTTTCTGTTACTTTAGGAGTAGAGCAATAGTCACGCCTAGGTATTTGGATTTCGAAGTATTAGAAAATATAGGAGTGAGACATCGACTTGAACAATTAGCTGCAACCATAGGGTAGAATAGATTTGTTCGGTGCAATGTACCTATTTTTGCCACCCTATCTTTAGAGTTTTTCACAATAGTTAAGTATAACTCTAAAATGGATTTGTTTTGGTTTAGGTTAGGTGGAAATGTTTTAAAACTTGATTATTTTTTCATGCGTGAATTGTTTAATGCATCGAATTCTCTAATTCAAAGTGCTGAGAATTTGCTATTACATAAATTTATGAGCCTGACTATGTTTAATAAAAAGAAAATTAATAAATACTCAGCTAAAGAACTTTTCTTTTTATGATGCACAGATAGAAAGCTTAAAATCAACACACCTTATAGAATTTTTCGGTCACTAGTGAGTGTGATTAATAAAAAAACACTTCTTTTGGGATGACTCATATTCCTTCTGCTTTGAGTATATTTTATAATGTTCAAATAGAGAATGTGCATATTACTCCCCACAACATGTTTGACGTAGTATATTTGAGATGCTCTGAGATTATGGAGGTCCAATTTATAGAACTTCGCAGTCCTTAGACGCGCACTATAGTGAGGAGTAGGAGGGGTGCCAGTGCAGTCGTAGACCAACCCTCCACATCCAGTGTAGCTCCAGAACTAGAGGAGGAAGCAGTAGTGGAGGAAACAAGGGAACCAGTGGCGGTTAACAGATATCAACCGATTCTCGACCAAATAGCTACAAAATAACAACAAATGACATCCCAACTCGATAAATTCGGCACTGAAATGTGGCAGCTTCATAAGGAGCAACACAGTTTAAAGAGAAGGTTCCTCAATTTCTGTCAGAAGAAAAACTTTGAAGCTCCTACACCATCATCGTCGCCACCACCATCTGAATAAGATTTTTTTACCCTTCAGTGCATTTTATTTCACGTCTATTTGTTTTCTTATGAATTATGTATGCTATGCCTTTTGTTTACTTTTAATTTCATTAATTTTGGTTTGAATTCATTTTCTTTTGTTTGGTTTTATATCATTTGTTTGTTTCAATTTCTTTTGTTTGTGTTGTTTTCATTTTTATTTGGTTTAATGACATTTTCACTCACTTACATTGAGGAAAATGTAATCTTTAAGTGTGGGGAGGTGAAATCAAATTTCTTACTTGAATTTTTCTTAAATTGTGTTGAATAGGATCCATGTTTAGACATATTATATATACTTTGTGTCAGCAATGATGCTTTATGTTAGTAATGGAACTGCATTTGAGTAACTCTGATAAATATTTCTATGAGATTCTGTCATGTTAGTTGTAATTATATTGAGTGCATGCTTGAACTCGGATTATGCTACTTGAATAGAAAGTGAACCGTATAGAGCGATGAAAAGTAATTGCTTACATAAGCATAGTCACAAATCAACTTTTGAACAATGGGGTAGTGTAGAGATGCATAATGAGTTTTCATTTGAGCTAAAGTGAGGATTGAGCCATATGACTCTATCTATAGTCATTTCATTTCTTTGTTAATTTTTACTTCTGTAGGTTACTACCTTTAGAACTTGCTTTGAATGGATTTAAGTTTATTGGATGCATGCTTAATATAGATGATCTAGGCCCTTTTTATGTTAAGCCTTGGCTTAAACGACCCACTCGTTAATTATCCCTTGCTATCCCTATTGAGCCTTAACCATTTACTTGTGAAAATATCCAAAATTTTAAAACTTCAAACCCCATTATCCCACCCTTTTCACAAGCTTAGTAGAGTGTTAAGTAAATCATTAGTTAGGATTGTCGTGAAATTTTTGTTACCGAGATGAGTTGAGTATACTTCTATTTAAGAGTTACATTGTATATTGTGCTATTTTGAGTCATAGTTCTTCCATGTATAAAGAAAAAGAAAAAAGAAAAGAAAAAAAGAAAAAGGAAGAACAAGTGAGTAGCATCAATAGTGCAGAATATTGCTTATATTTGTATGTCTTGGAGTTATGTTTTGTTATCCCATTTTTATTTTCTCTTTTTACTTTACTAATGCTTGTGCTTAACCCTCTTTCCCTTCTTTTGACCCACCTTAACCTTTACCATATTACAACTGTAAGCAAGTCCTTTTGGTCTATTTATGCGTGCAATGCTTGTAGAGGAGAATTGGTGTATTAGCAAGCTTATGGTAGTGTAGTTTCTTATAGGACGTTTGAGCAAAATGAGTAAAAACCATGAGGAAAATTCATTTTGCATCTTTACTTATCCTTGAGTGATTGTGCCAAGTGTGAGTTTGCTTATGTGCATTAATGTAAAAGTAGTCATGATATGTGCATTAGCTTGATATTTGAGTTGGCTAGAATTTGAGGGATTGTGTGTTTTGATCTTTGTGAAAATGAATTGGTAGAATCGATTAGTTCTATTTATTTTGCTTGAGGACGAGCAAAGATTCAAGTGTGGAGATGCTGATAGGTGTGCATTAGGTTATGTTTTATTAGAATTTGGCATATGTTTTCTAGGATAATTGTTGTTTATTGTTCTAGTTTAGGATTCATTTTGTATGTTTTCATTAAGTTTGATTTCAATTGTTGTTCTTGGGTGTTTGATGCTAATTGAGGGTAAGAATTGACTATTTTTGTGTAGGAAAGAAGAGGGAGCAACTTGGAAGTTGAGCAAAAGATAAAAGAAAAGAAGATACGAAGAGTGATTCTGTGCCTAATTCCCACGTTCGTGGGAATCATGAAAATTTGCACTGGACGTGGGAATCACAGTTGAAATGAGGAGTGCATCTGTGTGTAATTCTCATGCTCGTGGGAATCAAGCAAATTCCCATGAACATGGGAATTGAATTCAAAGGAAATCTGCGAGGCTTCATTAAACCTAGGGTTTTTTGGCTATTTAAATACAATTAAGCCTCCATCTTAAAAAAGGACGACACCCACCTGTAGAAACACCATCCTTGAGTGAAGAACACATGTTTGGAGCATTAAGTAAGGATTGAAGACAAGGATCATCATCAAAATTGGGTAAAATAGCACATCAACACCAAAATTCTAGATTTTGGCAAAGGAGAGAAGGAGACTTTCTATTCCATTTTCTGTCATTCTAATCTCTTCTATTCTTTGTAAAAATCGTTTATTTGATTGTTGATGATGTTATGGAGACCATTTTAGGCTGATTTCATTGTAGGGATTGCTTTGGAACTATTTTGTTAGAACTCTTATTTTATTGAATTGAATGCAATTGTCTTCATTGGTTGTTATTCTTAATTGTCATCTTGCAACAAATCAAGAGAGTGAGTGAGATGAGATTTGTGTAGGATTGTATAACAAGAATTCATGATCTATAGGTTGGCAATCATCACGTTAATTGAATAGTTAAAAGAGAGATCTCAACTAGTCAATTGATCACCCATAGGATAACTTAATAACTAGTTGAATCGCTAGAGTCATTGGGTAAGTTGAGAGATTGTTCAATCAATTCCCATTAATTCAATTAAGGACAAATAGTTAAACCTTAAGAGAGGGTGATTAGTACATTCAAAAATCTAGGGTGAGACATAATTCAATAAATAAAATAAGAGGAAGGCAAAATAGGGAAAAAGTAATCTCTAGCATTTAGATTCTTGAATTCAGCTTTTCTGCAATTATGGTATTATCCATTGTTTACATTAGTCTTTTAATTTTAATTTAATTTTTTTATAGATTATTCATATTTAACAATTTCATTTCTTAAACAAAGTTTTGTCTAGATTAAACGGTGTCTAGGCATCAATCCTTATGGGATCAATATCCGCTCTTTTTAACTACAAGTCATGACCTGTTCACTTACGGTTCTTGAGTGTAAAAGAAGTAGATAGGTTTTACCATCAACAATGTTAAAGTGCTTTCTTATATGGAGAACTAAATGAAGTAGTGTTTGTTGAGTAGCCACAGGGTCATGAGAAAATGGGTGAAGAGTATAAGGTATACAAATTGAAGAAGGCATTGTATGACCTCAAACAAGCCCCTTATGCATAGTATAGCTAGATTGAAGTGTATTTTTGAAAAGAAGGATTTGAAAGGTGCAACTATGAACATACCTTGTTTATAAAAACAAGAGATGGAGGTAAAATTTGATTGTTAGCTTATATGTTGATGATTTAATTTTTACGAGTAATGATGAAAGTATGATTGTTAAATTTAAGAATTCTATGAAACTTGAATTTGATATGACTGATTTGGGAAATATGAAATATTTTCTTGGTGTGGAGGTTCCTGAAGGCATTTATACTAGTCAAAGAAAGTACGTAAAAAATGTCTTTGAAAGGTTTAGGATGGAAAAGAGTAATAGTGTGAAGAATCCCATTTTTCTTGGCATTATACTAACGAAGGATCAAAGGTGAATGCTACCATGTACGAATAGTTGGTCGAAAGTCTTATGTATCTAACAACAACAAGGCCATACTTGATATATGTTGTATCTCTCATTAGCAGATTCATGGTAAGTCCAATAGAGTTGCATTTGGAAGCAGCGAAAAGGGTGTTACAATACTTGAAAGTTACTATCAATTTGGGAATCTTTTATTGAAAGGAGGGTAATGTAGAGTTGATGGCATATACAGACAGTGATTATGCTAGAGATGTAGATGATAGGAAAAGCATTTCTAGCTATATGTTTCTACTTAATGAAGGAGCTATTTCCTAGTCCTCTAAAAAACAGCCTACAGTTGCTTTATCCATTACTGAAGTAGAGTTTTTAACAGCTACCTCTTGCGTTTGTTAAGGGGTGTGGATGAGGAGAGTATTGGGGAAGCTTGGTCATTCGCAAAGTAAGTGTATCACTGTGTTATTTGACAACAGTTCTACCACTAAGCTATCCAAGAATCAAATTATGCATGGACACAACAAACACATTGATGTAAGGTTTCATTTCTTGCTTTATTTAACTAGAGAAGGAATTATTGCGCTGAAGCATTGTGTCACACAAGAACAAGTTGTAAACATTATGAAAAAAACACTTAAACTTAACGTATTCTTAAAGCAATGTGATGTTAAGTCAAGAGGACTTCACGATGATTAATTTTGATGACAATCAAATAATAATAATGTTAGAAACAAATGAACGTTTTGACAAGTTTATTAAGTGTGCAGACGAAGTACAGAACATAGATGAAGTCAAAACACAGACGCAAAGAAAACACAGATGTAAAGACAACACAGATGTAAAGACAACACAGACGCAAAGACAATACAGATGCAAAGACAATACAGATGCAAAGACAACACAGATGCAAAGATAATACAGACGCAAAGACAACACAGACCCAAAAGTAATACAGACACAAAGATAACACAGACGCAAAGTCAAAACACAGACACAAAGACAACACAGACGCAAAGACAATACAGACAAAAAGACAACATAGACGTAAAGACAATATAGATGCAAAGACAATACAGACGCAAAGACAACACAGACGTAAAGACAATACAAACGCAAAGAAAACACAGACGCAAAGAAAACATAGACTATACCATGAAGATACAGTAGTACGTCAGATAGTTACTTAGTTAGAGTTAGTTATAGAACTCAACTAAATGACAGTTATCAAGAATCAAGAAGCGGTTAACAAGGATCAAGAAGCGGTTAGAGACTTAGGCTATAAATACTAGTCGTAGTCGAAGATTTTACAATCTGACGAATTTACAACTTTTGAGAAATCAGTGATCTTTGAGCTTTCAATGCTTAGAAAAGAAAAATTCTGTAGTGCGATATTAAGAGAGCTAACCTTACTGTAACAAAAGCTCACAATATCTTTCTAGTGAGAGAAAGAAAAGGCTGAGAGCCTGGAG
>JAOSBN010000005.1:28233197-28243377 GCA_027563595.1 Erythroxylum suave
AGTTATAGGTTAAAATTTTAAAAATGGTATAAATTTATTTATTTTTATATTATAGGTTTTTTCCATCTGGACCCTGTACAAGAAATATGACATCAAAATTCAAGGAGAAGATTGATGTTGAGGGCTATTGTTGGAAGAATGTCTCTCAGACGACAAAGGAATTTTACTATCATGAGTTTGAGGTACGATAGAAATTATTAATATTACATTTTTTAATTAAATTTTTTATACATTAATTTGATAACTATTATTACAACAAAAGTATTTATCAAATATTTTTCCTTTTATTACAGAAAGATTTTTTTTGGGATTCTCAATTGGACGGGATGATATATAAAGTATGGGAGTCGAGAGCGCGTACACGTTATCGGGACTTTGTTGGTGCAATACGCAGGGCAGCTATAAGACCGCCTTATATTTCTAAAGAAATATGGAGTCGTTAGCTGCAATATTGGACATCACCTGAGGCGATGTCGGCTTCACAGCGTAATTCAACCAACAGATGTAGAGGACCCGAGGGAGAGAGTCTTTCGTATATACGAGAGGATCTATTACCCACCAAGAGCATGCACAGAGACTTGTAAATATTTACAATTAACAATTATATTCTCATCTCATTTCTTTGCTATTTTTTAATTGAATTTGCTTGATAAAATCTATTTTATTTATGATTAATATTTAATTCCTATGTAGGAAAAGTCTATGGGCGTGGCACCTGCACCCCATCAACTATTTCTGCACACTCACACTAAGAGCATAACTGGGTGACATTCGTCAACGATCGTTATAGAGAAGTCAATGTAAGTGAAATTTATGATTTAATATTAATAACATGCTTAATAATTATCACTTAATAATATATAAACATTGCTTTCTGATAGGACCAAATACAGTAAACCATTGAACGACAGTCTCAATAATATGAAAATGTTAATGAGATTGCACTTACCAAGAAGCAGTTGGTGGTAGGGATCGTCATGCAAGGATATTCGGATTAGGATCATTTGCGAATAGTTATTATTCACAATCCTCCACGTCTAGTACAGGAGCATTTGCTAGGCGGTCCATCAACAATAAAGTGGAAGTGCTTGAGAGCACAGTGCAGACATTGTCAACTCAGTTACAAATAACATTGGAACAGTTGCATTAGTTGCAATAGTCGCTGGCAACGCAACAACAGTCAATGCTTCTGTATGCTCAGCTCCGTCAAGAGATGGATGAATTGAAGGATAAGGGCAGTAGGTCACCGCACCAACCAGAAGATCCACCAGCTCCTGATCAGTAATGTAGTATTGGTCAATTAGTTTGTATTACAGATACTTATTATTTACAATGTAACGTTTTTATTATCAATTAAGATATTTTAATTTTTAATCATTAATCAAAAATTCTATTTAACCAAATTAAATGTATATTATAAATATTTAATTATTAAAATTATGCATCAATTATAATTTAAATATATTGAAAAAATATTTTTTAAAAAAATTTGAGGAATAACTTTACCGACGGAAATAACCATCCGTCGGTAACTTCTTAACTAATTTACCGATGGTAGAAGGACATATTCCGTCGGTAATTCATAAAATATACCGACGGACAATAAATTCTGTCAGTAATTGTTAAGCATATTTACAGGTAAATTTATAGACGGTAGTAGATGTTAGTAGTGTGCCCTAGGCCAATGGACATATGTGACTTTTTTACTAACATTCTAACTTAATAATAATATATTATGAGGTATTCTTTTATATATATGCATGTATATTGTTTACGTAATGTGATTTACATTCCATGAATAGGATTAGGCTTATGAAATCAAGTATGTGACTTGATAGTAAAACCATAAGTATTATTATGCCATTCTAAAATGTCCCTGGTCGATCATTATTGGTGGAACAATAATGAGTTAAGGCTAGTATGTGTTTTCGATTGATGATCACGTTTTACTGATCATAGATATGAGTTATCAAATTAGATACATAGATATATGTTAGAGAACATAAATTGGACCGACCCATAGAGAGAACACTACATGGTTTCATGTCATTAGTGATTCTCAATATGGTTTGACTTTAGTTTTAACTTGAAGTCATTATGGTTCCCTACATGAGAAATTCAGTGTTTTGACATTAGACTAAGTTATCTTTAACCGGATAACAAGTAGTCTTATGTTGGATATTAAATGAATCATGTGGAGAGATGTGAATGACGTAGATGGGATTTGTACCTCTCTTAAATGAGAGAGATATCATTTGAGCCTCTTGACAAGTATGACCAAAGAAATGCATGGTCGTGTTCAAATGAATTGATGAGGAGTCATCAATGTCGTTTGTTATAGTCAGTCAACTTAGGAATTAAGAAACTATGATTAATCAAAGGTTGACATGTACCATACCTTGTGAGTAATCTTGATATCGTGTTACAAAGAGACTGAGTTTATAACCATGGTTGCAGGTTAAATCAGATTACCAATCCTCATTTGATTTAGGTAGTCAAATGTCTTGCTAGACGCCACTTATGACTTATGGGCCTTGAAGTGTGATCAAGCCCATTGCTAACATCAAATGAGCCTACAGGGTCACACAAAGAGAGTGATGTGATCTGGGCTTATTCTCTTAGGCCTAATTTATTAGGCACTGAATAAATATATGTAGATATATGTATTGGGCTAGACTGAATCAAGTTGTCGAGCTTTTATTATATGAGGTATAATATGGGTTGAAACTTATTGGGCTTCCATAATCCTAATGGGTTTAGGATTATGATATTCTTATTCCTAATAGGAATAGGGATTAGGGTTTCTCTATAAATAGAGAACTTATGTCTTATTATTTGTGACACGAAAACCCTAGCCACCTAAAACCTAGCCGTTCATTCTTCTTCCAAGAGAAACATTAGTGCGGCGTTCTAAAGTATTTAGAACGTGCTAGCACACATTAGCTGCTGCCTGGGCCGTTAGATACTAGTAGAGGACATTCGCGTGTTGTAGCTTCTATAGATCTGAAAAACAAAATCAATCCTCGTTAAGAGGTAATTTTGTACTAATGTAAAATTTCTGATTATACTTCTTATTGTAGTATGGTCCATTCCGCTGTGTATTGTGAATACTCAGGCCATAGGCGATCTAACAGTAGAACATTCCATAGCTAAATTTACATACCATTACCGATGGTAGTAAAACATTTTGTAGCGAAATTTGCATACGGTTAAAGAAATTACCATCGGTAAATTTAGCGTTGGAAAATTTTTAACCCGTCGGCAATCTATGAATGGAACAATTGTGACGGTCGGTACATTTTCAGTACATTTACCGACAGTAAATCATTCTCCAACGTTAAATTTACCGATGGAAAGTTCTTGTACCGTCGGTAAAGTTAGCTATCGCTGAATTTACGATGTTTTTGTCTGTCGGTACATTCCGTCGGTAATATTAAATATTACCGACGGAATATTTATATTTTTCATTTATATTTTCCGTCACTAAGTGACAGTTTTCTTGTAGTGAATGACATTAGTGGGAGTTATCACTACAACCATAAATGTCGAGCACTAACATATAGATGGGAGCGACCAAACATTTTATATCAATGTCATGGTGTAGTGTACTAGAACAATTATAATTTAGAATGGAGCAACTCTTACGCCTATGGATGGAATAATTACACTCTACCTAGCACCAAACGTCTCCATATAACGAGCCAACTCTGGAAGATAAATTAATGGAAGCCCTTACTGAAATGAAAGCTGACCGATATGCATTTGAGAGTGAAAAAAAGACTATGGTTAGCTTCATGAATGGAGGGATGATTTAGAAATAGCTTTCAAAAGAAAAAGTATTATAGATAAGCTATTGGAATGCCTTGTTGAGAGAATAGCTAGTAAACCTGAATTCGATAAGAGACTTCCATCACTTGCATATGGTGAGTATAATTTAAGCTTCCAACCACCTTAGAGTGAAGAAGAGTCAATAGTTGATTTCATGAATGAACATAGATTTTTAGAAGGCAAGAAGGTAACTGTTGTTCCAAAAAATATGTTGATTGAGTATATTCAAGAATCATACATGAAGCATAAGGAAATAGAGGCTCGTATACAAAACATGGTGAATCAGATCGATTAGCCGGTGGAGATATTATCCAAAGAATAACTAAGGAGTTTGCCTAGTCATAATGAAATTGATCCTAATGAATTTGGAATGGTAATCACCCTTAATAGTGAAGACGAGCTCGAAGAAGAATAGAGGGATTCATAAATTGGTAACACAATCTTATAAGATTTAACCTGAGTAACTCGGTTAGAGACCTTAGGATTATTTGTTGGTAGACTCAAAGTCAACTACTAGCATACTATAGGAGTCTCTACGGTCCAATACATAAATAAACAATTACATGATAAAAGATCAATCTATTAAGGTTTTAGGAGAATTCAAGCCTAGATACTAATTTCTGATAACGATAGATTTCTAAGTGATTTTCACTATCATATTGTTTCCTGTTTTATTTTATTTTTTATTTTTAGTTTCTTTTTATTAGGAATCTAAAATCAATCCTTAGGCTAGATAATAAGGGAAGGGTGATATTAGTATTCATAGTCTTTTATGGGATCGACTTATACTTACCGGTACTAGTTACAACTACGTTGTGCATTTGCAGTTTATTACAAATAGACTAACACGAAATACTCCAATTAGTTATAGAGAGCCATTTTCTCCATTTCTAGTAGTTGGGTAGATCTAGATTGTTATAGACGTATTGTTGAATGCTATCCAAACTATACTTAGTTGTATTTAGCAGATGGTGTGTATTGCCAATATTTCTAAAAAGTTTCCTGATCTTAATGAGCCTTATTTTTCTGAACAAAATATATTGCTTTGTTCCATTAAACCTTGCTCTCAATGCCCTCCACACAACATCTTTAAAACCTACTAGCTCAGGAAAAAAATTGTTGAATCTAAAAGGCTTTTTGGTATTAAAAACACAAGTTTGAGTAATGACAGGTGAGTGATCAAATAAACTACTGCCAGGATAGGAAGAAATGTAATTGGGAAACTCCATCATCCATTGTATATTTGCAAGGCTACAATTAAGCTTTTCTCCAATTAAATTCACCCCAAGTAAAATAATTACGTACAGCTGAAATGTCAAGAAGCTGAGCTTCTTCAATATACTTCTTAAAATCTGTGCAAGGAATTCTGATAAATCTGGGACCTTCATCTTCTTCCAACTTAAGAATGGAATTAAAATCCCTTGTGATGATCTAGGGAGTGGTAATGGTGGATGATAAATACTTGATCTAATTCTAGAGAAAAGTTCCTTAAGAAGTTTTGAATGCAAACACAAAGGAAATGTAGAAAGATTACTGAGAATACTTATTTGATATCTCTGTATTGATTAATTGTTCAAAGATGAATGTAGGATAAGCAAAAACTATGGAAGAGACATAGAGGATTACTAATCCACCATTAGGACGAGCACTGCAATTGGTGACCTCTCTCTAAAAGGTTGGAAAATACATTAGTAGGCTATCATTTCCCCCTTTTTTTTAATTATAGTCCAAAAAACCTAATGACTTGAATCTTATTCTGCATATTGAAGTTTGTTCACCCCAAGTTCTTTATTACTCCAGGCAAAATGATTACATCCAGCTGGAATGTTAACAAAATGGGCTTCTTCAACACACTTCTTAAAATTTGTGCAAGGAATTCCCATGGATTTGGAACCTTCATCTTCTTCTAGCTTAAGAATGGAATTAAAATCTCCTACGGTGATCTAAGAAGTGGTAATGGTGGATGCTGTATCCTTGATTTAATTCCAGAGAAAAGCTCTCTAATAAAAAGTGTCGGATGCAAACACAAAGGAAATGTAAAAAGATTAATGAGAATACTTATCTAATATCTCCAAATTGATTAATTGTTTAAGATGAACATAAGAAAGGAAGGAACCATGGAAGTGTTATAGAGGATTAATAATTCGCCATTGGGATGAGCATTGTGGCTGGCGATCTCTCTCTGAAAGGTTGGAAAATACTTTAGTAGGCTATCATTTCCCTTTTTAATTCTAGTATAAAAACTAGCAACTTAAATCTTATGCTACATATTCAAGTTTCTTATATGTAGCTTTTTAGTAGGAGTGTTAGCTTTCCCTACATTCCAAGAGAGCATTTTCATTATGGAGGCTCCATGCTTGAAATGTTCTTGTTTCTATTAGATCTCCTTTTAGTGATTGTTTTAAAAATTTGGTTTATCTTCCCTAGTTTATTAGTAGTAGCTATTGGAGTCTAAAGAATAGGTAAATCAGATATTATCTTAGGACTTGTATGTGATATATCCTCAGTGACTGGCATCACATTATCTTTGACAACACAATTTGAATATTAAAGACCAATCTCTCATACTAAACTTCCTATGATGGTAATTTCATTATGAGATTTATTCTCTTCCATGCTCCTGGTGTCAACTCCCTCTATAGGATGAATACTTATCGTTGATTTTTCCTTAGGGACTAATAGTACAAATCTTATACAACATAGTTTAAAATATAAAGAATTGGACTATATTATAATGCATTCTGCATTATTAATATCATTATAGGATTTGTTCCCTCTGTTGCTACTGTTGCTATTAATCTATGTAGGAATATTACTATTCACAATTGCCTTATTTTGTATGTTACACATTCCCTAGTAGCTCTTGATAAACACCTACAAGAAAGATTCTATCTGTGGGCTTTTAGACTTCCTTAATAGCAGGTTGAGGTTTTCAAGCATAGTAGACTCTCAACTAGTCTTTAATAGGTTAGAGATAGAGATCCTCATTGAGTCTAATAAAAGTATAACTACAAGTAATTTAGACATTAAAGTGACTAAAATACATATTCTTACAAAATTTACCCTTCGTATCTGAGCTGTGGCTTAGTCCATCAATATAGGCTTACAAATATAACTTGTTAGATGGCTAAGTCCATTTGTTGTCCAATTCTCTAAAATTAATTTATGGATACATATCAATATAGGGATATTCTCTTATTTGAGCTCTTCTAACTTTAATCCTGGTCTCCATAGTTGTAGAAATAAAGGTCTGTTAAAGATATGCCATGGATCAACTTGAATAATCTTCTCAACATCTTTAGGTATAGCAAATTTAAAGAGGAAAACATCCTTATTATTAACAAATACATCCAATGATCCATATTATTTCCAATTGTGTAGAGCTTATTACTTTGTGACAGGGAATGCAACCCTTCTATCCAGAAAAAATTAAGGATGGTGGAGTTACATCTACTTACACTTGCCTTTAGAATCTTCAATTGTGGAGAGTCTATTCTATGGTCAACTACCTCACTTGGTGGGAAGTAATTCAACTTCAACTCAAGTCTTATGTCTCTAGTAACCTAGACCCAAGACTTTCGAATGACCTAGCTCAAGTTTGCATTCTATTCAATATTCAAAGAAGAACTAGCAATATCTTTGGTAAGAGTAGGTTTAGCAGGTTAAGGGATGTTAGTGTTTAAGGTTGGAAAGTTATTATCCATTGGTCAAAAGCAAGATTTGAAGGATAATAAGGTTTGTATAGGTACCCCTTAAAAACTACTAACTCCAAGGGGAAGAAGGAAGTAGACAACAACCCAAGGATTGAAAAGGAGAAGCAAAGATGAAGTGTGTAAGTAGAAGTTAAGAGGGGTCAAGTAATTTGCACGAAGGTTTTAGGAAGTAGCAGTAAAGAAAGTCAAGTAGAGAATCAACAAGCAGCTAATGAAGATGAAATGGCGATGAAGAAAGTTAGCATTGTTGGGAAAGTTTGTGCACAAACGATAAGGATTAAGTAGAATGCAAAGAATGTAGAGAGGAGCAGTGCATTGTAGCCTTTCATTGGAGTTGCAATACCTACTCTTGGTTAATATTTGTACTCGATGCAAAGGAAACAATGAAACATTAGAACTATATTCTTCAAATTTAAATTTTATTATATCCTCACTAAACCTATATTTTAATGGATTTATATTAGAAAGATTCTATATCAGAGAAGTTTTGTAATTTTTCCAAGTTTAAAGTTTAAGAACATTGTATTAGTAAGTTAAATAATGTATAAAAAGACAATCAACTTAAAAATACTTTTAAAATGTATAAATATTTAATTATAATTTATAAGCTTAAATTTGATTTGATCAAAATGTCAATACTTTTTAATGAAAATTTAGCAATTAAATTGAGTTTTTCCTTTTTATTTCCTTCTTAATAAGATTGTTCCAACACATGATTTTTATGTTAACAAATCATGTTCCTTTTAATAATTTTATATTTTCTTAAAGAGTAAGTTATTTATTAAAAAAAAGTTACATAAAAGAATCAAGTAATCCAAATATAATGCCAAAGACGATTTAATAAGTTAAATGAGTTAAGTACAACCAAAATAAAAAGAGGATCACTCAAACGCAATATGATTTTGAAGTTGATATGGAGAAGAACAACTTAAGTGAAACCAAAATTTGGAAGAATCAAGATATTCATGTGTAATAAATCAATACAATCTTCTTTATAATCCTATGTTGGTCATTTTAATAGCACAAAGGCACAATTGTACCAGAAAACTAACCATAATCGAATAAAAGATGTAGTAGAAATAATTTTTAAATTTTCTTATTAGATCTCTTTAATTGAATAACATGAAAAAACAAATAAAAATACAAGTTGAAATGTACCTTTTTCAAATTACCAAAATTTTCTTCTCAAACTATTAACTCTAAAGTTGTTCACTTGCCCAACCTTTAAAGGTATTCAAAAATTAAAGAAAGAGAACTCAAACAATTTGAGAGGAAAATATGGGAGAGTGAACTCCTTTATGATTTCTTCCTATTTATAAAAGAGAAAGAGTTTCTTTCTAATTAAAATCAAAATTTATAATTATAATTAAAGTCTAACTATAATAATAATTACAATGTAATTTTAATGAATTCAAATATTTCAGAGTAGAGTTTTCAGTAGCATGTTATGATTATCTTATAGTTGATGTCTAATAACATGTCATGATTATCCAAACATTAGGAATGCCAAAATGGTTTTACTTACCCTATCCATGCTTGGTTATAACATATAATTTAATCCTTTTTACATCTAATGTTCCAACTAAAAATAGAGTATAAAATTAGTCTCTACTCAGCTTAAATCCAATCATGTTCGTTCCAATTATATTTGTTTTTGCTAATTAGTAAGTGATTTATAGTTGATATTTGAAAATATACTTTTCAAATCTCAATCACTCTAATAGTAGAATTCCCTAAATCATTAATAATATTTATGAATAGTGGAACATTCTTTCTAATTACTTTAGGATAACAAATATTATTATTGACTTACTAATCTATCTCCATATAGGTCATATTATATCAAAGTGCTACCAATTGAGCTATTCTAAATAAAATATCACATATGTAGCATCAAAACATAGTAATTTTCACATGAAATGTCTTGGTAATCTCAAGTATAATGATTAACTATACATTCTTTATATGAGAAAATTCGAAGACATGTAATGTATTTCTTTAGAATCCTCGTATGGGCTAGTTTAGTAAATTTATTCTCTAATAACCACTCACATATTTGTTTAAGTATCTTTATACTTTAATTTATAATATTGATTGCTTTCTTTACAAGAAAGGAATATAATGTGTGTTAGTTAAAGAAATATAATGAGTGTTAGTTTTACCATTTGATCAATTTCCCATCTTGTTGAAATGATAACTATGAAAAATTAATGAATAATACATAAATGCATACTAAGTCATAATTATAATGAGTGTTAGTTTTACCATTTGATCAATTTCCCATCTTGTTGAGATGATAACTATGAACAATTAATGAATAGTACATAAATGCATATTAAGTCATAATTATGATCTCATCATAACTTTAATTATATAGTAATTATTACGTAGATTTTTCTTTTAGTATTAAAAAGTACCCAGACCCACGTCTCAACGGGACTCCCATTAGTTTTTCTTTTTGTAAAATCTAAAATCAACTAATTGATTATATGGCATAAAACAACAATCTTCCACTTGAACTAAGCTAATCATTTAAATATCTTATACTATATCACCATAATGCGATCATGATACTATTGAGACAATGGTTTACTGAGAGAATTCTACAAGATTCTCTTAAGCGAGCATTTGTTTAAGTC
>JAOSBN010000005.1:28244573-28286718 GCA_027563595.1 Erythroxylum suave
GCTCCTTAAATGTTTCTCAACTGTTTGGTGAGGGCAGCAATCTATGCTTATAAGGCTATCACTAAGTCAAGTGAAATCATTCCTTTTTTCTCTTTGGACCTTTGTCTACACGTTTCATTTGACCACATACAACTATTACTCGCAAACTCTTCCCAAAGGTTATGAGCTGCATCAATGGTTTTCCTCATCAAAGACCCTCCTACAACTGCATCTATTGTTACCCTTGTGCTTTAAGTTACACCATTGTAGAATGTCTACAAAAGAAATTCCCTCAGAAGGTCTGGGTGGGGGCAGTTACTTTATAATTCCTTAAATCTCTCTTAAGCTTCATACAATAACTCCCCATCACTTTGTTGAAAGTTCGTGATCTCTTTGATGATTCTTGTTGTCTTGGTCAATGGACATTACTTAGCCAGGAAAGCTTGTACTAACTATTCCCAAGTAGTGATTTGGCTTACATTGAGTGAATTATACCATGCCTTTGCCCCATCCCTCAAGGTAAATGAAAACAATCTTAACCTCATAAGATCATCACACTTCCTATTAAACTTGAAGATATCACAAATCTCCAAGAAATTTGGAAGATGGACGTTGGAATCTTTGTTGGACAGCTCATAAAATTGTACACTGCTCTGAAGTAAATTAGGGAGTATCAACTTGATCTCAAAATTATTGGTGTGAATCGCTGACCTTGTAACTCCTTAAAAGGATTGAAACCTGGCCTTGTAAAGTCCATCAATGTCCTCTCAACTCCTCGTTGTTCTCCTTCTTCTACCATATTCATTTATATTTTGTCTTGATGTCTAGTACTTCTTAGCTCTCTTTCATGCCTTGTAATATATGAAAACTCTTCTTCACTTAGCTTATTAGACCTTATCGTTCTCCTTATGTTCATGCACCTGTAAAAACACAAGGAAAAGTATTGAACACTCTTAAATCAAAGTCACACAAACTAAACAAGATGCTAAACAAAACATCCTTAGAAATAGTGCCAAAAACTTGTTGAATGCAAAATCAATTACTAGTTTTATCCTAAAAACTGCAAGTATGTAGGTTGTTACTTATAGTAAAAAGCAGATACTATCCTACAGATATTGTGCTTAGGCACCACTTAATTTAGGTTTCACTTTGAGACTCAAATTTGAATAATAAACTGAAAAGTAAATTAAATTACACAAACTAGCAATGATTAAAAAATGAAACAATGGAAATCCATTAAGAGAATTAATCAAGTTATGAGAGGGGATTTTACCTATCATTAATGATAACCTAGCCTTTATATGTTTATGGGGGTGTCGGTTCTAGATGATCGTAGGGTTGATTACTCTCTCTCAATTTATAATCATTCCCTAAATTGTGAACCTTAAACGAATTATGGACTTGCACTCTTTCAATTCACAAGTTGCCCACAATTATAATTAGTTCTAAAGCTCTTTAATAAACAATCAGGTATCGCACTGGATCTCTCTCCATGAAATTACCAACTAGACTGATTACGTGGTCAATTAGATCACTTAACTCTCATTAATCCAATCTAATCATTTTTCTCCAATTCAACCTCTCAGTTTGTTACCGAAACATGAAAAAATATTAATTAATCATAACACCAAATCAAGTAAACACAATTCAGCTAGACTAACATTAATTATAAGTAAAATGTCAAAGGTAAAGTTAGAACATCAGTAACAACTCAAAATCCATAACCATAAAACCCATCTCAATCTTACACGTTAAATGGATAAAAAAGTAAATACGGTGGAAATGAAACTCAAGTTGGATGATTCAGGAAAGCAGCAAAGTCGGGAGATCACCTACTCTAGGAAGCTTCAGCATCGGAACCCTCCTCTTCTTCCTATTCTTCTTTTCTCTCTCTCTTTTTTCTATCTCGCTTTTAGGTTTCTAAATGTAGGCAGAATGTAGACTCCCCTCTAGGGTTCCGTTATTATCCTTTTATAGTCTTTTCTATTTAAGGAAACCCTAGTGCCTTTTTGAAGTCTGAAATGTCCCTTAAAAGCTCGAATTCATAAGTGACTTCGTGTTTGTTTGTGAACAGGCCATGATCGTGGCCCTTAATGCACGATGCCACGATCGTGGCCCTTATTGCATGATCGTGGCCAGCTCATCTACTCTCTTTCATAATCATGGCATATTCCTTATGATCGTGGGCCCATGCTCAAGCTTCTATTACCATGATCTTGGGACTGTGTTTTGGTTCGGTTCTCCTCTGAAACTCCTCTAAATGTTCTAAAACACTAACAAACTCATCATAGACCCCAAACATATAAAATTGAAGCTCAAAAACATATTCTGGGCTAAAAAACAATTAAGCACAAATGTTTAGGAACTAGCACAATTATTAACCTAAACACACACTAAACAATTAAATTAACCACCAAAAACATATCAAATTATCTATAAAAATACAATGCAATGTACACCTATCAGTGCATAACCAAAATTCTCTCAATATCATAACAATGCATGACCTTGAATAAGTGCATGAGCATGCATCTCTTCTGTGTGTCGACTCTTTGTTTTATGATGTGTTTTCATCCAAATTCTTCTCCTTTAAGTCCATGAATGCTATTATCATCTGTATACACTCTTAGAGCAATTAAATATCAAATAAAAGATAAAAGTATAAAATATCAAGCAAAATATATCAAATATAGGTGGAAAAATATAGTCAAATATCCATCTATCAAACACCCTTCCAACTTGTTTATGGGAAGGCTTTTAACTTGCCTATGGAGGTAGAGCAAAAGGAATATTAGGAGATAAAAGCTTTAAATTATTATTAAAAGACAACTGGTGAAAAGAGACTCCTACAATTAAAAGAGTTAGAATAGTTACAATTGAATTCTTATTAGTATCCAAGTTATATAAGGAAAATTTTAAAAGAAATGGCATAATTCTCATATAGAAAAAAGGATTTCAAGATGGGAGATATGGTTTTATTATTTAATTCATAATTGAGGTTGTTTTCATAAATTCTGGTCACATTGGAGTGGTCCTTTCAAAGTGACCCATATATTCAAACATGGAGCTTCGGAGTTGGAAAATGATAACAAGGAAGCATTCAAAGTGAATGGATATTGATCTTAACCATATTTTAGAGGAGCATTTTCATATAAAAGGGAGGTACTATCTTTCTTTTCTTTTGGTTTAGAATAATTAGACTACAATGGTCAAGTTTGTGACTTTAAACTTAGCTTATTATGGGTAGTAGGTTTTTCGTTTTTTTTTTTGAAAATTATTTTTTATTTTTATGTTTTACAATTATTTTAAAGTGAGGTTGAATGGTAGAGTTCATAATTTGAAGTGCATACATGTGTCATCCCCAACTCTGTCACCTCCATAATCACCATAAGTATTCTTGCCCTTGTTTTTTTATTCCTTTTATTTTTGTTTGTTATATTTGTTATGTATGTTGTTTTTAGTTGCATTTCATTTCCATATTGAGGACAATTTTTTTTAACGTGTGGGGATATATATGCACTTGCATATCATTTTTGTGTGAATTTTGCTTTTGCATTATGTTATTTTATTTGCATTATATTATTTTATTTGCATTATGTTATTTTTTTATTAGGTTGGCATTGTTTGAACACTTGGTTGCATGATGTGTGCATTGTATGAATGTCACGATGACATGAATTAAACGGAATTAAATTACCTTTGAATGTGGTCATTTAAATTAGAAAGACAAATTGGTTTGTGAAGTTGTAGTTTAAGTTTCCTTAGGATGAATATGCATTTTAATTAGGATATTGCAGCTATTCTTTCACTTTATAACATTTGTTTAGATGTACCTGTGATTGCATCCATTTAGATTGGTAAGCATCATTACTAAACTTTCATAGGAGTAATTTACTAAGAAGAAATGATGCAGCCTTAGTAATTAAAAAAAAGTTAAATAGAATTAACTTACCTTTGAATGTGGTCATTTAAATTATAATGACAAATTAGTTTGTGAAATTGTAGTTTAAGTTTCCTTGGGATGAATATGCATTTTAATTAGGATATTGCACCTATTCTTTCACTTTATAACATTTGTTTGGATGTACTTGTAATTGCATTCATTTAGATTGGTAAGCATCATTAGTAACCTTTCATAGGAGTAATTTACTAAGAAGAAATGATGTAGCCTTACTAGTTAAAAAAAAGTGCGTTAAATAAAATTTCTTATTTTACTACCCCTTTTAAGAAAATTAAGATAAGAATAAAGCTGATAGCTGAAAATTGTGATATAGCTGAGTAACTGGGGGCATTCATGAAAAAATATTTGTCTTTGCGTTAAAGGGCTAGGATGGCACTCCAACCAAGCTAAGTAAAAAATCTAACCTAGTTGAGTAATCGAGGACATTTATGACAAGGATTTTGTCTTCATGTCAAAAGGTTTAGTGATCATTAAGAAAATAAAAAATATGTTGCTTGCAATAAAATTAAACCTACTGATCTATTAAAATAGCAATAATTTTCACGAAAGTTTATTTAGTGATAGTTTACCTCTTTAATTGATCAATAATGAGTGCATGGTTACAAACATCAAAGGTGCAGGAATAAAGTGTCAATATTTTGATTGATACGTGCATTCAAATCAAAGCACTTGAACATGAATGAAATAAGTTACTGTGTTGAAATTTTTTGAGTGGTTGATGCTTGAGGTTAAGTTAATTCCATGATATTTTATGTAGTCGAACCATTGTTGTAATGTTACATGATTGTGTGTTTATGTGTTTATGTCTTGTGTGTTTTGTTTGTTTCTGGGTTTTAGTTTTTCTTGGGGAAAAGAAAAGATTTAAGTGTGGGGATATTTGATAAATAGTTAATTGATTATATTTATACACCCATATTTAATGTGCTTTGCTTGTTATTTGAGAATCTTATGGCATTTGTGGTACTTATTTTTCTTCAAGAGTGTTTTTAGGTGATAATTTCTTACATAGTTAAGAATTGAAGTTTACATATCAAACATATAAAGAGAAAGACTATTTTTGACCGAACATAACTTGACACAAGATCGTGTGCCAACCCATATCCCTTATAGATGGCTTGGAGATGAAGACCTAATTTGATATATAGACTAAAGGGAGGTCATTCAATAGAGGAAAAAGTTTTAGAGAGATATGTGATCATGTCATAGCCTATGTACCTTTCGAGAAAAGTAATAGAAACATATACGACCTAAGACATAGGCTTATTAGAGTTTGTGTCCTTTAGAAAAAAAATAAAAAGATATATAACCTTTGATATAGTTAGATATGTTCTTTACTTCCAATTAAGGTTGGTAGTTGCCTATTAATGGACAACCATAAAATAGATCAAAAATTCATTTTCAAGAGAAAGTAAGAGATTAAAAGTCCTTCTGGAGAAGTGAATAACATTAGATAATCTAGATCATCATCAAGGAATACCTAAGCATGAATTAAGTTATTTTAAGGAAGATTATAGACCATATACTTTTATGCTTTGATTAGATGGACTCTTAATGGATTATTTTAGGTCTTGATTTCAATTTCTCAATAAAAGTTTCTATGCTTGAGGTGTTAATCTTAATGTTATCTATATATAAGTGATAAATTAGATATGATTTAAATCTACATATAGACTTAGTTGAAAGAATTTGTGTATAAACCAACATAGCAATATATATTAAGGATTAAACAAAATTTAGATATAGACATATGCAACCATTATAGATTGGGATACTTTGTTGGTCTAAATGATAAAATCCTTATAATTGAATCAAAGATATAAGATGAAGTTATGAAAAACTCTAATCTAGACTCATATCGATTTTCTCCATTGATTTTTGTGTGAATATCTAGCGGTGATCCAAAATAGTTGACAATCTTTTTTGGAAGTAAAAAAATCATTAATAAGCCTTAAAAGGCACTAAAAGGAGTCATTACAAGGCTGTGCCAAGCAAGTAGTAAGAATACGACAATTTCATATCTATTATCATTAGGAAGAGAAATTATACATTAAAGATTCCATATTCTTCTTAGATAAATGCTCATCTTTTCAACTATTTGGTAAGCTACCAAGGCTTCTATAATCCAGCAATGTATCTTGTGTTCTATGGTATGTTTATTAGTTTTGATCTTGTTAAACAATCTTTAGATCTTTTCCATCCATATTGCATACATTGAACAATTTAGGTTAAGGCTTTGATATATTTGATCTTTCCCCAAAGTGTGATATTTGTTTTCAACCTACACAAATTTATTATCCCAATTAGTAGAAAAATAAAAAAGATTCATTGTGTGTTGCATTCTAGACTAAGTGAAGGTTATGTAGTTGCATTTGAAGCAAAGATGATCAATGGTTTCAACTTCTAGATAGCATAACTCACATATGATATCATTTGACCCAATAATCATGTCTTTAGTTTTCAATCTTCTTTTAGTTGCTAACTAAGTGATAAAGAAAGCTTTAAGCTTCAAAAAGCCTTTCCAAACAATGTTGAACCAAGTAATGAGTAGAGTGAATGCCCTAAGAGCTTTAAGGTTGAAGGAGTTAGAGAATTCTACATTATTGTTGATGGACCAAATAGGTTTGTCAGCTAAAGAGAGGTTATGCAAGTAGTTAGGGAAGAAAATCAAAAGTTTTTTAGCCTATATACTAGAAAAATGCTAAGTGTTGGGAATTATGACATTCTTGACTTAAGCTTGGGATGGAATTTTAAAAGTGAGAGCTAAAATATCCTCTTTCAGTCATAAGGGCTTAGGATGGTCTAGTTGTCAAAACAAAACCAAGTATCTAGTTGTCAAAACAAAACTAAGTATCCTTACTATTCCCAAGCTTGATTCTAGTAAGAGGATACACAACCTATCTTTTCCTTAGAATTTCAGTGAAAGGCTAAAAGTGTTTTTTCTTTTCTAAAATCTTCCATAATTTTCCGTAAGGTGGAATCGTTTAGATAGTATTCATTCATCCATTTTCACAAAAGAGACTTTTTATCATTAAAAAGCCTCCAAATTCTGTTAGTGACCTTTGATTGTTTGAAACATTTGGATTGAATTAAATCTTAGTCCACCTTCCTATTTTCTATAGCAAAATTTTTCCCATTTGATCTTAGTTCCTTTAAAGCTATCAATTTTTCCAAATCAGAGAAAATTTTTTATGCATTCTCCATTTCCTTGTAGATTTTTTTGCTAAAAGGAGATAAGAGCTTCAAAGTGTGTGAAGATTGTTGAATATTGAGATTATGAGCTGAATTCTTCCAACTTGTAAAAGTGTTATATTCTGCCAAGCATTGATCATTTTCTTATACTTCTCCAAGAATATTATGTAGTCCTAGTATTTCAACTTTTCAAAAGATATTAAGAAACCCAAGATACTTAAAATGTAGGCTTTGCACATTCATATTAAATATTTGTTGAAATCTTCTAGTATTGGTAATGTCTATGGAGAAATATATTCTCATCTTTGAAGATTTCATATTTAAACTAGATAACCTGTAGAAAGAATGGAGAAGTTGATGCAAAATAGAGATAGAAGTATGGTTTACTCCATATAATAATAAGAGATCATCTACCAAACAGAAATGGGTTAAGAGAATCTCTTTGCATTTTCAATGGAACTTGAAAGAAGCACAACTTTAATTGAAAAAGCATATAATTCTATTAAGAATTCTATAGAGATGGAAAACAATGTAAGGAGAGGAGGGATCGCTTTGCCTTATTTTGTTAGATCCTCTAAACTACTTAGTAGAAGAACCATTGATAAGGACACTAAGGGTTCAGGGATAAGAAAAGATATAATTGAAAAAGAAATAAGAGAAACCAAGCCATTCAAGTCTAATCAAGATGAAATTCCATTGAAGTTTATTAAAAGCTTTGGAGATTTTACTTTGATGGCATAAATTTCAATAGATTTGCATGTATTATAATCCCTCAACAATTCCTTAACCATGAAGAAGTTATCAGAGATATTTGTCAAGAATACAAGCTCTTTGGGTAAAATGTATAATTTAGTTCAAAAACTCTTTTAATTTATTAGCTCGGAGCTTAGATATCACCTTATAAACAACATTATAGTATGAAATAGTTTGAAACTCATTGAGGAAACTGGCATTGAGCAGTTTGGGAATCAAGAAAATATAAGTAGCATTGATTTCTCTCAAAATTTTCCCAAATTTCAAAAATTCAAAGGCTAGTTCCATAAGAAGATTACGAGTAATAAGCTAAGCACTTTGAAAGAAATGGGCATTTAGCCCGTCTAGACTTGGAGCCTTCTTGGGATTAAGATTGAAGAGAACTAATTTGATTTCCTGGAATGAAGTTGGTTATTGGAGTTTTAGTAATGCATCCTATGAAAGAAAGATAGGATAACCAATAAGCTCTACAAGGTCCTACAAATTAAAGATACAAAAGAGTCTTGTAACTCCAAACAGGCTTTCAAGGTACTAGAAAGTCATATCTCCTATAAAGGATTGTTCAGTCACTAAGTAATTATAATCATCAAGAAGATTGTTGATCTTATTAGAGTTACTCCTTGTTATAACAAAATTATTAAAATCTAAAAGAGGCTTTGTTATGAAAAATTTTAATTTCTGTGTTTGAATGATCAAAACATAAAGGAAAGCCTAAATTAGCATAAAAATTGAGAAAAAGACTCAACCAATATTCATTAATAAGAATTTTGTCCAACTTCTCCCTAATAAAGCAATTTCCTGATCTTCTATTACTCCAGATGAAGAAATTCCCTACTAATTTTAAACTAGTCACCTCTATCCTCCTAAAGTTTGGTTATTTGAAATTCAAAGTTAGAAGCATATATAATTGAGATTTAAAAATCAATCCCTGAGTCAACAAGCTTGCTAACTAGATGGATATATTGTTCTAAACTGCTGAAAACTTTGCCCTACATCATCTTATTGTTGTATGTGTAGAAAATTATGCCATTTTTATGCTGGTAATGATTAGAACCATAATCCCATTCTTTCCTTAGATATTTCATGACATTGTGTAAATTATGATCTTTGATTTTAGTTTCAAAAAGCACAAGGATAATAAGATTTTTTTCTAGTAAAAGGACCTTAAAAACATGTCTCTTATTATGTTCATTCAAACCTCAAATATTTCAAAAAAGTATAAGATTTTGAACCAAATGCAGCTACTAACCCCCTTTGGGTTTTCTCCTTTTTTCCTTGACTTTCAGCTATAACCTAGAGTAAATTATTCAATTTTCTCTTAATTTAATTAGAAAATTCCTTGATATCGTGCCTTCTCTTTAAGCCTACTATTGATTAGATCAGTTTCAGGTCTTCCACTATCCTGATTCTCTATCAATATGTCAATAAGATCACTACTCATCTTTTGTTTGGTGAGTTGAACCTCTCCTTCTTTTATATGGTTGTCTATTTTTTAAGGATATAAACAGTGATGTTTTCTTTATTGTTTTCATTGATTCATCTTCAATCCCCATTAGGTCATAGTAGTCACTTGATGTGAATAGTTTGCCTATAGGTTTCCAAATTTGTTTTCCTAGATGAGGCTTCCAGTTGTAAGATAATTGAATTTCAACTTTAAACATTTCATTAGCATTATTCAATATCATAATAGGCAGTGTTTCAGGTAGTACATTTTTAGGATTGATCTCCGAACTTATTCTAGCTTAGCTTACTTTCTCAATTCTATAAGTGATTAAAACAAAAGCTATAGGTTTCCTAACAAAACTCGCCAGAAAATTTTAATCCATCTAAAGTCTAGTGTTCAAGAGGAATAATATGAAAATTAATCCACAAGGGGATAGTTTCTGTGCTTGTTAAGTTAAATTCCAAACTTGAAGTCCACTATTAGATGAATATTGTGGCCCTCCTACAAGTCAAGGTCCTTACTAACGGTTTTATAAAAAAAAAACTTTCATACTACAAGTATATAGGTCATAACATATGGTATAAAAGATATTATGGAAGGCTATAATTAACTTTATGTATCCACTATTTGATCTTCTTCTTTATGATGTTTAGAATGTTTATACTTTTTAACACTTCCTTATCAAGTGTCTCTTATGACTCTTGTTGCTTCTCTCTAAATTCAAATGCTTCTAATCTACCTCCCTTGATGTAGCCTTCTTATTATCCTTATATATCAATAAACTAGGGCTTTTAGGACATACATATGTGATCAAGTACCTCCAGAAAACTCCCTAATTAATCAATTTTCACAATTGTAGAGACTAACATTGGTATTATACAATTCCATGTATGTCAACATATATAGGTGTGTAATTCCACATAAGTAAGAATTGTATCTTTAAAGGTCCAAATGTTTATAAAGATTTACACTATTGCTATACACGTCCATAAAATTCCATAAGTGTTCCAATTATTCCATTTCATATTACGATTTCACTAAATATATCTCCTCTTGATCTGTAATGGCAATTGTTACCTAAAAACACAATTGAAGTAAATTAAGTACCAAAATTTATTATAAAACTCTTAAATAATGAGAAATATATAAAATATAAGTATATAAATATAGACGAATAATTTTCTATCAAACATCCCCGATATTTAAGCTTTTTCTTCTCCTCAAGTAAATCACAATCTAATTCTGATATCTTACAAACATTCTTTCCTTACTAACTTCAACCTATGCATCTATACTCTTCATCATCATATCATATTAATTGAATTAACATACAATTCGATTCAAGTCATTATAGAACCAACCTTTATAATTCAATATCAAGAGCAATCATGTAGTAATCTTTCTGAAATGAAAGGCATAAATTTCTACATCCTCACTAAGGTTTCTCTCAATGAACTCAAAGTCTTTAGGGTTAAAAATGTAACAACTCTCAAATCAATGCATAGAAGGATTCTTATCCATAAGCTTGTAATAAAATCATATCTACACCACTTATAAGAAAACTAGAAACAAAAATAAAAAGTTTTTATCGATGGTTTTAAATGAGGCTTAAGTCAGGGTATGATAGCGATAACAAAAATGGTGATAATATTGAAGGAAATTTATGTAAACAAAATTACATGCAACTTAGTTCTTCAAAATATAGGTCCTTCATACCATAATTTTTAACTTTTTTATTTTCTTTTTTATTTCCTAATTATGCTTGCAAAAAAAAAATTCAAACATTCATCATGTAACAAAATTTAAAGAAATGTTAAACATTTTTTAATTTTAAGTTTCAAGCAATTAAGTAAATGTAAATAGCCTTTAGGGTTCAAAATAAAAGGCATTAAGAAAAATAAGGTAAAGGCTAATAATGTGGTTATAATTAATGAAAGGGATAAGTCTCAAAATTGGTTACCCCTAAGGGACAAAATATGGTAAGAGGATAACAATAAAATGGGCTAAACAAAGGTTCAATATATTGCTTTATCATTTTGATGCTTCTAATTTAACAAACGTGGTCTCAGAATGAATAATAAGAGCAAGTTTTAGAATTATCCAACCATGTATGATAACGCACATGAAACAATAAAAAAGTTTTAAATAATGATATTTTTCCCTTAGGCTTAAAAATTATAAAAAAAATCATGTGTGTGATTAATATTCAATTTTCATTTAAATTGATTATCTTAATGATTACTAGAAACATCTTATAAAAGCAAGCTTATTCTAACTTTACTCTTTTGAGTACTAATTCAATTCAAAAATAAATAATGATCTAAAGTATTTTGGACAAATCTTAACTAACTCAAGATATCAGTTGATAAAATTCTAATAAACTTAAAAAGTTAAATCCCCTTTCCCACACTTAAAATTGTATGTTGTCCTCATTGTACACAATATAAGTATATAAAAATAAAATAAGAACAAAAATTAAGAAGGGTTTGTTAGTACTGCCCTAAATAAGAATATTTATAAAGTCCTAAAGTGCAAAAGATCCATCCTATATATACACACACATATCCAACCTTGCAAAATATAAACAAAAAGGATAAAAAGATAAAAGAAAAATAATAACGAAAATAACTAAAAGACATAGAAATAAAGATAACATAGATTAAAATAGCACGTCACTAATGTTTAAACAAAATAAAAATAACATAATAAAATGAATAAGAAAAAAATACACAAATAAGAAGAAAAAGAAAAGACAAAACCAAATACAAGCATCCCTTAGTCTTGTGGTGAATCTCACATAGATATCGAAGGAGGGTCATTGGCTCGTGAAACCTCAAACTAAGGAGGGGCTAAAGACAATGTAGTTGCTCCAGATGATGGAGGTGAGAAGACATTCCAAGATCGCCTGCCATCTGCGTCAATAGTTCCATCATCCATCTATCATTGGTTGTTTTGTATCTACCTTGAGCTTGGAACTACTCCACCCACTCCACAATCTCTTCCTATTATACTTGGATAGTACATTGAACATCCAAGATTTGTCCCATTTGTTTCTACATCCAAGCTATTTTTAGCTAGTCCGAGTGTGTAGTTAATGTCATGGGTACTTTTGCTTTAACCTCCTTATGCGCAAATCCTCTCGTTTGGAATGATGGTGAGCTTGGCTTTAGTGGATGCTCATCTATGTATGGCTTCCTGTCTCCTCCCGATGCGGTCGACTTGTTAGAAACCCCAATCAAGCTGTAGAAGTCACCTGTAGTTCCCCACTATCTACATACCATATGCTTATGCTTCATCACATCAATATTCAGGGCTGCCATAATACCAACAAGCAGCATCACTAGTAGCCTATCAATGACCCCATCCTCCATGCAAGCCTCATCACATAAATTCCACCACAGATTCTCCCAATCTTCTTCTCCTCATTTTGACACTAGATGGATTGGGCTAATGTATGCACTAGATGTCTTGGCGTTATCTTACTCATGTTCCATAGGTAGAACACATCCAGATTCCCGACAACTCCATAGGTGTCACCCCACCTGCTCAATGTATAACCCAGAATTCCATGTATGTGTCTTAGGACTGAGTGTTGTAGAGAAAAGGACTTACATCTACTCAGGTCATAGTCACCGTCCTTGCTAATAATACTCCAAAATTGGTAAGAAGACACCCCATACGGGATGGTTATTTATAGTGCTACATTGTTTGTGGTTTCCACAAACTCTTGGTCGTATAATCGCATAATGTCAAATAACTCCGGGTAGCTCATGTAGACCATCTCTCCTAGCAACCAGAATTGCATTACACTAGGTTAGTCCTAAACATAACGACCTTTCTCCATGAAGAATGTGGAGAGTATCTCGAACATCAGCTCTCAACACGAGGGCTCCATGATCTCAAAGAATTAGGACCACGCTCTAACGTTGATGAGGTCCCAGACATGTTGGATTAAGCTAATCTGATTCAGCACCTCCCAATCTATACTTCTACCCATCTCGAAATTCTTCTCCTTTAGCCGCTAATACTACTCCTCATAGGTTACAGTGTTAAATAATAACATTTGAGGTTGCTTTAGTGGTTGGGGTAGGTGGGCTCCCCTTGGATCTCTATAGGACCCTTTTCCTCATTGTCTCTTCCTTTGTGCCTCTTTTGTTGGTAAAGGTCCTCTCATTGTACCTAAAACTTTAAATAATTGTAAGAAAAAGGTAGATAAAGTGCAAAAAATAAAATTTTCCCCACATCATTTCGTATCACTAAATTGTTAAAATGTGAAAACACACTAGTCAAAGGAAAATTAAACATATGGAAAAATAAAAAAAATAACATAAATAAGTGAGAAAATAAATAAATAAATAAAATAATTAGAAAATTAACTAATAACATAATTAATCACAAAACTAAAATTAAAAGCATTACAATTAACAAATAAAACTAATCTGATTATGAAATTAAACCTAAATTTGAAATTAAAAAACCTAATCTAACAATTACCCAAATTTAGCGAAAAAAATTGAATTCATTAAAACACTAAGATTGAAATGAAAGTAAACTAGAAAACAACTTCAATTAACTATAAACACAACTAACTAATCCTAATTACATACAAATCATTACAATTTAACAATTAGTAATCAAAATCACAAACTTAATTGAAATTTCATCCAATCACAAGCAATTCATTAAGTTGACTAAATAAATCGTAAGGGTAAAGATAAAATTCAACTACTAAACCACAATCAAGCACAAAATAAAACAATTTTACCTTAAATCATAAACCCTAAACTAGCATTTTTTGGGGTAGAAATCCATAAAAATTGTAGAATACCCAAAAATTCATGCACAAGTCAATGAGAGAATTGAAAATTTTAGGGCATTTTAAAGGTTGTCATAGACTTACATGGTTAGCTATATGACTGTGTATTTGACCGTGTAAGTCACAGACTTTTTAAAATCTAAGGGACATGTGCATGTAAGTTATCATAAACCTAAACGGTCTTATACCTAGGCATATACCAGACAGTGTAAGTCTATAAGGGCATGTCTAAATGTCATGTAACTCTCTGTGAACATGTGTGAAATAATTTTAATATATTTTGAGTGACATGGCCATGTCTAAAGACTGTGCAAGTCTTTATGACCGTGTACAACATGAAAAATAAACAGAAAAACTTAAAAAATTTTCACTTAAAGTTACAAAAGTTTAGCATGCAAACCCTAAAATTAAAAATATACACAATCTCATCATGAGGGCTTTATCTAGCACTAAAACACATAAAAACTTAATAAAATCCTATAAAAATAAAGCCTATCATAATTATTGGATTACTTCCCAAGTAGTGCTTATTTAATATTGTTAACTTGATGTACTCTTTACTTTTACCATCATCTTCGGTCTATAATTAGTAGCTTGGTTCCACTCGTTTCTCCCCATGGTGGTTTAGTATCTTGTGAATAAGCCACATGTTGGAAGATAATAATAAGGACATAATTTATCAAATTAAGAAATCCATCAAATTTTATTAATGCCTTTTTTCATAACAAATTGTCAATAAAGTAAGGAATAATGAAACTTCCTGAATCTTTAGTTAACTTCAACAATTTGTCCTATATAAATGTGAATTGCTTGTTTTCTTCCTCAGTCATTGTCTATTACTTTACTTCTTCTTTAACCTCTATTCCCTCTGTCATCTATTCTTCTTTCTCTTTTTTAATTGCAACTTCATGCATGAAATTGACCTTTGTCTCCTCATCACTTTTAGGCATTAATAGGCTTCAATAACATGTTATATCTGGCTCAGTGTCTTCAACCGAAGAAAAATATCTTTGAATACATGATGGCTAGCCTCACCATCGACAAGGACTTTTAATAAAGATTCAGATTAATCATAATCATTCAACACATCAGTGTAAGAGTTGGTCCACTCTGAATTATCAATATGCTTATTTGGTGTATTATGAGTCTAGTTCACATGTAATATAGATGCTTTCATATAATTTGATGCTCGACATTTATGATTGTAATAGTTGTTCACTCTAGGTTACATGTGCTAAGTTTTACTATTTATAATCATGGTAATTACTGCAAGCACACGGATCGTTCGTACAGTACCTAAGGTGTCGATGCCATGAGGAAGGGAACTAGTCCTAAAATCTAAGGTTGCCCTAAACTACAATAATTTTAAACAAATAAGAAATGAAAGAATTAAATCAATCGACAATCAAATATGAGAATTTAAAGTGCCAAAAGTCATAAAATAGCAAACTCACACAAACAATCCAAAATCAACCTAGAAATAATCAATTGAGAGAAAGGAGGATTTAATTCGAAACTAAAGAAAATCTAACCAATTATGTAATTTCTGACTTAATAGGCCTAGACGAAACTAGGTTGAATTAATCTCTCTCGAGTTATAGTTCTTAACCTTAATTGAAAATCCCTAATTTAAATTATGAAACCGCAATTTCTCGATTTGCGATTGACCCCAAACCTAAATTAGTTCCAAATTGTCTATTAACCTACTAGGAATCTATGCTTGATCTCCCGTTACACGACTCTACTGGTTTGATTTAACTCTCTACCTATCAATTCACTTAATTCTCACTCGCCCAAATCAATGATTTTTACCTAGCTCACTCTCTCAGTTTATTGCTAATTTATGAAGAACCAAAATTGAATCACAATTAAATCAAAAGAAAACACAATCAAATAAACTTTATTAATCTCACCCGAAGGTGAGTATAGACAAAAAATCAACACTCAACAACAATAATTCCAATGAATATCTCAATTTCATAAATCAATAAAATCGAAATAAAAATAAGAAATACTGTTGAAGCGGATCTAGGAGGTAGCGACTGCAAGAAGCCGCCTATTCCGGGAAGTACATCACGTCAAACTTATCTTCGTGTCTCTCTTCCTTTGTCTCCTTCCTCAATCGCTTGATCTCTCTCTAGGTTGCTCTCAAATTTTTGTAGAATAATGCTCTCTTGCATGACTCTCTAGGCTCTCCAAAAAATTGTTGGTGGCTGTCACATCATGTTCTATTTATTATGTGGAAGGCCTAGGTCAAAGTCAGGGTCGAAACGGTCGGAAAAATTACTCAAAAATCAAGTTTTCGTGTCAGCTCGATGCAGGGCATGATTGTGGCCTTGCATGTCATGAACATGGCTAGTACTTTAACTTTTCTGTCACGATTGTGGCTTGATTGGATGCTCTTTGTCACGACCATGACCCAATGTGCATGATCGCGGCCTGACTGCTATTGGCTCTTCCTTCTTTATCACGATCATGGCCTATTTGTGCGATCGTGGCCTATGTATTTTGGCCCGAAGCTCTTCGAGTCTTCATCATTCTTCCCTGTTTACCCTGCAACACTAGCACACACATCAAGGTATGTGTCTAGGGGCTTTGAACTAAATATACAACTAAATCAAGACCTAGGGAGTCAAGTGCATTTAGTCTCTGCCTTCGACACCATCACCACATCCATCTCCATGAGATTTTTGTCTAACTCAATTTTTTCTTTTTCAAATTAGCCTTTAGTTCTATTGTTTTATTTTTATTTGTTTTTCTGTTTACTGTAATTTTATATTTCTTCTTGTCTTTTATGTACTTGGTTGTTTCCTTCTCACATTGAGGACAATGTGTCATTGAAGTACAGGGAGAGAATATGTGTTTTGTTTTTTGTGTGATTTTGCATATGGTATGATAGTACTATGTTGCATTGTGTGAATTGTTTAAATATGTCAATGGCTTAGATGGATAGAAATATATTTAATTTTGAAAATATTCTATTAGGTTGTGAATATTTGTTAGCTTGAAAAATTAGTGAATTGGGGTTCTTTGGATAAATATACAGCTTAGTTAGGACTTAGTGTAAGTTTGGCACCCTCTATATTGTCACATTTATTCATAATTTAAGGCCTTTCAAACTTAAGTAACTTAACTAGTATTTTTAATGAAAACGAGTAGCTAAAAATAACAAGGTAGGAAATTTAATTTTTTAAAAAAATTATTATTTTATATGTTTTGTTAAATAAATCACTATTTCAATGACCTTCAGGTTATGAATAGAACTAGTAGCCAGTTGAAAATGTGATAATGGCAGAATAACTGGATGAACTCACATCAACAAATGTGTGCCCCTACATCAAAAAGTTATAATGATGTTTCATCCAAGCTGTTTAATAAACAGGACTTAGTCGAGTAACCGGATCAACATTCATTACCAGTATTTGCCTCCGCGTAAAAAGATTAAGCCCATATTTTAAAAAAAGTGTGTTTTATTAATAAACCTACTGGATTTGTAATAACCTTGAATTTTCATGAAATTGTACTTAGGAATAGTTACAAAGTGTGAAGGACCAAAGAATTATTAATGTGTGTGTTTGCAATTGAAAATGGTAAATAAATTAACACTTGGATTTCAATTAAGTTGTATATTTAGTTAAAAGCCCCTAAGCATAGATTTTGCATGTTAATGATTTCAAATAACTCGAACGATTGTGTTTAAGATTAAATTTATTTCATTAAGTTGAAGTCATTGCCTCATTATCGCATTGTGTGTTGTGTGTTTGTTATATATTTTTTGCTTTGTTTGCTTAAGAAAAAACAAAAGTTCAAGTGTGGGGATGTTGATATTTGTGATTTGCATCATGTTTTAGGGTTCAATTTGTTATGTATCAAGTGTTAAATTGAGTGTTTAGTGTGTATTTAGGTTAGGATTGTGTTAATTTATGTGTTTGAGTGTTTTTACGGGTTAGTATAAGTCTTTGTACTTAAATGTTATGTTTTTGAGGTACCTTGATGTGTTTGTTAGTGTTTTAAGGCCATCATCAAAGATCGAAGGAGTTTCGGAGACTTTCGAGATGAGACCACAGGCCACGATCGTGACAGAGGCTTATAACTAGACCACGATTGTGCTCTAAGGGACACAATCGTAACAAAAAGACTCTGTCACAGGCCATGATTGTGGTAGTCGTGACAAAGAGTTTAGATGTTGGCCGCCACGATAATGGTCTACGTCAAGCAGACACGCAAATTAGGAAAAAGTCAGATTTCGAGGGATTGTTCGAATCGTTTTTTACCCGAAATCAACCCTAGGGCTGCCAAGGTATTTAAAGAATATGAAGAATACAGAGAATAGAGCCTTTTGCATCAACCAAATTCCAAAACCTTAGAGAGCTTATCGAGAGATTAAGGAAGGAGACGAAGGAAGAGAAACACAGAGAAGAAGCTTGACGTGAAATACTTCTCGGAACAGGAGGTTTTCTGCCATCACTGCCTCCTCTATTCCGTTCCAAACATATTTTCTGGTTATTTCAATTTTATTGATGTATTGAAATAGTTGTTAAAAATAGATTGTTTTGAATGTTGAGTTTTTGTCTACATGCCTTCGGGATTTTGTCTTTGATATTAATGAAATTCGATTTATCGTGTTTTCATTGAGTTATTTGTGATTCAATTTCTATGCTTAATAATATAGTAACAAACTGAGAGGGTGAACTGAGTGAATATCATCAAATTTGGCTAACAAGAGTTAGGTAGTTTGATAGATAAAGAATTGAATCAAACCGTTAAATTCGTGCAGCGAGAGATCTTGCATAGGTTTTCAGTAGGTTATTAGACAATTTTAGAACTAATTTAGGTTTGGGTAAATTGTCAATCAAGAGATTATAATTCTATAATTTAAATTAGGGATTATACATTAGGATTAAATATTATAACTTGAGAGAGAGTAATCTACCTTAGGATCATCTAAACCTGATAATTCAATAATCTTATAATCAATTAGGTTTCATTAAGGCTAGATAAAACCCCTTTTCTCTAAATTGGTAGTCTTAGGTTGATTCTTGATTGACTTGTGCAAATTGCTATCCTGTTTATATTTATGAAATGTAATTATTAAGTTTGATTGCTTGATTGATTAATTTTTTGCTTTAGGTATTTATTTTTAATTATCACAATTAGTTCAGCCTTAGATTTTAGTATTAGATTAACTCTCCTCGTGAGATCGATATCTTAGGTACTATGTGAATGACCTGTGTGCTTGCGGTATAATCGAGGTTGCAAACATTAAAACTTAGCATACGTAAACCTGCAATCAGATGTCTAGATTGTTTATATGTTTTTGCTCTTCCATTTTAGGTGTCTCTGATGACTCTCATCACTTCTCTCTATTCAAATGCTTATAATCTGCCTCCCTTGATATAGCCTTATTATTTTCCATATATATCAACAAATTAAGGTTTATGAGATATATACAATCACTTACACAGTCGTGTAGGTGACCATGTATCTCTAAAAAAATACTTAATTCACAACTTTACACAGTTACAAAGACTTGCACGAGCAATTTTTGTCAACATATATAGGCACGTAAAAAAATATAGGCAGAAATTGTGTTTTCAATGTCCAAATATTTACAGTCTTATACAGATACTATAAATGGTCGTGTAAGTCTACAAGTGCTTCAATTCTTCCATTCCATACCACGATTTCACTCTAGTATATCTCCTCTTGATCTATAAAGGCAATTGTTGCCTAAAAACATACTTAGAGCTAATTCAGTACCAAAAATACTATAAAACTCTTAAATAAGAAGCAAAATACATCAAATATAGTTATATAAATATAGACAAATAATTGCTATCATTCTTGACCCCATTATCTTGAACATGTTGTCTTTCTTACAAAGAAGTCAATAAGTGTATTACCCTCAGCGTTTTGCACCCTCTTGATGAAGTTCAAGAGGAGGCGATATAGTGCCATTTACCAAAGCTACTGGAAAGTGTCTTGGTTTCTGCGAAGATTACATTTCTCCATGTTTTTCTTGTTCTATTCAAGTCATCTGTTTTCTAGTTTCTCAGATCTCCTATGAGATTGACATTCATTGGTTCTTGCAAGGTTGGAAACTAGGGCTCTCGAAGGTTTCCATGAAGCTTCCCTAAACAGTAAGTTGCCTGAAATCTGCGTTGAGCTCACCAGAAAAATTGCTGTAACTAAAAGGTTGTTCTTCGAGAGGGAACTGTAGGAAGATTAGATAATTGTAGGAAGATTAAACTTGGTAGATATATCCATTTCTCATGAAATCGACTCTTATTAATCGGTTCGCTTGCGTTAATCTTGTATTAGAATAACAGTGTTACATGTAAAACTCATATCAATCATCATTTCTTAAATTAATTTTCAATTAGCACAGATGCACCTGACACACATCTTATGCCTTTCTAGTGATGTTAACTCCTTTAAAACTTTCACTTACCTCTATTAAATAATTTGGAAAAAAATCTTAATTACCAGCGTGAATCTTTTGTACATACAAACTAATAGTCTTCTCTTCACCGTTCCAATTTCTAAAATTAATAGGTTAAAAAATTACATCACCAAGTTTCTTTCCACATCCACTACTGCCAAGCGATTAGGAATTTTTAATTATTTCCGTCGCTTTCAACAATATCTAGTAATTTTCTTTTACATAAAAACCTAATGTTGGTTTAGACTTTCAATCTAACCCCTTTTGCAATCTTTAAAACGCACATAGCACCTTGGGAAATTCCTCTTTGCCTCCACATTATTAATGCTAGTTCTAATGGCCTAAGTTAATATTTTGATTTTCTTTTCTTCAACTCCTCACCATAGCATAGCAATTTGGCGAACTTTGTAGTACGAATGCATACAGCTTTTGTAGAATGGCTAGCCTTGTTTTTTTTTTAACATGTACTTCGATTAATACTATCTTTCATATCTTTTGTAAGAAACTTTCAATTTAACAACTATAATATCAAGTTGCGCTTCAATCTTGTTCTTGTAATTGACAGTTAGATATCTACATCTAATCAACTTGTTAATTAATATTGGTTATTCAACAAGTGTCTACAAGTTTATACCTTTTGAAATAAAATATTATCATTTGTTTTCTTTCCTACAAAATCAACTATAGATATTTTTTGGTACATTAAACTCACTCTTTATTCTTTCACTTTTGATGCACTTGATCCAAGAATATTTAACAGCAGCATCACTAAACATTATTGAACCCCATCCTCCCTAGAGGAAGTAGAGCACCATGGATTTGATCTTCTCCCATGCATCACCATTTTCTTCCAACTTGCAAATGTAACCACTTGGATCATCACAATCAAAATATCCACGACCTTTGTATACAACAGATTTTCACTATAAATATCTGGATATAAGTCTTTTTTAGTGTTATGTCTTCTTCATCAACATGGGTTGAGTTAGTTTCTACTTTTCCCTTTTGTTTACTTATCTGTCCGATCTCTTAATATTCATCACCGTATTTGTCACTATAACACTCAAATCTCAACAACCCTTTCAGCTTCATGATAATTACCTCCTCCAACACTACAAACCTGAGCACTTTGAACACCATCATCATCATTCAAATCTTTAACATTAGCCTGTCCGTTTAGATTTGCCTCCTTATCTGCACCACCGTCATTTTCTATGCCCTAGTCTCCACTATCACCTTTATCTATGCGACCTAATATTAATATACTTCATCTAATACTACAACCTCACACTCGTACCTAATATATATTCATTATATTCTTCAATTTTAGCGGGTGCCGTAGGAAGTTGCTGCCCATCCTCTCTTGTTCACTGGTGCGTTTGTGATAAATTTACTCTCAAAAAATAACTGTAACCACCCTTTTTCACTGGTGCATTTGTGATAAATTCTCTCAAAAAATAACCGAAATCAAAGTTGCCCGTCAAACTTATAATGTCATTGTGTAGTTTATCTAAACCATTATCCAGATTTTTACCCAGGTCCCTGTCTTTTCCATCACAAACCAATACACTGCACCCGGATTAATGCCATCAAGCATAATTCTTTCTCCCCTTCATATAAACAACTCCCTTATAATATGTACCCAAGGTGGAACAAAATTCTATTTTCATTTGGTTTCAACATCCTATGTGGGGAAAATTACAACCCTAAAAGAATTAGTATATTCTGAAACAATGCCGACTTAAACCCCTAAGCTACTAGGCTATACCCCTTTGGAATTGAGCCAGTTGAGTACTGCTAACTTGAAATTGTAAGACTGAATAACTCCATCGTGATTCAAGGAAAATTTGTAGCAGGTCATATGCTTTAGATTCTGCCATGGGTATGATACAAAACTAAAATATCATTTCCTAAGCTTCGTCTACTCCAAAACCAACTTTACAGCCGCAAGAAAATTCTTGGGAATATTTAAATTCAGCCTTTTGAACTCAAAGCCAATAAAACTGGCACCTAAGATCGCTTTCTTCTCACCGCCAGCACTTGCTTGAAGACAGCATTGCACTTTAATGATGCAGATTATACATTGCGCTTCCGAGTAACACACTCTTCCAGGGTATCAATTGCACAGAATAAAAATTGCATTTAATTAGTGAAAAGTTGAAATATAAACAGAAAACTCAGAGAAAGTAATCCTTAATTACCAATTGATCCAAAATCTAGAATTTCAATTTTCTTGGTTAAATGATCGTAGACTTTTGACTAGGTCCTCTTTCAATGACTCAGGTATCTGTGCAATGAAGGTAGATTTGGCACCTGCAATTAAGACTCTCCTGTAGATAGCAGTATTTAATTTTATTAGGATACAGGTAAATTTTTTGTTATTATCAAAGTGACAAACACCAATAATATGAGGAATTAACAATTGGCAATTGAATGTTGACTTGCATAAAATACATCAATGGCAGTTAGCACCTTAATGACAAACCCAAGTATTGCATGTGGTTTGTAACATCCAAGACCCAGGATTGGAACAGATCAAATATGATAGAATTTTCGCAGACGCCCTAAATCTGTACAGTCGGGGTTTAAAAAAGTTCGGAAAACCACACTTGAAGTAAAAAGGAGGTTGAAAGAGGGATCCTTGACTAGGATATCTGCCAAATCGACCCAAATTCTTTCCAGTGAACATAAGGAATTAAGATTTGCTCAGAAACGTTTTGGATTGAGAATCTACAACACACCAAATCTACCAACAACTAAGAAATACTGATCAAGCCCCAGGCTTAACTCCAGTATGGCAACAATTTGATAAAGCATGTATTTAATGAAAATAGGCAAAAGGTATAATTTGAACCTTATCGTTTTCATTAAAATACAACTTGAACCTTAGCATTTTAGAGCGTTTAATTTCAATCTTAATGTTTTTAAAACGTTCAAAATAGAATCTAAAAAGACAGAAAATTTAACAGTGAACTTCTGTCTGTTATGTGCCACGTCATTGTTGACTTGACATTTTTTATTATTTTTTAAATCTGTTAGTAGATCCTACTGCCACTTATACGCCACGTGGCATAATGGATCCCAAATAATTTTAAGAACTTAAAACTATAATATTTTCTAATTAATTTAATTATTTTGTTATATTAATTTTTTTACTTCAATTTTTTTTAAATTCCTAAAATACCGAATCAAGAAATCTTAATTGTGAAATTCCAATTAAAACTAAAATCCCTTATTGAAATCACACTCCTCCCTTCTCTTTGTTTTTACTCAGCTAACAATGCTAACAAAATCTAAATGTCCTTTTGACAGTAAGTTCAACATGCAATAGCTCTCTATAGCCTTAGAAGATTAAATAGGTAGCCAAAGGAACATCAATGATAATCTCCTTCATGGCTGGATTTTTCTCACCTCTAATAGCAATCAGATAACTCTGACTAACCCACTTGATCCAACTAGCAATGTACAAGAACAAAATCCTAGGAGTAATAAACTCACCCAAATAACTAAGTCACCACTCACAATCAAATGAGGAAGCCCATCATAGCCACAAACAAAACCTTGTTTGCCATAGTTATCAGACTTGCATTTTGTCTTCTCTACGGCAATCACGTGTTGAAGTGCTATCATGTCCATAGAGCTTCACAGAAGATTTGAGCTTTCTATCTACTGTTTTTCAAGTTTGGCAAACTGTTTAGACTATTTTCATGGGGTCAGGCTGGAAATGCCTACGACTGCAAGGAGCGGGGCAAAGATGAGGATGGAAGAGAGGGCTAGAGCAGCGAAGAATGCCTGAATTGATGGTGACCTAAACGAACAAAGAAAGGGAAGGGGCATGGTTCAATTAGGGATTTTAGTCTCAATCAAGGTTTCATAATTAGGTTTTCTGATTAGAGATTTTAGAAATTTTAGTTAAAAACTTAAGTTAAATTATTAACATAACAAAGAATTAAACTACGTAAAAATTATTAACAACTTTAAATTTTTTTTAGAAATTATTTTGGCCCCACTATGACACATGGCAGTAGGGTACTAACATATTTTAAAAATAATAAAAAACTGCCATGTCAACGATGACATGACACTTAAACAAATAGAAATTTAATTTTAGTTAAATTTTTCATCCACTTAGAGCCTATTTTGAATGTTTTGAAAACATTAGGATTGAAATTAAATGCTCTAAAACATTAAAATTTAAGTTGTACTTTGATGAAAACAATAGAGTTCAAACTGCTCTTTTAGCTAATGAAAATATGGGCTGTTAGAACTATCAGCAAAGCTAGAGGAAGCATTAGGGTGGTTGATAGAGTTTGGATCGATTCTTAAGTGTCCTATTTGCTGAACATAGTGGAGTACCCTTCTTCTTTGATTTTTGCAAGAGTCCTCATGCTTGGGGTTCATTCACAAAAGGGGCAGTTAAAAGATCAAAGAGAGTAGGGATGGCAATTTTTGGCCCATCAACCTAAATTTAATTGTATTCAATGGGCCCGCCCATGACTAAGCCCAGGCCCAAGCTTAGGCCCAAACTGACTTGAAACTCAATTATTCCAAGCAAAACAACATCGTTTTACTTAACGAGTTAGCTCTAGGATAATAATGGGTCTAGGCAGTCTAGACCCGAATCCAATTAAAAAAAAATTATTCTATATTTTTAATTTTAAAAAAATTGGCGAAGGCTCCCTAAAAAAGACCTCTTCTTTGCAAACATTATTATGTTAACATAAATTATGTAAAAGGAGTGTATATAATTGACAAATCATTTGAATGAAACATAAGAATTTTGTATATAACAGTGAAATATCTAAACAAGATAAAAGTCATCAAGCAAATAGAACCAAAAAAAAAACAAAGGATCATTGTAAACAAACAAAGATGATGTATTCCTATAACATGCACAGAAGCTAAAGACAAATCAATAATTAAAACTAAGGTGCTTGGATTACTGAAGAATCCTTGGAAACTTATTCATTTACATAAAGCAACATTCTGAGCCTTATAATCTCATTTAGGATGCCTCTCCCACATTTAAAGAGAGAATATGTGAATTCCATTTCACTTCTTTACATCCTATGCCAATGACACTTTTTGCCCTGGTCTTGCAATGGATTTGGCTTTAATAGACTTTATGTTAGCTTATAGTTCTTTACTTCAATTTTGAATCCAATCTCAAGTTCTTTTCCTAGTTTTCTTGCTAAAAATTATAGTTCTAAACTCAAGCTTGAATAGAGTCTGATACTAGTTTTGAGCAGAAATTGAACCAAGAATAAGGTCATTAAACTACTGAGTGAAATCTCAAGACTTAAGTGATTTTTGTCAAGCACACTTGAGTCCTAAAATTTGACCTCATTTCTATGTCAAAGCCAAAGCTACCAAGTTTGGTCAAACCAATTAAGCTTAAGAAAGCTTGAGTTACCTCCAGTCCTTTGTAACAGGCATGACAATGGAGCAATTATAAAACAGAAGAAATTAAAAAATTATTAGCTTACAGAGAATGACAAGGTAAGAGGAATAGATGTTTAATGAAAGAAGGTACAACTTGTATAATGCAATAGATACACTTTGCCTCAAACATCTGCAATGAACACAATAAAAAAATTTTGAAATTCAAAAGGATCAATAGCTTAGCTAGTAGCACATAGACGCGCCTTCAGACCCACATATTATGTAATACATGCTTCATGATTTTTACTTTGGAAAATGAATATGGTAAAAACTACAAATATGCATCAATTTAAACAGAAAACATGTGCAAAGAAAAAGTTAATCCCAAAGCACCATCATAAATTACCATGACTCACACAAAACATTGAAACAATTTGCTTGTAGATGGTATGCACTATCTTTTCAATATTGGTATACAAGACATCAAAATATTTGTTCTTTATAAAATCTAGAATCCAAAGACTAAGATATGCATAAATCAAAGACGAAAAGGAAACAAATGTGAAACTGACAACCAAATCACCAGTATGAGATAAGTTCACTTACTTTAAGTCATCACAGGTAGGATCATCACCAAGATCTCGTGCACATAATCTCTTTTTCTTATGCATAAATTTGTATACATTATCAGACCAACCACAGGATCTCAATATCGTAGAAGCATTTTGTTGGAGACTGCATGGAATGAACAATAGAAAACAACTGGGGGTAAGAAAGCAAGCACGATAGAGTAAGAATTGACAGGAAAATGAGTGTAATGATCTTATAAGATGACCATCAATCAGCTAACTCAAGCACCCAATAAATCTGGAAACTGACAAAGCACAATAAGAAGAATAGGATCCCTCACACCTAACTAACTCGAAGTCATAAAAAAATTAGCTGTAGCTGGAATGAATCAAACAGACACACAAAAAAATCATGACTAAAAGATCACTTGAATAAAATAGCTTACGCAGGAAGTCCCATACAATGTGGAATCTTAAGTTACATAATATTCTTAAATGTCTTAGATAGAAAGAGTAACATACACTTGCTTTAATTCTTCAATTTTGGCTTGAGATTCAGCATCTTGTGCCAACAAAATATTAGAGTTCTCGTCTGATTTTCTCTTTGTCACTAGAGTAACAGAGTGGTACTTTTGAGCACCATTTTGCAGCTCAGAGCAATCAAACTCTCTTCCTCTTCTCACATTGCTCAGTACGTCATCACCCTCATAGAGATATGAGTTCACAGAGTTAACTGCAGCATTCTGAGCACTTCCATTTTTGCTTGCTACCTCAGGGACTTGACAGCCAATCCGATCACCAGCACTCACTTCCTTACTTCTGAAACCATTTGTGGTTGTCGCTGATATATCATTGTCAAGTTTCTCCACCTGACTTGGCGCTTTTATACTACCATTCGTTTTTACAATTCCAATCTTAAGATCATCACCTTTTCCATCAACTACAGCAAGAACTCTTTTAGGAACAAAGTTAGGAAAAATATGAAATTTCACCCGTGGACTAGAGGGCGCCTTAGGAATCTTACAAAGAGAAACATCCTTTCCTGAAGTTTGAGCAAATGATTTAGTAGGAGCCATTTTTGACGTCAAACCAACTCTTGGAACTTTTGATGCCACATTGCCATTTGAGTTGCATGATTTTACTCCATTCTTAAAAGATGCAGCCACTGGCCTTTGATTTGAGCGGGAGAAGAAGAGAATATAGACTTTCTCTGATAAAACCTCTTGTGGGGTTGATAATGTTACATATGAATCATTACAACAATACCACCGACCCATTGCATCCTGGAAGGAAATAATGTAAAAAATACTTGGGATTTGTTTCCTAAAATAGAAGATTACATGATTTGTAGAGACAGAGAGAGAATAGGCATATACTCACTTTAATGTATGCATAGTAGTGGCCTGATTCTGGTGAGTGTCCTGAATGCACTATTGTTCCAAAAAGACTATACTCTGGCTGTGCATCCTGCATCATTAACAATACCAATCCTATGAACAAGCCACAACGAAGACGTCACTAGAACAATTAGTTAATTTTATGTAACAATCATACAAGTTTGGTTTCCTTGAACTGAATCAAATCTTTCTGATCTACCAACTCTTTTTCCTAAATAGGATTTTTCTGGTGAACATTTGCATGTTAAAGCATGGGCAATGGCTTGCAGCTCGTTCCAAATGCCCGAAAACAACAGTTTTTGCTTAAGAGAGGGAATTCGGGGCCAAACTCAAACTAAGTGATTAAAAACCAAAATCTAATGGTGGCAAGTTGATTTACACATATTAGGGTATTTTAACATGCAATAGTCAAAGAAGTACAGTATAAAGTTTTCCATCTAGAATATGTGGGGAGATTGAAAATGTATAGAGTGGTACCCTTCCATTAGAGCTTTAATGTATGTCACGATTACATTTTTTTTTTTAATTGGATTTATTCCCTTTAATCATTAAAACCAATTCTTAGCCTTAGTGTATTTTGTGAAAATGTGTCCTAATTTCATTGTTAGTCACCCAATATCATATAAAACCAGATGAAGACAAAACTTGCTCAAACCACTCTATATAATTTATATTAAAGCTTCAGGTATCTCCTTGCTCACTCCCCAATCATTCAGCTTATTAAAAAATCTTTAAGCCTACAAGATTTGCAAGAATCACAACAGCAGGCTTAACTAAGACAAGATCATCTGGATTACTTAATCAGTAGGAAACAAAACCATAGTTTTCAAGCACTCAAAAATAATACAGCTTGAAGTTCTTAACTTAGTTTAACATCCCTTCAATCATCAATCGATATGCATATTTATAAGATCTCAACGTTAGCAATCTTATCAGGCCAGGGTTACTAGGCAGAAGTATAGTCAACTAAACTTTGATTAAAAACACCTAAGACCATAAACAATAGGAAATCTAAAAATTCACACGGTTGATTTTTAGTCAGTGAGGAAACCAAAACAAAAATCACTGTGGAAATGAAAACTAAAATTGAGAAAACCAACAAACTAAAACAAAAGACAAAAAACATTTAGTTGCACAACGATTCTAGATTCCTCAAATTCCTTTCAACACATCTTGAGCCCAAATCATTGCATAGTGAAAGATATAAAATAACACACAAATAATGAAAATATAATCCTCCTGTCATATTCCCAAATAAGAATGGTAACCCAAAAGCACCATTGAAGAACTATCCAGTGCTTTCCTCTTATAATAAAAGGAATATATCAGTAAAATAAAGTATGATTAGGAACATTGTAAACATAGGTTTATGCATAATATATTACACTTTGTACAAAATTTGAGTCACCTCAAGTACAAATAACCTAACTTCAATCCCACCTAGATTCATATTAGTTTATGTGTTTCTATTTCCTACTTACCAAACATATTTAATATAGCTAACGGTAAGAAATAATCATGAAATATCTTATCACCAAAGTATCATTGAAAAGTGTACAGTTTAGAAATGTAGTTCACTGAATTAAAAGTAGTTTCCCCACTTGTATCCCCACCTACACTGATAAAATTCTGTGGATCTAGTAACTATAGTGAACAACGCAAATGGGGTTCCAAACAACAAGCACCTACTGATAAAATTTTGTGGATCTAGTAACTATAGTAAACAACACGAATGGGTTCCAAACAACAAGCCATTAATAATAACTCGTGTGAATTTAGACCAAAGCTCTTAATCTAGAAAATGTCTAATTCAACTGCAAAAACACACTTTGGTGGAAAAGGATCAAACTGTATCTATTTCAAAGAAAACATAAGCATCAAACAAGTCTTGAAGTAAAAGAAAAGACAAATTGAAATGGAATGACATCTCTCACAATGAAAGCCAAGATGTTTTAACTTCCAAGTAGAATCCTCAACAGGGCAATAGAAGGCATGGTGATCAATTTCAAATTTTGACAAACTTTTGAGTTTCCTTGACTCTACTCTTCATTGTTAGAACTAGCAAAGGGTTATGTGGGACTACACTAATATAAAGTTGCAAGTTGAGAGTACCACTAGTAATAGGGAATGAAAAATGGAAGCATTCAGATACTTCATAAATGTTCATCATTTCCAAAATCTAGAGGGATGGTGATAGAACTCTAGTTTCTAATGCTAAAGTAAGTCTATATTATGGAATAGCTGAATACTGTTGCTATTATTGAAAGTATAATATGGCTATTACAAGTATGTATATCTGAATAACACTCCCAGAGCTGAAAGCTCCTCAGAAAGAATAATGTTCTTTCTGCCTATACTCACAATCAGTCCCCCCAACCCCGCCTCCACCTCCCACCCAACCCCGGCTCTTTCCTCTCTCCTGGCTCTAAAACCCCCAGTACCGAAACCCATTCTGTTTTGCTAGCCCAGCTATTTGCCTAACTAACTAACTAACTAACTTCCTCTATACCCTCTTTCTTTCTCCTCGAGTATACTCTAGAACTCTAGTTTCTAATGCCAGAGTGAGTATAACTCTAGTTTCTACTGCTAGAGTAAGTCTATATTATGGAATAGCTGAATACTGTATTGTTATTATTGAAAGAATAATATGGCTATTACAAGTATGTATATCTGAATAACACTCCCAGAGCTGAAAGCTCCTCAAAAAGAATAATGTTCTTTCTGCCTATACTCACAGTCAGTCTCCCCCCACGCCGCCCCCGCCCCCGGCTCATTTCTCTCTCCTGGCTCTAAAACCCCCAGTACCAAAACCCATTATGTTTTGCCAGCTCAGCTATTTGCCTAACTAGCTAACTAACTCCCCTATATACCCTCTTTCTTTCTCCTCAAGTATACTCTCCATATCCTAGGCTTATTCCCTTTTCTGTTATTCTCCCCATCTATGTTAGTCCTAACAGATGGCTAATTGTAGTAAGGAACACTTCCACAATACACCTTACCATCTACAAATTAAGGCCTTCAGGTTCGCTATTAATGTGTGGAAACAAATAATGCATGGATAATCAGTTGAATAAGCACCAAATAAGCATATCATATCCTTATTGCATAGTTCATTACCATCAATAACTCAAGATAGTTGTTTGACCAAACAAATTAACAATCATTTCAGGCATGATGCTAATGAACTAGAAAGCATATGTGCATCGAATTACCCATACCTGACTCTTTCCGCACATGAAGCTCGAGAGCACCAAAACTTCTTCAAATGCAATGGGCTTGTCAATCTTCCCACCAAATATTCCCCCAAACCTCTGACAATAACAATACAAAAAATAAGTAACTTTGCAGTAATGCAACCTCTCAACCAAAAGTAACAGCAATATTGCAAACATGAACGAATCAAGATAGAAAAAATGAAGATGCACACCTTCAGTTGGATCACGAGAACATTAGGCGCTTGAAGTATTGACATTTGCTTCACTGCTGCAACCAGTTTCTTGCAACTAAAAAAGCATAAGTTTCTTGGCTGTTCTCGGAGTAGAATAGAAAAAACTGAAAGGAACCAGGGAAAAAAAAAGAACTCAAATGCAGAGTGACACAATACTTACTTTTCACATTTGTATTTATTATTGCCATCCAAAGTCTCGGGTTGGAAAAATTTAAGCATTGCCTCTTGAAGAGAATTACAATGCAAAACGTCGAGACTGATATCCATTATCTCATCAAGCTTATTGGACTCGAAATGACAAGACAAACACTTCACCTGGCTCTGCAAAGCACCTCCAAAAATCTCCTTGACCACTGTGTCACTACTACTAGACTCGAAATTGCCCTTCCGCTGCTGCCTCAAATTCTTGAGGCGCAAACAGGCGTTGTGGCACGCATCAATAACGTAGCGCAAGAACTCATGCGCATCCTCCTGTCGACCGCGACAAAAGTGTGAGGCGAAAATGCTGAGACAGCTCTGAATCTTAGCAGGCGCGTCGAGAGTGAGATCCGCACTTAGGGACCGAACAATCCGTTTCTCCAGTAAGCAGAACGGACAGTCATGCTTACCGCTAACAGAATCACCTTCACAACAACAGAAATAAACACATAATTAATTAATTGATTGATTAGTTACCTCACACGAGTAAAAATTGTCGCGATAGAGTTAAAAATTGTCGCGATAGAGATGAGTTCGAATACAGTGAGAAGAGTGTTGAAAGCGAAGGCAGAAATTTGCGAGAGGAGGAGTGTAAGTGAGGCACTGCAGGACGCTGTTAAGGTAACATGTATTCCCGAGATTTCTCAACCCTAGAGGAGGACTGTTCTTGCGTTTCTGACTCAGTAGATTCGGCTGCCAACTCATCTGCAAACCGCCCATTCATCAACAACTACTAGATGATGATGACGAAAAGAACAACAAGAATCCCCCTTCTTCTTCATCTGACAACGAAAGTAGTATCGCCGTCGCCGTCGTCGTCACCGCCACGTCACCCACCTCCAGAAACACAATCGCATCCTCGTCGTGCTGTTCGTTCCACCCTCGCTTCTATGCAGCCAAACAAATACATTAATAATAATAATAATAAGGATCCTAGAATTAAACATTTAGATTTATTAAGGGAGAGAGTAAAATTACATCAAAACCTCCCAAAATACTTTAAAAACTTCACACTTCCTCCCCATCTATGCTTGTCTTGTACCCTTGTTTTCTTTTCACACCAAAACTATTGTCTCTTCATCCCCATTTTTTAAAGATGCTTAGACATCGGAAAATATTTAATTAAAAAATAAGTACTATAACTACATTAAGAGTCAATTTTAAAAGGCTCAAAACTAAAACAAAATGTTTTATTATATTTTAAGAAAAATATAATTTTATAACCAAAATATATCTCTCTAACATATTTATTTATATCAATCTATGTTACTTTTTAATTTGTTAAATAATAGATAATAAGGGACATATCTTTGCTGATGTATTGATCCAGGTCCTAGGGGCATTTCAATTTTATTTTCACAGAAATTATATCCTAGTTGAAAAATGTGTCGTTCATTTATTTTTCACCTAATAACAGCTTGATTTTATTATAATCCTCATATAATATATATCAATAATATCACAATACATAAATTTCAAAAAAAATAATATCACAATATATTTGTAGTTTGTATTACAATATATGTTATGAAAATGTTATTTAAAATATTTTTAATCACATTTTTATGGTTACATATTTTTCATTTTTTGATTTTATTTTGATCCCAAAATTTGCATATATGAAATAAAAAAACTAAAGAACAAAATATAAAAATCTTTTTCAAAGGTATAATGAGTGCTTTTAATGGGAAAAGAAGAAAATTATTTACACAAGCTTACAAGTTGGCAAGAAACAAATTGATGAAACCTCATGTTTGACAAAATAGCAAGATTAGGTACCCAACACCTAAAAGTTATTAAGTGAACGCATGCTATGCATTATCCTATAAGAGTGCCATTGTGTATCGATCCTAGCATAAGCTTAAGGATGTCAACGTGTCGGGTCGGGATGGGTCAGTCTGTAGCCCATGGCCCTCGCTATGACTCGACAGGTCATAGGCCCGGCTCACCATTTGTTTTTTTAATAAAATACTTCCAAAACAATGTCGTTTTGCTGGGTTATAGGCCAAAAGCCAATTGGGCTGATCTTGACATTCATACATAAGCTGCCTCTCTTGTGCTATAAATTGGTTAATGTTCACAATCATAGCTTTTATGAGATCTTTGTGATTACCAACTTTGGCAACATGACGGTATCTGTTTTGGCAAGAAGTTGATTCATCAAAATTTTCTAGAAAATTAAGTCACTAAAAAGCTCAAAAGTGTGCAAGCTATCCATTTTGACAAAATACAGCCATATTCGAAAATGGAATGATCATGACATTGTAGCACTTGGAAATTTGGGTTTTGAGACAAGCTAAAGGCCACTTTAGCTTCCAGTCATGACAGATACAAAATGGCAGTTATGGAATGGCGGTTACTTTCGGTTGTGTCGATTGTGCTAGATTGTCAATTAAGTTAGTTGTAAGTTGATTGTCCTAATCTAAATATTTGAATAGGTCAACATGTTTCAAACATCTACAAATTCGAAATTAAGATAATTTTAACATGAAAATAGGCAAAATGGTCACTTTTAACCTTAAGTTTTGCATCAATCGACAAGTATGACCTAAACATCCAGATGTTAACTGTTGCGATTTGCCATGAACAAATGCATCACATGCATGAGAATGCAGCAAAAGTTTCAAAATCTAGATTCCAACATCATGATAACCTGAAAAAGCCAGAATCACACATGCATGCATAGACATATAAAAGAACATGGAATTAAAAACCTTTTACCTTTTGATTTCTCCTCCTTTCTTGATTCTTCTCCTTGTTTGGATTGTTGCAAACACCGAACCCTTCCTTGATCACCCAAGAAAATGCAAAGATGAAGAAGAAGTGTGTAAAGGTGTTAGAATACCAAACTTTATGAATTCAAGTAGATGTTCAAATGGGAGATAGACCAAGGTTATCTTGCATGCAATTAGATTTATGCAACAATTGCATAAATTGCATGAAGACAACTCAAGACCTCTTCTCTCTATCTCTAGAACTCTTCTAGAGCCCTTTCTTTCTCGCTTGAGTGTGTAAGAACTTGTCAAAAACTTTTGTAAATAAGTGAATCTTCACTTATTTATCAATAGTCCAGGCTTCGGCCACGATCATGGCCTACATAAAAACTAGCCTCGCCTTCGATCACGATCATGGCCTATGAGTCACAATCGTGGCCTACCTACTTAAAAGCAACCATACACAAATCCTTTCTCACCCGATCTTTTATGCGTGTGACCCTTAGGTTCTCAATTATTTTAAGCACTTGAATTAACTCTTAATTCGAGCCAATCATGGATGGTTTCATGCTACTTGAATTAACTCTTACTTAAAGTAAATCATGAAAGGTTTCATGATGTCAATTTATTGGAATATAAGTGGATTAATACACGAAAGCTTTCATACTTAATTCTCTGACTTGTGAACCTTTCCATAGACAATTATCGTGCAATTCTTCGTTACACCATACTATACCCTACTTGGTTTGGAGTATGGGCTACAAGTCAACTCCCAATAGACTGAATATATTACATCTAGTCCAAGTGATGTTAGCTCTTGTCCTGGGATCTCATTACTCTATGTGTCATTGAAAACTCTTTTCATGATACATAATTGCTCTAGCCAAAGACTTCTGAGTAATGATGCCAATAAGAGGTCGTGGGTATCATCTCCTTCTATCAGGACTGGTGAATCCTTTATTGGCTGCCCAATTACCTTCGAGTACCAATAGCTATAACTAATCATCACCCTAAAAGTGACCTTGTCTTAAGGTAACAAAGAATGACATCAAGGCACAAGATTAATATCCAAGATATTCTTGAGTACCTCAAGTCTAAGGATATTTGCACCATTGCTATGATGGGATTAATCATTGACATTCGATATTTAATTCATATGATAATCTCATAGCGGGTCATTCGATGTACTTACTACTCTTAGTAAGCATCCACATGTTAACTCTAAACATCTCATGCTTAAAGTTTGTGAGATCCACTGCTTGATCATTTCAAGGAGTATAAAATGTGCTAGTCTATCTGGATTAACAATGTCTTGTCTTATTAATCCTATGAGTAGGCATTATTTAGATACTAACATAATTGCAAATGATAGGAATCTCATTATCATGATCTCATCATGATTTCCTTCATGCTATGTTTTGTATCATGGACTTCATTAATTTGATTTAAGATCGACATCAATTCATATATAAATGAGCATCAAATTAATAAAAGTTGCCTTTTGCTTTATTAATTAAAATAAAGTTTGAACAAAAGTGGTAAAGGTGATTGCCTTTAGAGCACTACTCTAACAATCTCCCACTTACGCTAAAGTCAATCGTCTTTGTATCTAATACAATAGGCGAGTACACCAGAATCAAATTTCATTTGAGGAAGTGGTTTAGCCAAAAGATCAACAATGTTTTGATTTGTGGGCACTCTCTCTGTCTTCACATCACCTCTATCAATAATCTCCCTGATCAGGTGATATCTCCTGAGTACGTGCTTGGACCTCTGATGAGACCTTGGTTCCTTGGCTTGAGTAATAGCCCCATTGTTATTAGAGTATAACAGTATTGGGTGTACTATGTTTGGAACCACTCCAAGTTTCATAATGAACTTCTTGATCCAAACAGCTTCTTTTGCTACTTTCGCAGCTAGAATGTACTCTGACTTAGTCATCGCATTTGTAATCTTCTATTGTTTGAAACTCTTCCAACTGACTGCTCCACCATTCAGTATGAAAACATAACCTAACTGGTCAAATTGAAAACTAGTATCCATATGTCTATTCACTATAAGATCTCCATTTCGATATATCAAGAATACATCCTTAGTCCTTCTCAAGTACTTTAGGATATTTTTTGTAAATTAGCAATATTATAAATCAAAAATTAAAGGTTTATATATATGGCCAGAGATTGCTCAACACCAGATCTTAAACAAATACCAAGATTAAAACCAACCGACCCGAACAGACTTAATGTTACCTAAACTGAGTACAAGTACAACAAAGTATTACACAAGGATTACCACTATACAAGACCACATACAATACTGCCTCGTACTGTCGTCCTTTCGATTAGAAGACTGACTGACCCACTCCTATCATCATTGCCCTCTTGTAGCATCTCATCATTCGGTATACTGATATGGCTTGCTTGAATCACTCCTTCACCGCAGTCATATTTTTCTTGAAGAGTACAGGACTTTTGCATAATGCAGAATGCATAACCTATTCTTTCGAGACTTGTAACCAATCAGCCCCTGCTCTAGTCTTCGTAGCCTTGGAGCTTTGGAAAACGTTCCCAGAACCATCAACATTTCTCACACACCCACACACCTAAAATAGAACCCAATTGACAGGGTTTAACATTGTTGTAAAATTGCATCGAGGCAGTAGACTCCCCTTTACGTCGAATTCCTTTACCTGAAACATAATATTAACCAACAAGAAAACTAAACTCCACAATTACCATCTCTCGGTGTTCGCACAGAGTTGTTCCATAACTTGGAAGATTACTTTGGTGATAATGCCCCCCTCTTCCATGGCTATGTCTTTGAAGGTTCCGAGGCTTCTTTCAGACCATAAAAATACACAGTAACTGATAGTAGGATGATAAAGATGTTGGGGGTCAAAATTTCTGAAGTTTTCTAGCTGATTAAACCAATTTAGAATGGAGCGGAGGCTAACCAAATTTGGAATGTATATTTGGAAGTGGTTCAGACATTGTAACCACACTGATTTTGAGAATGGACATTTAAAGAATAGGTGGTTGATAGACTCATTATCCAAAGAACATAGAGAGTAGTTCTTAGGGATATAAGAATAAAGTATCTTATCCTTTATTTATAGCTTATCAAGAAAAGCTAACCATAAAATGAAGGAATGCCTTGGGTTGGTATCTTTCTACCACCCAGTGACCCCTCACTAGGATCCAATTGATATCTGCTTGTAACACTTAGTCCATACGAAATATTGGGTCTTATACATAACATAACATACATAATTGCATTAGTCATGGGAAGAAACCCACTTTTAGACTGCTCTACACTAAACCTTTTTAGCATTTTATCTATGTATATTGACTGTGAAAGACCTAGTAACTTCCTTGATTTATCTCTATAGATCTTTACCTAATATATAAGTTGCTTCTTTATGGTCTTTCCTGGGATAACCAAAATTTGATTGATTGCAAACTTGAGACATCATTTCCTATTAGTAATATGCCATCTATATATAATATAAGGAATATAATATTACTCCCACTAACCTTCTTATACACATAAGGTTCATCATAATTTCTGATAAACCAAACTCTTTGATTGTCTAATCAAATCGGATATTCCAACTCCTAAATGCTTGTTTCAATCCATAAATAGATTTCTGAAGCTTGTATACCCTTTTGCCATTATTGGATATGAAACCCTCATGTTGTATCATATACACATCCTCAACTAGGTTTTCATTTAAGAAAGTCGTCTTCACATCCATTTGTTATATTTCATAATCATAATAAGCAGCAATGGCTAGGAGTATTCTAATGGATTTAAGCATGGCTATAGGCTAAATGTCTCGTCATAGTCAAGCCCTTATCTTTGATGATAACCTTTAGCGACTAGCCTCGCTTTATAAATAATCATATTACCATCCATGTTGATTTTCTTCTGGAAAATCCACTTGCACCCTATGGGTTTTAGCCTTTGGGTAGGTTAACCAAAGTCCATACTTGGTTTTCAAACATGGAATCCATTTTGGACTTCATAGCTAGAAGCCATTTTTTAGATTCTAAACTCTTCAGAGCCTCTTCATAGGTTGTAGGCTTATTGTCCTCTATAAGCAGTACATCATTTTGTTCACTTACATGAAATCCATATCTCTGTGAAACATTGCGTATCCTACTTGACCTACAAATATCTTGTGTGTCAGAAGGTTCAACTATTGTCTCATCTTTGTGAATAATAATTTTGGGCTCAGGTAGTTGATTTGTGTTTGTTTGAGCATCATGAACTTCATCAAGTTTAACTTTGCTCCCACTGTCTTTTCTTAGAAGAAACTTTTTTTCTAAAAAGACACCATACTTTAAGACAAACACCTTTTGCTCTAAAGCGTTATATAAATGATATCCAATTGTTTCTCTAAAAAGACAGCATACTTTAAGACAAACACCTTTTGCTCTAAAGCGTTATATAAATGATATCCAATTGTTTCCTTAAGATATCCTATAAATTTCTATTTATTAGACTTCGCTTCAAGCTTGTCTGATTGAATTTGCTTCAAGCTTGTCTGATTGAATTCTCTTCATATAAGCTAGACAACTCCAAACTTGTCATATAAGAAAGATAGATTTTTTGTTAGTCCATATCTCATATAGAATAACTTTAACTACTTTTAAAGGGGCTTTGTTTGTCATATAAACAGTAGTCTTGAGTGTATAACCCCAAAAGGATTTTGGTAGATTCGCTAGGCCCATCATTAACTTTACCATGTCCAATAAGGCTCGGTTTCTTCTTTCAGCTATACCATTATGTTACGGTGTGTAAGGTGGAGTCTATTGGGATACAATCCTAGTATCTCCGAGATAAGATAGGAAATCATTGTTTAAATATTCACCACCTCGATATGATTGAAGTGTCTTAATAATTCTATAGAGCTGTTTCTGAACTTTATATCTAAATTGTTTGAACATTTCAAATGCTTCAGACTTGTATCTCATTAGATACACATACCCATATCATGAATAATCATCAATAAATGTAATGAAGTACATAAAACCACCTTTGGCATGAATGGATATTGGACCACATACATCAGAATGTATTAGGTCTAATAAATCATTCATTTGTTCACCCTTTCCTTTAAAAGGTAATTTAGTCATCTTGCCTGACAAGCAAGATTCATACGTGTCATATGATTCATAATCAAATGACTCTAAGCTACCACTTTTATGTAGCTTAATCATGGGTTTCTCACTTATATGGCCAAGTCGACAGTGCTATAAGTAAGATGATTTTAAGTTATATCATTTTTTGTGTCTTTTGTGCCATTGATATTTAAAATTGGATTATACATATCTAATACGTAAATACCATTGAACAATGTAGTAGTACCATACAATATTTCGTTCAATTTAATTGAATAGCCATTGCATGAAAAAGTTAAATGAAATCCTATTTTATTAAGACATGAAACAGATACAATGTTCTTTGTCACAATGGGTAAATAATAGCAATTATCCAAAATTATCTCTAGCCCATTAGGAAGATACAAAACATACGTTCCTACGACTAATGCAGCAACTCTTGCTTCATTTCCCACACGTAGGTCCATCTCTCCCTTCTTGAGTAGTCGACTATCTATGAGACCCTGCATATCAACACATATATGTGACATCTAGTATCTAATACCTAAATGTTATGATCAAAAATAGTATTAACCTCAATGACAAACAACATACCTAAAGTAGATGGTGGGGCATCTAATGCCTTTTTCTGCTTCAGCAACTCCAGATAAGCTTTATAGTTCCTCTTCTAATGTCCCTCCTTATTTCAATAAAAGCTTATCCCCTTTGATGTTGTCTCCTTTGCTTTCTTTGTGGCTACACCTCTCATTGGCTTCTTGGACCTTTTCTTCTTCCTCTTCTGGTTCTTCTTGTGAGAACCAAAAGTAGAGTTTACCAACATCACAACCTTATTTCCTTTCTTGACAGTTTGCTTAGCTGTTTTGAGCAGATTAATTAGCTCAGGTATCATTGCGGATATTTGGTTCATTTAATAGTTAAGCACGAACTATGAATAACTATTAGTAAAACCAGTCAGAATTAAGTCTATACCTAATTCATAATTTATTACAAAACCCAAATTGCCTAACCTCTCAATGTATCTATACATCTTCAGCACATACTAAACTAAAGATGATCCTAAGCCGTCTTAGAGTAGAAAAGAAATCTCGAGGTGTCGAACCTTTCAAACTGAGCTTGCTTAACAAATAGTTCCCTTATAAGGTAGACTATGGTATGAGCATCCATAGTCTAATGTTGCTTTTGTAGTTCTGGTCATATAGAGGCAAGCATTATGTAACTAGCTAGCTCACTATCATCTAGTAGTGTCTCGTAAGCTTTCTGATATTTATCAGATGAATCAGCAATAAGGGGATTGGGCAATGGATCATCTAGGACATATCCTAGTTTTTCATATTTGAGAACAATTCTTAAATTCTGTAGCCAATCTAAGAAGTTAGGTGTAAGACCCAAATACCCCCTGGAAGGATATACTGATGGTACATAAGATACGACTTAACCATATCAAAACAATACAAAGCATTGCCAGAATTCAAACAACCAATCATTACCTTTCCATAAATATTCGACTTTAAACAAAATGTAACTAGCACACTAAATTTATTCAAATACATACTTCAATTACAACACCATCCTGAATTAAAGTTATTACAACATTTACAAACTATTAACAAAATACATCATGTCACGTATTATTACATATAACCTAAACATACATTCTCAAAACAAAACACATTCTTTGTTGACCACTGCTGTTATTATTGTCCTGGTCTTCAAACCCTCCTATCTAAACCTACGTGGGGCAAAACCACCGTGCTAAGCATAAAGCTTAGTGGGGAATAAACTAGACATGATATAAGCTGATAACTGTTTCTAACAGTTATCCAAACATTCACATATTCAAAATATCTGTGGCACTTAAGAATGAGTTATATCAATTAGAAAACACTTGACAGGTTAGTGAAGGATGGGATCCTTATGGTCTTGGATAATGATCCATTACCCACCTGTGAATCTATATTGAGGGAAAAATGATCAAGGCCTCATTTACTTTTAAAGGAAACATATCTGAATATACGTTGGACCTGGAACATACAGCCATACAAGCTAGAGGAGGTTATGAATACTTCATAACCTTTACAGATGATTCCTCAAGACATGGTTATTTGCATTTGATGCATAAAAAGAGTGAATTCTTTGAAAAGTTCAAACAATTCAAAGCCGAAGCTAAGAAGCAGGTTGGCAAGCCATTAAAACAACTTTGATCAAATCGAGTTGGTGAGTACTTGTCTGGAGAGTTCTAGCAATATTTAATTGACAATGGAATTATTTCCAACTTGTCAGCTTCTTGAACACCTCAACAGAATAGTGTAGCTGAGAGGAGGAATAGTAATATTTAATTGGAAATGGTAAGAACAATGATGTCTTATACTAGCCTTTCGGAATCATTCTAGGGATATGCCATACAAATGGCAACATATCTTCTCAACTTTGCTCCATCCAAATCGGTGCCTAAAACACCTAGGGAGTGGTGGACTGGTCAAGTGCCTTCATTACAGCACTTGAGGACTTGGGGCTGCCCAGCCCATGTTCTAAGGCCTGAATCAATGAAGATGGAACCAAGGTCAAAAGTATGTTTGTTTGTAGGGTATCCTACTAGTAATTGAGGGTACTATTTTTATAGTCCTTAAGATAGGAAGGTATTTGTGTCGACAAGTGTGACCTTCTTAGAGGAAGAATTTGTGAGAAATCATAAAGGAAGAAGTGAAGTAGTACTAAAGGAGTTAGCTATTT
>JAOSBN010000005.1:28286818-28328661 GCA_027563595.1 Erythroxylum suave
AAGTGTCACATGCGCATTTCATATGCATTTGGTTTAATCTCTTTGATTGAGTGAAAGGCGAAATGCCATATACTTATTTGATACTTCTGATTTATGTGAAATTATGAAATACTTGTAATAGGCTTGATTGTTGCATGAATTGAGTGAACCATCGATGATGGTTACCTCATTGAGTTCGCAAACTCATCCAAAATTGCAACATATTTTTCAGGACCGAGAGTAGACTCTTAGCTCCAGAGGGACTTTTCTAGCCATGTAGATCATGTTAGCGAGAGAAGTCATCGCTCACAGGTCGGTCAGCTGGGACTTTTGGGATGGCCTAGATAGATTTGATGTATTTTTTCTCTTTCATGTAGCATGTTGTACGGGATTTTTAGAATGGATGTACAGACAGTAAAAGATGACAGACGTGTAAACTTCTGGTTTTGATGAAATGAAATGAGGAAAATTTTGGTTTAAAAAACGTTATGATTTTTGTACTAATATTTTATTATGATGCCATGTGAGGTGTTTGTAGTGATTAATCATAGCTCACCCTTATCATAGGATATGTACCGGAATGACCTGCGGGCGTCCCGGTGTGTACCCTGCGGTAAGGGGGCGCTACATCTGTACCCATCAAAAAATCTACCTATTGCCATTTAATGATCACTGCATTTTGCAATGCAAGATTATTCAGGTGTTAAAGGGAGGCTTTATAAGCCAACTGAAAATCTTCTGAAGCCAGTTTGACTTTATGTGAAATATGTCCATACGTTTCAATATTCAACTATTTTAAAAGAAACTTCAATCTTTCCAATTTCCAACATCACATATACTGGGCCTTACCATAGACTACCTGCTCCTAACTCCAAGAAAGAATAGATTGGAATTGTGGGTGTTGGAGCCACATATTAAAAAACTTGAAAGGTTTAGTACCATGTGCTTTTATATGCGAAAAATCCACTAGTATGGGGTAGTGATCTGAGTGCACCATCATAGCAAGAAAATGAGCTAAACATGTATAGCTTAAAGTATTCCAGGTCGGATTGAGTAGCACCCTATCCAATTTAGCCTAGAGTGAGTTCTCATGCCAAGTCTAGAATTCCCACCTAGCTGGTGCATCTTTTAACCCATGAGCAGGTCAGAAGTCCATAAGATCTTTTAGTAGGTAGGTGAAAAAGGTAGTTGACACCTAAGTCTTTCAGTAGCCGTACATACACAATTAAAATCTCCCATGAGGAGCCATGGTATCTGCAAGATCGGGTTGAGCCTAGTTAAGTGTTGCCATAAATCTCACCTCTTAGTAACACTATGGAGGCCATATACATAAGAAAGCAAAAATGTGTGTTAAGTGGTGCAACATTGCATACGGCAGTGTACAAATTGTTCTCCTTTGTCTGTAACTTGGCAGTGGAAGAAATTCAGGTCCTATATGATGCACATATGACCGCCTTTTATATTTTCAAAGTTGTGAGTGTAGTCCTATCCTGCAAATCGATTTAGCATCATCAATCTAAGGTTATTTGGAGTAAGCTTAGTTTCCAAAAGGCAAGTAAATTTATACCTATGTTGTCTAAGCATTAGACAACATGGCTTTGTTTCGAGGCCTTATTAAGGCCTTGAACATTCTAGCTAAGCATCTTCATGAAGTAGAGGAGAAGGCCTTCCTTCATCCTAAAAGGTTTGTATCTTTCACTGCAGGTTTGATGTGAATACTGCTCTCATTTGCTACACCTCCTTTTTTAAAGGTTGTCCCCCATTTGCCTTTGGTCATGTAGATTGTACTGCCACTACCTTTCTGTAGCGCCCCACTCCTGCAAGACATGTACCTGACATCATGAGTGATATCTGAGTCTAAGCCCCGTAAGGATGGCATGCTAGAGTACTCAGTCTGTCAAATCTCATTACAAAAATCTTTTTTTCTTTTCTTTTTAAAACAATGCACACTTTTGCAGAAAATCAATAATCAATTCGAGCTTGTTTCCTTCATAAACTTTTTCAATCACATATATAATAATTGCACTCAAAATCGATTTCATTTACAACCCTTTCCATTTTTGGAAATTTATTACAAAATAGATTTGAACAATAAACATGATCCAAAAATCTTAGAATATATTCCTTCACACAAAATTTTTTTTGAAAATAATTATGCAGATGCTAATTGATCTCGACCTTTATCTCTCACTTGCATGCAATAGGTATACTCCCATTTGCCTAAACGGGTATTCTTCTGAGTTCTGAAAAATATATGAAAATTTTAGGTGAGTTTTGCGAACTCAATGAGGTAACCATCATCGATGGTTCACATTTTTTCATAATTGATTTTGTATCACCTTTTCACTTAAGCATAAGCAATTTTGCATTTCCATCAATCAAACATACTTAAACAAATGCATATGGAATGCTCATGAGACTCGTTTCCAATTGTTAAGTTGTTGTGATCAAGTGCCTAAACTATCCCGTATCCATTTTGGATACTAGGCTTATTGATAACGGTCCCTTATCTGATGGGGATATAGGAGTCATTTTACCTAGCGAGTCTTAGGCTTTTAATCACTTTCTGAGCTCGAAGCTCTTTTTCACACTTTAAGCTTTAAGCTATGATCACTGGCTACTCTGGTCACAACTGTCATTATCTGATTATGCATTTATGTATGAAATGCATCTATCACAATCAATCATATTATGAAGTACATAGTTTTTCACATTCACATACAAGCAGCACTTCAATATCTCAATCCAATATCACAGTCATCGGACCTTAATTGCCCGGAATCAACAATTAAGCCACATTCATTCAACTATTTCAAAACATAGTTTAAGCAAACAAGTAATTAAGTGAGCTGTCTAGGTTACTCATAGTACGCTCCAAATTAGCACTAGCTTCAATGATCTGGAAATGTTTGAATGCAGATGTTTATCCTGCAAATCAAAATTATGCAATACACACAATGCACACACACATTAATAACTTTGCACAATTACAAGCATTCATTTATGCACATGTGTGTATATGGAATATGTACAACGCATGATCATGACAATCCTGGGTATCTTTCCGTTATTCTCATCTCATTATCAGTCTTATATCAAAACTCACCTAAATAAAATTTGTACTTAAGGTTTATACCTCAAATAAACAATTTGAATCTAATTTCATAACCCAATGAATCATTTCAGATTTTTCTCCAGACACTAACTTTTGGGTCTACTATTTTTGATCATTTAGACAATGAAAATGAAGTAATTTGGGAATACTTTCTTTTTGAGAATTGTCCTTCTATCTTATAAGTTTCTAATGACACTAAAATCATTCAATTTAGTTCAGTAGTGTAAAATTTATACTCAAAAAATTTTTGGACTGCTTTTATTATGAGATAGTGCCCTATACTCAACTTCCACCCGGAAATTGAAATTTTTACAATCCGATTCAGAATTTTATTTCTTCAGATAATTTTTATCACTATGTCTCTAGTTTAATTGAAATTAAAAATCATCCCAATTGGATAACTGCAGGTCAAGATATCATCAAAATACTGAAGCATGTTTATGCAGTGTAGGAAAGTAAGGCGCGGCGAAGCCAGGAGTTGGCCGCGGCGAACTTTTCCCGAAAGAAAAATTCCTCATGAAATCTTGCAAGTTGGCTGCGGAGAACCAAGGAATTGGCTGGGGTGAACTTTTCCCAAGAGTAAATACTATAAGTTGACTACGGAAAACCAAAGAGTTGGCCGCGGCAAACTTTCACAGAAAGTGGTAAATCGACTCCTTTTCTAGCTTTTCCAACTCTGTTTTTCAGCTCCATTTTATATAACCATTATGACCTAGAAAATGAGATTTTTTGGCAATACCTTCTTGTATAAAATTGTTCATCTATGTCTTAAGTTTATAAAGAACCTAAATTCACATAGTTTGGTTCAAGATTCTGAAAGTTATACACAATTTACTAAATACTGTTCAGAAACAAAGACATAACCTGAAACTCAAATTCAAGACAAATTTTACAACTCTTAGATACAGAATTTAGACTCTATTTCTTCATGATAATTGCATCATTCGTTTCTAATTTAATATAAATCAACAATCATCTCAATTCAGCAACTCTAGAAGAAGTTATGGCTAAAACACTGAAGCATGCGCAGTGAACATTTTCCAATCTATCATCTTCAAGTTTTTTTCCAGATTTTTACACCTAAAATATTTGTGCAAGGATCATCCTTTTCTACTCCATCTACTCCTCATTCCCAACTCCATTTCAACTCATTTCTAAACTCAACCATTAACACAAACAGGTTATAGACGTATTTCTATACTCATCAACTTTCAATTCTCATTAATACATCCATTTCATAACCAATTCATCTTTAAAACATGGGTAGCATAACTCATAGTTTTTTACTTGTCATTTACAACATCAATCATCCAAAAACAACTCCTAACCCAATATTTAGCGTTTACATGAAACACACATCAATATATACATACATATATATATGTTCATTTCTTCACCAACATTCTAGCATATACAAAACTCCTTATCATGAACATTCAACCCCCACAAGATTTATAGCTCATTAATAAAAGCAAGAAAATTACACACTCTTTACCATTCACGAAACCCACATACCTAAAACGCAATTTCATGATAGTAACCTCTAAATATCATCACAAATGCTTCATTTAACCAAAACCCATGATATTTGACAAGATACTTACTTGATTTACCTTCCAATTCTTCAAAATCTTCAAGAAACTAAAAAATCCCTAACTTCATCAACATCCTATGTTCATCATCATCTTAAGGTTGAAAGGTTTGGGTTTTTGGTGAGAATGGAAGAAAAGGCAAGATGAAAGAGTAGCATGAAAGATGAGTGGGTTGGGTTTAACATGAATGGATTTTTGAAAAATCAAAAATCAAGAAGATGAGAGGAAGAGAGGAAGAGTTACGAAAATGATGGAGAGATCCAAAATAAACCCCAATAGCCCCTTTTTGAGAGAAGCTTCGTGAAAAACAAAACCAAAAAAAAGGGGGAGGCTTTTAATTATAAAGGTTACTAGACTTAAGGCATTGTTTGGCAAGTGATATTTGTCACTTGCCACATGTCCATTCCTAAAGCATTTGATTGTTTCTTTCATTTAACTAGTCCAATCAATTTCAATTCCTACTCCAATTGTTCCCTAATTTTCAACGGCACTTGTCAATAAATCCTAAAGTCATTTATCAAAATTTCCATTTCCATTGGATAGTAATTTCTACCACCATTTAACAATTGTTTTGCCACTTGACAATTTCCTAGTTCAAAAAAATGCCCATCAAATTTCCAAAAATTTCTATAAAAAGTCCAAAAATTCTAAATCCATTTATACACTCCCTAAATCAATTTTCAACGTATATAAAACCACATTTCCCAATATACTCACATTTATAAACACTTATGCCCGAAAATTGTCAATAAATGCATGTATAATTATTTTTATATGCAAAGGTTCAATATTCATGTGTATGTGCATCTTATGTCATGCATGAGCATGAGATATGTTTCCTAATTTCTCAGTACTCTCTCACATTTATTATTTTAGCCTTAATATAGGTAACGGGATGTTACAACTCTCCCTTCCTTAAAAGAAATTTTGTCCTCAAAATTATTATCTGATTGATTAATAAGGCAGGGGTAATTTTGTTTTCCTCATATGCTCCTCCGTTTCCTATATAACTTCACCATTCGAATACTTAGTAGCTTGGTTTGGCAAAGGAGCTTGCATAGTCTCTTGACCCAGTAGAGTTCCCAGAGGCATACGGATGTTCCCCCATCCACTATCTTTGAGGGAGATTGTAACCCTAAGATGCATTCCACCATGATGTCTCTGCCCTTTCGTTATTTTTATTCCTCTTCCCCATGTGTCAGGGTCCCCGAAATACCTTGGGAAGGTGACCTAAAGTTACCCCTACAGTCGTCACTATTCAACCGTAAATTCACAACCACCAAATGTAACTAGATAGCCAATATACGTATAATGTAGGTAGAATAATAATTGGGCAATAAGCCAATGTTCAAAAACATACACAAACAAGTGATTTCACAATTTGTCTCAAGGTCCAAATCATAAAATGCAAGAGAGGAACAATAGTTGTGTATGAGAATGTGCGCGACTTAATAAAAAAAATCGTGTAAGGTATCACCCAAAAATCACACCTAGTAACCAGTAGTGTAACAAGAGTGATCGAAAGAGTAACAAAATCACCGAGAAAAGAAGTAATTTGATTAGCGAATGTGCGAGGCCTAAGGGGAGATTCGGGAGAAAATTTCCTAGACTTGAGAGAACAACTTAAAACACAAACTGATAGCTCTTTCATTTTTTTTTGATACAATGTAAAAATATATTGATAAAAAATAGTGTGGTACATGGTCTGTGGGGCATACCCCGACCTCAAACGTACAATCCAAAGTTCCTGTCTACATCAGACAAGGATATCTAAAATCAAGTGCCAAAATAGTACACAAAATTAGCAAAGGATAAAAACATGGTCAATTTTCCAAAATGGTTAGGTGTGGTCGTTTTGGAAAGTGACCATGCCACATAGTTATATTGTCCTATTTGGAAAATATACAAAGTAGTACCCCTAAATTAATAAATACATGTACAGTGAGATATCCAAGGTTCCTAAGGCCAAATAAATGCAACTGTTATAGAAGGTTCTGTAAAACTAGCACCAAACAAGCAAGATATGCTACTAGCGTGTGGCCGTATGAGGCAGTCTCTTCCAAGGTGTCCAGTCAAATGTCGGGTAAGGCTTAATCAGCCCAATCCATGAACAGTAACACTAGCTATGAATAGTATATCTGACAGGGAACAGTAATTCTAGCAAGGGGAGCATGTCCCAGAAGTCTAAGTAGCATCCTAGGCGGTAGGAGAGTCACCACTGCATGGTATTCTCAAGTCAACAGTACCATGCAAAGACATGCAGGAATAGTTCCATGCAGAAACAATACCATGCAAAGACATAAGTTTTGCCTCCCCTCATCACCAAGACCGATTCCTTGTATGGCAGATCCCAGTCAGTACTGCGAATTGGCTACTTACTCCAACTTGCTGACCTACAAAAAAAACAAACAAGTTAATTCTCCTGGACCCAGCCTACCAGGAGAGTGCAATCCATTCGACCCCTGTCATCTGAGTAGTTAGTAGCAGGAGAATTTTCCCTCCTCCTTAATTACACCAGTCAGCAAGAACCCTCAGCATCTCCTCCCTGCCAAGAAGAGACTCCACATGCCATTCAGCAGTCATGGCGGATCCACCCATCCATGCACAGTGATACACTGTGCTGTCCTAAGCAAACCACACCTGTCCCCTGCACTGCTTAATCCATTCCAACAATCCCTCCCATAATGATGTCACCATCTGCCTAATGTGTAGAGGGTAGTATACCCTCGTCAAGCCAGACGCAGTGCAGTTAGTACAGCATCCAAGTCCCATATGACCATAGCCCCCAATCAAATCCTCTCCAACTAACAAAAAGATTACCATAGCATCAGTAGTGCAGTGGATCCGAGATCAACAAGTAAAGAAATTACGCTGGCCCAAGGTTCCATACATTATCTAGCATCTCAAGTTAGCATAATAAACCAACCCACTACTATATATTCAACCCAACCGTAGCTACCTTCCAAAAAGTGACTCCCCATTCCATTCAGTTTTAATTGCAGACCGCTCGCCAATGTGCATAGTGAGCTGGCCACTCGTAAAAATAATAGATCAGTGTGGGGCGGCCATAATGCCAACCTTTAACAATTTCATCCCACAACAGTGAACAGTACTCCATGAGCCCAAGCTCAATGCAGTAAGTGTAGCATCTAGGCCATATGCAATCAAAGCCCCCAGCCTAATCCTCACCAGCTAGCACAGAAAATTACTGCAGCATCAGTAGTACAGAGGATCCAACATAAAAAATTTAAGATAGTGCCCAAACTAAAGTCCCATACAATAGCTAGCAACTCACAGCACAATGAAAACAACCCACGCCAATCCAGCTCATGCGAAATGGCAGCCCACCCAATAAGCACTAAAAGAGAAAACATCAAATAGTTCCCATCATGCAACCACACCATCTACTACAAATAAGTCAAATACTAGTCAGAGGCTTAATCCGTGTTTTCCAGAACTCCACCACAACCTACACTCCTTAATCCATTCCAACAATCCCTCCCATAATGTTGTCACCATCTGCCCAATGTGTAGAGGGTAGTATACCCTCACCAAGCCAGACATAGTGCAGTTAGTACAGCATCTAGGTCCCATATGACCATAGCCCCTAATCAAATCCTCTCCAACCAACACAAAGATTACCATAGCATCAGTAGTGCAGTGGATTCGACATCAACAAGTGAAGAAATTACCTAGGCCTAAGGTCCCATACATTATCTGACATCTCAAGTCAACACAATAAATCAACCCACTGCTATATATTTAGTCCAACCGTATCTACCTTCTAAAAAGTGACTCCCTATTCCATTCAGTTTTAATTGCAGACCTGCTCCCCAAATGTTTATAGTGAGTTGGCCACTCTTGAAAACAACAGATCAGAGTGGGATGGCCATCTGTCTTAGTCTTACCTTCCATAACCAAAGTAATTACTATCACCACCATCTGCAGCAGAATCACTGAATGCCATACCAGTTGATAAGATATAAAGGAGCATACCCCAACCATAAATTTAGTAGTCTAAAAGGGGAAATCTGTAGACTTATTCCCACTACCACTCAATATCCAATATTCAACCCTTACAATGTGCAAGATTTCCCCAACACCCCTTTAGAGTGCAAAAGTTAAGAAAAAGGGATCAAGTCACTGGGGTATAGCTTATAGAGAATCTTATACATTACTCATTTTATTTTGTGGACTACATCAACCGTGGAGACTGTGGTAGCTTCAAAAATAACTTGATTTCTTGTCTTAGAAAGAAGATAAATTGTGGATAGAAGGGCTAAGAGGGCTGCTTTGCTTCTCAACCGGGCTCTGCGGTAATCTTTACGAATCCACCTAATTGCATTAGCAAGAGACTGTATGGGCCGGGTCATTCCTAACCAATTTCGAATATTACCTCAAGCGACACGTGTGAAGGAGCATGTGAAGAATAAATGTGCCACTGATTCAACTTCCACTTGGCATAAACTACACGATCTATCCATCTCCAAAAACTTCATATTTTCTTTAGTAGGGAGGCCAACAAGACATTTGACCCGACTGGTTGTCATTACTTTTTAAAGAAAGCGGAAGAATAGCCATCTGGGCTCGGGGCTTTATCATCCTCAATATCATACATGGCTTTTTTTAATCTCAGGATCTAGGATAGGGGCCTATAAAACCTCATGAGACTCCAACTCCAGTCTAGGTCCCAGATTAACTGCACTGCTATTCGGCTTTACTATTGCTATTATTGTACCCAGTAATTCTTGATAGTAGATAACCAGGCAATTTGCCACTTCCCCCATGGATTGAGTCTTGCATCCATCAGCTTTTAGTAAGTGGGTTATGTGATTCTGCTGGCATTTCTTCTGAGCAATGGCATGTACATTTGGCTTTTTGTTGAAAATTTTTTTCTCTCAGCCTCCATTAGGAACCCTACAACTCTCCTCTTCTCCTCCATCTCTTATTTCATTTTGTGATCATTCAGATGTTGTAAAGAAACTCTATAAACTGATTGAAAATTGGCTGTAGCTACTTTAACCTTTTCGGATATATAACCAAAAGCTTGCTAATTAAGTGCATTCAAAGGCTATTTTAAGATTTTCAATTTTTTACAAAGAAGAAATTAGGTTGTTCCCACCTCTACCCGCGCCCAAACATCTGTTACAATACGCTAGAAGTCTAGGTGTTCAAGCCACATATTATAGAATTTGAATGGTTTATGCCTTGTGGAGATGGAATTGTGGAAATTTACAATAATAGGGCAATGATCTAAATCTGGGAGCATCTCCATGAAGTAGGTTGAGCAATGATACCCCTCTGAGGTCCACCCTTGATTAAGCAATACCTTGTCTAATTTCACCTAAAGTAAATTTTTCTGCCAAGTGAAGAACTCCCCTGTATAAGGAGCATCTTCCAACCCGAGGGTGCATCTAAAATCAACTAGATCTTGAAGTAGATATGCAAATAGGGGTTTGTAGCCCATTTGCTCTCTTGCACTACAAACATAATTAAAATCTTCAAGTAACATCCAAGGGAGGGAGATATCCAACCCTATCTCTAGCAAGTGATGCCACATTTCTCTTCTTTTGGTGACACTATAAAGGTCACGCACAAAGGAAACCATGAAACTTTGCTATGAAACTAAATAATATACTTGTCAATGTATAAATTGTTCTTCTACAACTAGAATATCACACTTATAACGTTGAGGGTTCCATAGGACACAAATTCTGCCTCTTGTAATCCTGTTAAAATTTTAGGTCTCTTCCTAACCATGAAACTGACTTTGCATCAACAGTTTTAATCCAACCAGATTTAATTTTATTTCTAAAAAACATAATAAATGACTCTTGTGCTGCCTAATGAGTGTAGTAACACAGTTTTGTCTTGAGGCTTGGTTTAAGACTCGGACATTCTAACAGAAAATGGTCATTTGACAGAACTGGAGGTGCTCTCCCCTCCAAGTCCTTTAGCTAACCCTACTTTACTTCTTATTATTCCCAATTTACCAGTATGAGTCTCCACCATACCCCCTGCGGTCATAGTAGAGACCTTGGATGGCTTCAATGACACATTGCTCCCCCTGCACTAGTCCTAACTGGATATACTTCAAAGTGGCCCGTAGAACGAACTTGGCTTATTGGCTCAAGAAAACTGTTACCTCTAGGTAGTGGTTTTGAATGCTGAGCGAGAAGATTCTTGTCTTTGTTTCCAGGCCTAGAAGTTACTCTCTACCATTCCCCTCCTCCTTGATTGTTGTCATCTGTCCCAACTGGAACTTGTTTGTTTTATACTAGGCCGAGCAACAGATCCAGGTTCGTGAACGGTCTCCCTGCTATGTCTGGTATTGCCTTCCTGTCTATCAGTCGGTTTGAAACCCTGAACAATAACATATACTGATCCTACCTCCCTGTAGCTACTATGTGTTGTTTTCTGTACCCCCACAGTACCCATCTCTTTGATTTTCTCAGTAGTTTGCTATTCTGACGAGAGAGCTGCTTGGATTGAAGCAATTAACTCCATCTCATCCCTTCCATTTCTTTCTGCTGATGTTTCAACTATATCCTTAGCTCTGCTTCCTACTTATAAATCTGTTCCCCTCTGAGTCTGTTTAGAGCCAGTCGGGTGTGCATGAGGTATATTGATAGAGTCACTATGCTAATGTTGCATAGTCTCATCCCCTCGTGGTGCCGCTATACCCACCATATTCACCATAGGGGTTTTCCTTTTACCCGCAAACAGGTTATGACCAAATTGTTTATAGAAGCAGTAGTATTAGGGAAAGGTTTCATACACAATTGTTTGAGTGTAGCTAAAATCCCTAGGCATTTTAACCTCAAAGGTTGTGACAGGCTCCCTGGAGACATCTACATTTACCAGCATTTGGACATACCCAATTCGGGCTTTATTAGCTGTAATTTAGTTTGCACACAATGGCTTACCAACCCTAGACCCAAATTTGGACAAAACATTCTCATTTCATAAGTCTAATAAGACCTTAGAAAGTTTAATCTAGATTGGAACTTCTAAAAAGTCCTGATAATTGAAAGCAAATCCAAGGGTTAGAGTCTTCAGTAGCAACGTCTTACCAAATAGTAAATATGGGCCCCCTACAAGAACACTATTCCGAGCTTCATATGAGTCAAATTGGAAAACTAGCCACCCATATTCATAAGGAAGAAGCTTACAATAGACTCCCTATTTTTTCATCAGACCCTCCACTACCTTTAGCCCTGGGAAACGACCTATGAAACATCCGACTAAACAATACCCCCAATCTTCCTTAACCAACCGTATATCATCTTCCTCTATGGTAACTGCATCCTCAACTAGTGTATAGATCAGTGGCAGTTCATTTTTCATCTCTTGATTGTGTCTAAAGAGGCTAGCATAAGAGGGCTTGGATAATTCAGGTTTGGTACTAGCAGGTTTTTGGTGGGACATTTTGTCAGATAGGTGTTGTGCGGACTGTTCCTCCTCCATGTTCTCAGAGGAGGAAAGGTCTACACTACCATCACTCCCATCCTCACTTCCCTCACTCCCTTCCTTAACTTCCTCATCAGCTGTGGATGCTTCATCATCCCCCAGCTTTTCAACACGTAAATCACCAGAATCTAGCTTACCAGAGAAAGTTGAGGGGTTACCTGCCTTATGGTGAGACACCTAAGGTGGATGATTGGTGCATTTTCCTTGTCCTTTCATTTGACGATGAGACATATCAAGTGTGACGGTGCCAGCAATTTCAAGCCTTCGCGCAACACTAGCTGGTTTTATCCCTGCACTCAGTTGTTTAGGTTTCGAAGACGTGTCCTCAGGTACGTCGCTATCGTTAGAGCTAGATGTTCCACCCTGTATCACCTTCGTGGGGGAGCGTAAGGTGACAACATAGTCGGCAGTGATATCTCTGCCTTTGTATTTTTTCTTCCCCATTAAGCCAGACCATCGCAAGCTTTGGGGAGTCTACTCCAAAAATTCTAAGGGCTACCACTGTTCAAACCTAGAGGCTTTGCTACCAATTGCACAAAAATTCCAAAGTGCAAGACAAAAAGACTGGAAGTGAGGGCAAGTTAGTCTCCCCAAAGGAGACAAACCCTAAGAAAAATCCCCAGATTTAGTCAGTGGCATGCAATAAACAGATAACCTATAACGCTGTTCAAAAAATGATGTCGGATTCTCACATAAAACTATCAGCTAGAACCAAGCAATAGTCGTGCACACCAATAGGCAATAGCTCGAGGACATTGTCGAAATGTACACACCCAGTTACTATGCAAAAGCAATGTTAAAGCCTCCTAGAGAACACAGGAGGATACGAAACCATATAACAGAAGAAAGAAACCCACCCAAAGACCAAGTAAGAACCTGAATAATCGAAGGAAATGAAAAACAATCACGGAAGGAGAGAGGCAGATCAGATTTGTGTGTGACCTAAGGAGGAGACGTGAAGAATCACCATAGGCTTGAGAGAACTACTAAAAAACGCACACTGATTGATACTAATAGCTCTTTCTTGAGTCTATAGGTGGTGGTGCATTGTCGTTCTTAGTTGGTAGAGTGATTTGTCTAGTTAATTCCGTTAACGAACGAGACCTTAACCAATTAACTAGCTATTAAGAGGTGACCCTTCGTGGTCAGCTTCTTAGAGGGATTATGACCTTCTAGGCTAAGGAAGTATGAGGAAATAATAGGTTTGTGATGCCTTTAGATGTTCTGGGTTGAATACGCTCTACACTGATGTATTCAACAAGTTTATAGTTTTGGCTACCAAGCCTGGGTAGTCTTTGAAATTTCATCGTGATGGGGATAGATCATTGTAATTGTTGGTCTTCAACGAGGAAGTCCTAGTAAATGCAAGTCATTAGCTTGCATTGACTACGTCTTTGCCCTTTGTACACATCGTCCATCGCTCTTATCGATTGAATGGTCCGGTGAAGTGATCGGATCGCGGATTGGTGATGTTGTTAAAAGTCTACTGAACCTTATCATTTAGAGGAAGGAGAAGTCATAACAAGGTTTTTGTAGGTGAACCTATAAAAGGATCATTGTTAAATCCTACAAAGCAAAATGATCTGTGAACATGTTGTCCATCGAACAGAAGAGGGGGCCCTGGGGTGAGAAATCTGCCTAGAGCCCCACCTGTTTCGGCAACGGTATGGTTCAACCAACCAACTACGGTGCCCGAAGGGCCAAGGAACATGATAACAAACGGCCCCGCACTCGTCATGCCGAGAATGAGAGTTGGATGGGAGGTAGTGCCCTACTTTATTAAGAATCAAAACGACTATTGGCAGCAGATATCTTGGCTCTCGCATCGATGAATAATGTAGCGAAATGCTATACTTAGTGTGAATTGCAAAATCCTATGAACCCTCAAGTTTTTGAATGCAAGATGTGCCCTAAGCCTTTCAACCGAGGGCTCATCTACCTAGGTGTCATACAGCGTCGCCCCCCTCTCATTAACCTGATCTTGGGAGACAGAGGAGGGGACAGAACTTGGCCTCCCGTGAGACTAACCGCTTGCAGTCGGCGTAAAAATCAAAGTCCCTGGCAACGATTGCCATGACCTATAGTGGTTAACCAAAGACCCTCGGGAGGAGTGATGCTAGTGCGTCAGGTGATGGTTTAATGTGAGTTCCCACCTTGGCATAATTTGATCGCAACCTCAGTTTAGACAAGACTACCCGCTGAGTTTAAGCATATCAATATGTGAAGGAAAAGAAACTTACAAGGATTCCCTTAGTAATGGCGAGCGAATTGGGAAGAGCCTAACTTGAAAATCGAATGCCCTTGGTGTTCGAATTGTAGTTTGGAGAAGCGTCCTCAGTGGCTGACCAGGGTCAAGTCCCCTAGAAGGGGGTGTCATAGAGGGTAAGAGCCCCATCATGCCTATTACACCATTAGGCACTGTCTGCAAGTCGGGTTGTTTGGGAATGCAACCCAAATCGGGCGGTATATTCCGTCCAAGGCTAAATACGGGTGAGAGACCAATAGCAAACAAGTACCGCGAGGAAAAGATGAAAAGGACTTTAAAAACAGAGTCAAATAGTGCTAGAAGTTGTTGGGAGGGAAGCAAATGGGGGTCAACGATGTGCCCTAATTGGATGCGGAACGGCGAGAGCCTGTCGGCTGATCAACTCGGGCGTGGACCAATGCTGGTTGTGGTGGAGTCCCAAGCCCATGCCTTCAATTCACCTGTAGATACATTTCCCTCGTGATTGTGTAACACAGTGCACACCCTCGGGAGCTCATGCAGCAAGCTTCAGGAGTCGACTTGCAGGCTCCCCATTTAATCCGTCTTTAAACACGGACCAAGGAGTCTAACATGTGTGTGAGTCAACGGGTAAGTAAACTCGTAAGGCATAAGGAAGCTGAGTGGTGGGATCCCCTCATGGTTGTATCACCGTCCGACCTTGATCTTCTAAGAAAGGTTCAAGTGAGAGCATTACTGTCGGGACCCGAAAGATGGTGAACTGTGCCTGAGTGGGGTAAAGCCAGAGGAAACTCTAATGGAGGCCTGCAGCGATACTAACGTACAAATTGTTCATTTGACTTTAGTATAAGGAAAAAAGACTGATCAAACCGTCTAGTAGTTTGTTCCCTCCGAAATTTCCCTCAGGATAGCTAGAGCTCGGCACGAGTTCTATCGGGTAAAGCTAATGATTAAAGGCATCGAGGGCGCAATGCCATTAACTTATTCTCAAACTTTAAATAGATAAGACGACGCGGTTGCTTCACTGAGTCATGCTACAGAATCGTGAGCTTCAAGGGAGCCATTTTTCGTAAGCAGAACTAGTGATGCGGGATGAAATGGAAGCCAGGTTACAGTTCCCAACTATGTGCTAACCTACATACCACAAAGGGTGTCGGTCAATTAAGACAGCACGATGGTGGTCATGGAAGTCAAAATCCACTAAAGAGTGTGTAACAACTCACCTGTTGAATTAAATAGTTCGGAAAATGAATAACACTAAAGGGCGCGACCCACAATCGATCGTCGGGGCAAGGGCTAGGCCCCGATGAGTAGGAGGGCGTGACGGTCGCTATAAAATCGGGGTGCGAACCTGGATAGAGTAGTTGTTGATGCAGATCTTAGTGGTAGTAGCAAATATTCAAATGTCAACTTTGAAGGCCGAAGAGGGCAAAGGTTCCATGTGAACAACACTTTGCACATGGGTTAGTCGATCCTAAGAAATGGGGGGATCTTGTCTGACAGTGTGTTTGTCCACAAGCATCAAAAGGAAATTAGGTTAAAATTCTCAAATTGGGATGCAGTGACTGGCAACAACGTTAGGAAGTTTGAAGACATCGGTGGGGGCATCAAAAGAGATATCATTTCTGTTTAACAACCTGCCCATCTTGTAACTAGAAGAGCACCACATGTCGTGCAGTGTTCGGTTTGCCCTTGGTGACCTATGAAAATCTTGAGGACCGAGTGTCTCTTGCGCCCTGTCATACTCATAACTGCATCAAGTCTTAAAGGTGAATAGCCTCTGGTCGATGGAACAATGTAGGCAAGGGAAGTCGGCAAAATGGATCTGTAACCTCGAGAAAAGGATTGGATCTTAGGGCTGGGCTTGGGGGTCCCAGCCTCAATTGCATCGATTGTTGGCGGACTGCTCGACTTGGTACTGCGGCGAGAGCGGGTCATTGGGTGTCGGTCGAAGGGTGAACTAAGAAAGGCCTTTTCCGGGGCCTTCCCCAAGCGTCGAATAATCGGCTCAAAATTGGTGTGGATAAGGGGAATTTGACTATTTAATTAAAACAAAGCTTTGCAATGGTCCCTGCGGATACTCACGCCATGTGATTTTTGGCCAGTGTTCTAAATGTCAAAGTGAAGAAATTCAACGAAGCGTGGGTAAACGGCGGGAGTAACTATGACTCTCTTATGGTAGCCAAATGCCTCGTCATCTAATTAGTGAGGTGCACGAATGGATTAACGAGATTACCACCATCCCTATCTACTATCCAGCCAAACCGCAGCCAAGGTTTCAGTTTTGATGAAAACAAGTGTTATTTTTTGTTGTTTTCAAAGTGCTAAAATTCGATTTTATGAAATTTCCATTACACAATTTTACCGAATGGGCCAAGTCATGCGGATGAAGATTTCGAAGTGGAAGATCTAAGTCCAAGAAGTTTTTCTTTTTTTTTAGGCCTAAAAGCCTTGTAATTTTATTTATGTTCTAGGATGGACAATCAAATATGGCCTATCAGTTCATAAGATGAATGGATAAATGGATGCAAATAGTATGGGATATTGTGTGAATGTGTGATTGTATGCCATTTAGAAAATTGCCAAACCTAGGCTTTGTCATGCATTCATTAAGTATGAGATATATAATGAAATAATATAGGATGGATAATAAATTACATCTAGAAAAGATGGTATTTATTAAAAACTTAAGACCAAAAAAAGATTGAGTGGGTCAAGATGCTCATATGAGAGTCCACGGTCTCCATACGATGACCCATTTGCATGTGGTGAAGTGTTACTCCCCACAGGAGGACATGAATCCTAGATCTTAAATGGTTTGGTTCTCCTTAAGGATAAGTCTACTCATTGGTAACAAATGTAACCTTCCATCAAGGCATGGTTTGCAAGTACCTTTAGTGGATGAATCAAATGGTTGCACACTCAACATATTTTATCAATAACCTACCCACTGTAGCTCTGTTGGTAAAAGTATAGACCAAATCATAGAGGTTCTCAAAAAGTTAGGCATGAAGATGCTTGGTAGTTTTTTGAGTGGGAGGGTCCCAGTTTTTCTTTTAATGGATAAGATGGCCCACTGTCACTTACTCTGTTTTAGATAAGAAAAATAACCATCGTATAAGGTTTTAATTTTTTAAGTTTTGTTAATTTTATCATCATGCATACATGCATTATGATTATATATGAAGTTCCAATGTTGTTGACCATTATGCTCATGTTTTAATAATTTATATTTTAAGACATAATCAACCACAATATGAATCCACTCACTTTACTCTTGACGATAACAAATAGGAAAATGAAGAGATTTTTAATGAATGAAGACGTAACCTTGATATTGTTCTTCAATATGAACGAATTTTATAGGTATTAACGGACAATGAGCCTGCACCTCTAGGTGGTAATTCAACTTCTGAGCAATTCCAATAATATAAGCAATGGAAAAATGCTGATACGACTTGTCAGTGTTATATTCTAGCTTCTGTCTGTGAAATGTTGCAAAAGAAAATTGCTTACATGAAAACTGCTAGTGCAATGGTCCATCACCTACATGAGATGTTTGGTACGAGGACTAGGTCTGCAAGAGGAAAAGCTATCCAAACTTTTCATAGTCTCATAAAAAACCTGGTGAATTGGTGCGGGATTACATACTGTAATCTTTGTGGTTACTAAGACTGAGATGCTTGGGGTGAATATGGATGTAGACACATAGATGATTATGATCATCAATAGTTTAAACTCATCTTTTCAGCAGTTTAAGTTGGACTATGAGCTCAACAACAAGGATTACACTTTGAGTGAGTTGATAAATACCCTCTAGAGGCTTATGGCCCAGAAGCTAATGCAGCATCCTCTTCTAAGCCCAAGGCTATGGGCAACCAAAAGAAAAAGGGTCTAATGAAAAAGAAGGCTCAAATAGGGGTCAAGGTCTAACCTATGAAAAAGAAGGCCAAAGCAGACACCAAGTGAAAGTGTTTCCAATGTGGTGAGCAGGGTCACTGGAAACAAAACTAGGTGGTCTACCTTGAGTCCCTCAAAAGCAAACAAGGTATGGGTTTCTTAAGTTTGTTAGGAACTAGAAATGTGGCAAATTTTGATTCTTTGATTTTAGATTCAGGAGCCACTAATCGTGTTTGCAATTCTTTATAGGGGTTCCAGCAAAGGAAAAGACTGCATAAAGGCCAGTTTCAAGTGAAAATAGAAAATGGATCATATGTTTCAACAGTATTAGTGGGAGTAATTATCTTAGACTTTCCTAGTGGTCATAGATTATATTTGGAGGATGTATATTACATCCCAACAATTGTAAGGAACATGATTTCTGTTTTTTGTCTAATAAAATCTAGTTATTCCTTATATTTTCAAAATGTTGTTTCAATATATGAAAATAAGGATTTTATTTGTAATGCGATAATTAAATAGCGATTGTTCTTTATAGAACCTATGACAGGCTCACTAAACACTATAGTATTAATAAAACCAAGACAATCCAATGACTTTAGCATTAATTCAAAATATCTGTGGCATTTAAAAATGGGTCATATCAATCGTAAAAGACTTGATAGGTTAATGAAGGATGGAATCCTTATAGGCTTGGATAATGATCCATTACCCACCTATGAATCTTTTATTGAAGGAAAGATGACTAAAGCCTTATTTTCTTCTAAAGGAAATAGATTTGAATCCATAATGGACCTAGTACACATAGCCTTTATAGATTTGAATCCATAAATATATAAGCTAGAGGAGGTTATGAATACGTCATAACATTTATAGATGATTACTCTAGACATGGATATCTGTATTTCATGGACAAAAAGAGTGAGTCCTTTGAAAGGTTCAAAGAATTCAAAGCTGAAGTTGAGAAACAGCTAGGCAAGCCGTTAAAACAACTTCGATCAGATCAAAGTGGTGAGTACTTATTTGGAGAGTTCCAACAATTTCTAATTGACAATGGAATTGTTTCTGACTTGTTAGCTCCCAGAACACCTCAACAAAATGGGGTAGCTGAGAGGAGGAATAGGACTCTATTTGAAATGGTAAGATCAATGATGTCTTATTTTAGCCTTCCAAAATCATTTTGGGGTTATGCCATACAAACGACAACCTATCTTCTTAACTTTGCTCCATCAAAAACGGTGTCTAAAACACCTAGGGAGTTATAGACTGGAAGAGTGCCTTCATTGAGGCACTTGTGGACTTGGGGCTACCCAGGCTATGTTCTAAGGCCTGATTCCATAATGATGGAACGAAGGTCAGAAGTATGTTGTTTGTAGGATATCCTAAGGGTACATGAGGGTACTATTTTTACAGTCCTCAGGACAGGAACGTATTTGTGTCGACAAATGAAACCTTCTTAGAGGAAGGATTTATGAGAAATCATAAAGGAAGAAGTGAAGTAGTACTAAAGGAGTTAGCTATTTCATCCAACCAAGAGTTGATTTGGATATAGGAGAAGAAGATGTCAAAACATTCAAGATGTAAATCAGAAGAGCAACCTGAGCACCAAGTCATGCCTAGACATAATGGGAGGGTTGTGAGACAACCAGACAGGTATCTAGGTCTAGGAGAAGGTATAATTGCTATCTCGAACTAAGCAGAAAAGGATGCTATTACTTATACATAAACTATTAATGATGTTAATGTAGCAAAATGGCTCAAGATGATGGAATCGGAAATAGATTCCATATACACCAATGGATCCTTATAGATCTTCCACCATATGTAAAAGCCATAGGGTGTAAATGGATCTACAAAAGGAAAAAAGGATCAGATGGAAAGGTAGAGACTTATAAAGTTAGATTGGTAGCTAAGGGTTATACTTAAAAAGAGGGTATAGACTATTAGGAGATTTTTTCTCCAGTTGCCATGCTTAAGTCAATCAGAATTCTTTTGGCCATAGTAGCCTATTTTGATTATGAAATATAGCAAATAGATGTCAAGACTATATTTCTTAATGAAGATCTTAAGGAGACCATTTATATGGCCCAACCAGAAGGATTCATTGAGCTAGGTAATGAGCATAAGGTATTCAAATTGCAGAGGTCCATTTATGGACTTAAGCAAGCATCTAGGTCTTACATTAGGTTTGATAAGCCTTCCATACAAGAAGGCAAGTTTACTTTTCTAATCCTATATGTCGATGATACTTTGTTCATTAGGAATGATGTAGGAATGTTATCTACGGTTAAGGGATGGCCAAACGAACAGTTCTTAATGAAGGATTCGGGAGAGGCTAGCTATGTTCTAGGGGTTAAACTTATAAGGGATCGTAAGAACAAACTGATAGCCTTGTCTTAAATAACCTACGTAGAGAACATGCTCAATAAGTTTTCCATGCAAGATTCCAAGAGGAGTTTCACACCTACTAGACATGAAATTGAACTTTCAAAGGAGCAAGTCAAACGCATGTATAACATTCCATATACTTCGGCAGTTGGTAGTTTAATGTATGTTATGCTTTGCATTGATAGGGTATCTGTTATGTATTGAGACTGGTAAGTAGATTCCAGTCCAATCCATAATGGAGCAGTGGATTGCGGTTAAGTGCATATGACGAAGAACTTAATGCTTATTTACTCTGGAATTAACTTCATTTCGACAAGATATATAGATTCTGATTTCCAATCAGATGTTGATTTAAGGAAATCAACTTCTGGTTCTATATTTGTTTTAGGAGGTGGAGACATAGTCTGAAGGAGTATCAAGAAGTCTTGTGTTGCTAATTCAATTATGGAGGCTAAGTATGTTGCTGCTTGTGAAGAAGCAAAAGAAGTAGTCTGGCTCTACAAGTTCTTGAATGATTTGGAGATAGTTCCTAAGGAAGAAGAGGCCATTACATTTTATTGTGATAATAGTAGGGAGTGGCTAATTCAAAATAACCTCAAAACCATAAAGCTTCTAAACACATTGAGAGAAAGTATCAACTCATAAGGGAGATAATACAACGTGGTAAGGTGAATGTGGTAAATATTCTCACAGGGCAAAACCTTGCTGATCCATTTGAAAAGACACTGTCTAAAAAGGGTTTTGAGGGTCACATAGCAGGGATGGGAATAAGGGATATGTCAAACTTGCTTTAAGGCAAGTGGGATATTGTTGTAGTTATGTAAATACAGTGCCCTAGAAAGCAAGTGTATTTACATATAACTCAATTTTCTTCCAATTACTTTTGTAATGAAAAATATTTATTATTAATAAACAAAAGAGTTTGGTTTTATTTGTATGAGCATTACATATATCTAGTCATAAGGTACCAAGATTTTTTTATAAGTAATATACATATACATGGAGATGTATGGGAAACATGTATATTATTATAATATAAATTAGTTGATTCATAATTGAATAATCAAGTTGGTCACTTGATTATGCTTTAGACTATAGTGTTTCGATTTATCTCTGTGTAAGTAACAGAGTTTACTTCAAGGGAATGGTGAGTTTCCTATCATGATAGTAGTTGACTATCAATAATGGCACTATTAAATGAATTTGGAATCAAGTATGTTTTAAAGAATAAAGTGGGTCATTACTTTAATCTTAAAGCAAAGACATTAGCATTCTGTTATTACGAACCACAATCTTGATGAGTGATGAACTCATATATGTTTAATTATAATTCTTGATATGATCGGAATAGATTTGTACAAAGTGTCAATCCAGTTTCTGTATTTTGGAATTATTAATTGAAACATTTATTAGGGAACATTCACTTAAATAAAGAGTTTATAGTGATATCATCACTTTTAGATATTTTGACAAAGTTTGGTGATTAAACTAACGCCAGTAGTTTGACGGACTAGTTACCCATCAAGTCTTAGCACCAAGATGAGATCTTGTGTGGTAATCACCATATAGAGTAAAATAGGGGATCTAGAAGGAAAAACCAATATAAGAGCAAAACAGTAATTTTACCCTTTATTAAATGGATGGCTATAGTATGGTTCATAATAAAGTTTGTAACTAGACATCTTATTTAAAACATGTATTCTCATAATACTTAATAATTCAAGAGTTTAACCAATTGTCTTTAGTGGAATGACATTTGATTAATAAGCTGGAATTAGTTTTAATGAGATTAAATTAATTCCAGGCTTATTGGAGCTTGAATTATACAAGTCCAATTAGATTCCTTATTTGGCTTCTAGGAACGTTATCAAGCAAAGCAAGAAATATAAATAGAGGTTTTAAAGCCCATGATTGAATGTTGGGCTTACTTTACTTAGAATCCCAAATGAACATTTAATATTGGGCTTGACTTTGGTTTGATTTGATTAATTAGATTAACTAAATTAAAACAAAGTTATTTAAGAAAGAAGGAGGGAATATTTTATCTTTTTTATACATAAATATGCAGCTGCACATTTAGCATTGAATTTCTAAATTAAAGATGGTTTTTATCATGCTTTATCATCATTAATTGGAGTAATGATCTTATCATTAAATGGTTTAGTGGTTGTCTTTTAATGATGGCATGTAATGAAACCTTTTAGCATTCATTTCATTAAAGAAAGGGAGAGGTGCATTTAATGTATTCTTTTTTCCTTCTTTCATCCATAACTGAAAATGACAAGGTCTTATTTAGGTTATTGATCTTTTCATATAGCCATCTTAAACAAATGAGAAGAGTCTCATTTATTGGCTTCTTTATGATTGATTAAAGAATAAAGTGATGCATTGGATGAACAACATATCTTTCTTTTATGATAACCGAAATTGACAAAGAGAGGAAGAAAGGGTCTTGCATTTTGTTTTTTGACTTTCTCTCTCCTCTCGTTCATGCATAACTGAAATTTGAATAAGAAGAGTCTCATTTTTGGCTTCTTGCTTCTAAGAAAAATCTCCTCAAAAATATTTCTTCTTCTCTCCCACCAAAGGATCTTGTTAACCAAGTTGTCCAAGAAGAACAAGTGGTAGATCAGATTGGTTGGGATACAACAACAAGGAGAGGATACATTGACAAAGGAGAGGATATAAAAAAGAGGAGTCAAAGCTATAGAAAGGAGTTGGTATATTTCTACGACCTCATTCTTATGTAAATTATTTTCCTTATATGATATCATTTATAGCTAAGACATGTTGATTTGTTTATGTTACTTCTGTTGCGTTTTTTATTTCAAAAAAGTTTTGAATTTTACTATTTAACTAAATCTTGCATGCTTTCGTTTTCGATCCAACAGACATATGGATTAGTTTAACCTTTTTTTAACTTTCTAAAGAAAATAAATTTAAAAGGCAACATAAAGGAGAGTGAGGGTCTCCTATAAGGTTAGAAGAGGGAGAAAAAGAAAAAAAATTAGAGTGAGAAGGGAAGAAAAAAAGAAGAGAAAAGAAGGAAAGAAGTCCCCAGCATAAGTCAAAATCTTCGTTTCAATTTCATATTCCCCCTTTTGATCTATTTTACATACCTTTAGAGCATGAATTTGTAGAAACTCAAAGAACAAAAATTGTAGACATAGGTCTTAGCTTGACCTTTGCAACTTGATAATATAATGGTTATAACTTGAGTTATGCCTATTTCCCTAATACTACCTATGATAGTCCCCTTTATAGGAACCTTGTACTATTTCATGATTTTTGAGGTATTTACAGCCTAAATTAGTCAAAGTATAAAACATGAAAAATTATTATTGATGGTTTTATTAATGCTTCTATGAAACATTTTGGCTATAAGATATCATGATAATGATTTACTATTATTTGAGCATTGATTGCCAGCCTATTTCTTACAAAAAATAGGATAAATTTTGGATGGGGGTTCTATTCTAATGGGAGATTCATGGTAAGACTTTTGTAGAGAGTTATGATTGAAAGAGGGCAGCTTGTTTATAAAGGAACATTAGGAAGAAAAGGATATAAACATTGCATTAAAAGGTTGCATACATATTCTCTTTATTTGTTATTAATGGAAGATGTTCATAATGCATGTCTAATAGGCTATCAGAGTGATTTTCAATACCCAAATATTGTTGGCATATTGAGACAATAGCTTGTTAGAGTGTTCTGTGAGTTAGCTTAGATGTTTCTCATTATGGTTGATTTTTTTTGATTAAATATTAGTTACTGACTTGTTGCTGATATGATTTTTACAATTTCAAACATTGTTGGTCTGAGAAGTTTGATATTCAAGACTGTATATGGAAGTGCTTTTTATTTTATTGTCAATTTTTGACTACGTGAATAATTGTGAAATACTTATTTGAATTGAATTGATTGTGATTTGGATAATTAGTTACTGATAGAACAAAATGATAAATGATATGATTAATATAATTGCATTCGGCATTCATGATGAGATAATAGGATTTATGATCAAAATGACCAACCCGCAAACATTCAAGGCGAAAAGCTCATGATTAGGGCCTAAGGCTCGTAGTGCGTTCTGCTCTTTGTTTTAAATCTATACTATCGTTCTGCTCCTATTGTGTTGCCGTTTTTGTAGCACCCCACTCTCATAAGGCATATTCCCCAACATACTGTCGGTATTTGAGAACATAGTCTATGAGGGTGACATGTTAGGATTGTCAATCAATCATACTCATTGCAAAAATTTTCATGCACATCAGACATATATTTTAGAAAACTAATAATCAATTTCGACCCATCTTATTTATAAACATTTTCAATTAAAATTTTTGCATACAATAAAATCATTAGAATTTTAGTAATCATTTGGACCCATTACAATTACAAAACACTTTCAATCTTCAAGTCATTATATACAATAATTAATCACGTATACCAGGTATAGTATTTACAGAATATATTCTTTAATACAAAATGATGGAAAACATATGCAAATGCGAATTGATCTCGACCTCTATCTCTTATTCGACTTCATTTGCTATATTTTAGTTTGTCTAACTAGGTATCTCCTTAGAGCCTGAAAAACAACGTTGCAATTTTGATGAGCTTTGCGAACTCAATGAGCTACCTATCATCGATGGCTCACATATAACACATAACACATAATTCATATTCAAATTCATATAACCACCTAATTCACATCACTTTATTAATCATCATGATCAATCATAGAAAAATTTGTTCATTTATTTCACATTGCACATTCAAAACAATTCAAACAACTCAATTCGATCATTTATATAATTCATGTCAAAGTGTATGTGCAATGCATTTAAGACTCACTTTCAATTATTAAATTATTGTGATAGAGTGCCTTTCTCATTGTCCTATATCCATTATGGATACTGGGCTCATTAATAACTGTCCCTTATCCATTGGGGATACATGGCTCATTATACATAGTGAGTCAGAGGCTCTCACCACATTCTGAGCTTTAAGCTACTTTTCATTGACAACACCAGTCACAACTGCCTTTTCACGTAATGTAATGCATCATAAATATCCAATCAATCTCTTATGTTCAATCATTCACATACATAACATTCTATTCAGATTTTTCTTCGGACCTATGTTTGGTATTCAACAATAATGTTGAATATCACTTCTGTTCATATAAATTGTATTTGCAATTCTAATGAGTCTCACTTTCAATTATTACATTGTTGTGACCAAGTTTCTTTTTCACTATCCCGTATCTACTGTGAAAATCGGGCTCATTAATAACTGTCCCTTATCTATTGGGGATACAAGGCTCATTATACATAGTGAGCTAGAGGCACTTACCACATTATGAGCTTTAAGCTCTTTTTCACTGGCAATTCTGGTTACAATTGTCATTTATCTGACCATGCATTCATGTAATGAAATGTATCATACGTATTCAATCAATCACTTATGTTCGATCATTCATATAAACATTTACATTCACATTCTCATTCACATTTTTCTTCGGACCTAAGTCCATCATTTAACAATAATGTCGAGTATCACTTATTTCTGGCAAATTCACATACAACGAGCATTTCTAGTATGTTTTCATACATCAAACATCTCGGACATTCAATGTCAAGGATCAACACATTTGCATCACCTAATAATTCAATACATAATTTAAACAAACAATTAATCAGTGTAAGTCCATCTAGGTTACTCACAATATGCTCTAGATAGTTATTGCCTTGAGGTCCTAGCAATGTTTGGATACAGTCACTCTATTTGCTCTTTAATATCATACAACACATACATATTTACACATTACTTATTTTCATAATCACATAAATACTCAATCATACACATGTTTATATGTGTTATGCATAATGCATGCTTAATGACAATCCCAGGTATATTTCCTTAATTCAAATTTTATGATCTTTCTTACTTCATAACTCACACATATCTAATTTGAACTTAGGTTTATACCTCATTTGTACAAGATTATTCTAAGTTCATCATTCAATTATTCCCTAATGTTATTCTAACATTTTCAGATCATAAAATACCTGCTTTATCATTTATCTTTACTTAATACTCATCTTTCATCTTATTTGAATCACATTATCCTTCATAAGTTCACTTTCATTCTTATAACATCTCCAAATTCTAGGTTTGAACACTTAGTATATAACAATTCATTCTTAAATTATAACCTCAATCATTACCCTAAATAGATCACTCATTTAATCATTTAATTCCATCATCACACTAAGTCCATTTCAAGCTTAATTCAAGCCTAAATGCATCATAGGAAAGTACCTAACCAATTATTGTTTCAAACCATATATAAAAGAAGCATATTTCGTGTTATAACCATTCCCATGATTGTAGACCATGTCCCACAATCGTGGGTCTTGTTGGCAAAAAGTTCCAACCCTTTATGGCATTCCCACAATCGTTGACGTATTCCTATGATCGTGGGATGCTTCCATCTGAAAAATCATAGTTGTTTTCTTCCATTTTCTAGCTTTTTAATCTCCTACAAGTTACATCTATCTTCCCTTATGCTTAGTCTATCATTTCTAGCTTATTTCCTCATTATTTTCGATTCATTCTCACTTCCTTTTCAGCTCAATATCATTCACAAACAAATCATAATCTATGTTTGATCTGTTGGAGTTATGTAAATATAGTGCCTTAAAAAGCAAGTGTATTTACTTATAACTTAATTTTATTCTAGTTACCTTTTGTAATGAAAATATTTATTATTAATAAAAAAAATAATTTTGTTTTATATGTATGAGTATAATAAATCTAGTCATAAGGTACTTAGATTCTTTTGTAAGTAATATACATATACATAGAGATGTATGGGAAACATTTATATTATTAGAATCCAAAATAATTGATTCACAGTTGAATAGTCAAGTTGATCACTTGATTATGGTTTAGATTGTAGTGTTGCATTTTATCTCCATGTAAGTAAAAGAGTTTATTTGAAGAGAATGATAAGTTTCATATCATGATAGTAGTTGACTATCGATAATGGCACTATTAAATGAATTTAGAATCACGTATGTTTTAAAGAATAAAGTAGTAGGCCGTTACTTTAATCTTAAAGCATACACTTAAGCATTCATTTATTATGGATCACAATTTTGATGAGTGGTGAACTCATATGTTTTTCATTATAGTTCTTGATATGATCGAAATGGATTTTTACAGAGTATCAATCTAGTGTCTGCATGTTGGAATTCTTAATTGAAACATATATCAGGGAACATTTACTCAAATAAAGAGTTTATAGTGCATCATCACTTCTAGATGTTTTATGGAGATTAGTGATTAAACTGGCGTCAATAGTTTGATAGATTAGTTACCCATCAAGTCTTAACACTAAGATGACATCTTATGTGTTAATCACCATATAGAGTAAAATGGGAGATCTAGAAGGCAAAATCAATATAAAGGTAAAATAGTAATTTTACCCTTTATTGTGTGGATGACTATAATATAATTCATATTAGAGTTTACTATTTGACATCTTATTTGAAACATGTGCTCTCATAATATTTAATAATTTAAGAGTTCAACTAATTGTCTTTAGTGAAATGAAATTTAGTTAATAAGCTGGAATTAATTCTAATGAGATTAAATTAATTCCGGGCTTATTGGAGCTTGAATTATATAATTTCAATTAGATTCCCCATTTGGCTTTTAGGAAGGTTATCAAGCAAAGTAAGAAATACAAATAGAGATTTTAAAGCCTATGATAGAATGTGGGGCTTACTTTAATTAGAAGCTCAAATGAACATTTAAAAATGGGCTAGACTTTGGTTTAATTTGATTAATTAGATTAATTAAATTAAGTCAAAGTTATTAAAGATAAAAGGAGGTGAATTTTTTGTTTTCATGGGATAATTGTGTAGTTGCACATTTAGCATTGGTTTGCTACATTTAAGATAGTTTTTAACATGCTTTATCATCATTAAACGGAGTTATAAGCTATTCATTAAATGATTTAATGGTTGTCTTTTAATGATAGCATGTAACCATTTAACATTCATTGGATTAAAGAAAAAAAAGATGCATTTGATGGACCCTCTTCCTTCTTTCATCACAAAACAAAAAATGAGATGTATCATTTTAGGTTATTGGTCTTTTCATATAACCATCTTAAATTAAATGAGAAGAGTCTCATTTATTGGCTTCTTTATAATTGATTAAGGAAGGATGTGATGCGTTGGATGCACTTCACTTCTTTTATGAGGCTTAACAAAATTGAGAGAAAGAATACAAGGGGTTGTTGAATTTTTATCTCTCTCTCCTATCTTGCATGAGATAGTCAAAATTTGCATGAGGGGTGTCTCATCTTTAGCTTCCTTTTCTAAAGCAAAATCTTTTCAAGTTTTCTTATCCTTTCCCACCAAAGGATCTTGTTAACCAAGTTATCCAAGGAGAACAAGTGGTAGATGGTATTGGTCAAGGATACAATAATGAGAAAGGGATACCTCACCTAGGAGAGGATACATTGCCAAGGTTAAGATAGCACAACGAGGATTTAAAGGTATAGCAAAGAAGTCATTATATTTCTACCATCTTGTTCTTATGTTAAATATTTTCCTTATACCATATCATGTATGGCTTGACATGTTGATTTGGTTACATTGCTTCCGTTGAATTTTGATTTCTAAAAACAAAGTTTTGAAAGCTACTGTTTTAGCCAAACCTTGCGTGCTTAAGTTTTCGATCTAAGAATTGGTATCAGAGCCATTTTCTTAAGTTTTTTCAATTTAATGCTTCATATTTTTATGTGATAGAAACATATATGGTGTATGTTTTGCTCTTTTGGTTGTCCATAGATGATAAAGTTACCTTGTAAGTTTTCTTTATTTAGGTTGTAACGAGGAGGGTGGCCTTTCATCGTCATGTTTCCTTGGCTTCTTTTTTTTTTTTTGATTATGTAATGTACAAAATCATGTAATGATGAAGATGAAGAAGTCATGGATTGAAGAAATGAAGCAATAAAGTTTCAGTTTTGATTATGGTGTCTTCGCCAAATTTTGGCTTTGTGTGAAAAGCAAAGTGCTAGATTTTTGTTTAACAAATTGTTGGTTTTGTGAAAACCAAAGGGCTAGATCGTATGAGCTCACAAAGATTGAATCTGGACAAGATGGTATTTATTAAAACTTAAAGCCCACAAAGATTCAGTGGGAGAGGATACTCATATAAGAGTCCACGGTCTCCATATGATGACCCATTTGCATGTGGTGAAGTGCTACTCCCCACCGGAGGGCATGAATCCTAGATCTTGCATGGTTTAGGTCTCCTAAAGGATAAGTCCACTTATTGATAGCAAATGTAACCTCCCACTGAGGCATGGTTTGTAAGTACCTTTAGTGGATCAATCAAATGGTTACACACTCAATATATTTTATCAATATCCTACTCGCCATAGCTCTACTGGTTAAAGTATGGACCAAATCATGGAGTTTCTTAAAAGGTTAGGTATAAAGATGCTTGGTAATTTTTTGAGTGGGAGGGTCTTAGTTTTTTTTTAATGGATAAGATGGTCCACCATCACTTAGTTCGTTATAGATAAGAAAAATAACCATCGTACAAAGTTTTAATTTTTTTAAAGTTTTGTTAACTATATCATCACGCATACATACGTCATGATTTTACACAAAGTTCCAATATTGTTGACTAGTATGCTCATTCTTTTATAATTTATATTTTTAGACATAATTAACCACAAAATGAGTCCACTCACTTTGCTCTTGACAAATAACAAATTAGAAAATGGAGAGAATTTTAATGGATAGATACGTAACCTTGACATTGTCCTTCAATATGAACAAATTTCATGGGTATTAATTGAAAATGAGCTTATACCTCTGGGTGGAGATTCAACTCCTTAGCAAGTCCAATAATATGAGCGATGGTAAAATGCTGATAAGACTACTAAGTGTTATATTATAACTTCTGTCAATGGCATGATGCAAAAGAAAACTATTTATATGAAAACTGTTAGTGCAATGGTTCATCACCTAAATGAGATGTTTGGTGTGAGGAACAGGTCTGCAAGGGTGAAAGCTGTCTAAACCTTTCATAATCTTAGACAAAAACCTAGTAAACCGGTGCTGCTTAAGGTAACATCTGCGGTCACTGAGGCTAAGATGCTTAGGGCACATATGAATGCAGATATGCAGATGATAATGATCATCAATTACTTAAACTCGTCTTTTTAGCAGTTTAAGTTGGACTATGAGTTCAATAATAAGGATTATACTTTGAGTGAGTTGAAGAATACCCTCTAGTGTATGAAGGAGATATTAAATATCAAGGCTCATGGGCCAGAAGCTCATGTAGCATCTTCTTCTAAGCCCAAGGGTAAGGGTAAGCAAAAGAATAAGGGTTTAATGAAAAAGAAGGCCCAAATAGAGTTCAAGGCCTAACCTATGAAAAAGAAGGACAAAGTGGACACTAAGGGAAAGTTTTTCCAATGTGGTGAACAGGGTCATTGGAAAAGAAACTGTGCGGTCTACCTTGAGTCTCTCAAAAGAAAACAAGGTATGGGTTTCTTAAGTTTGTTAGGAACTAGAAATATGGCAGATTCCAATTCTTGGATATTAGATTCAGGAGCCACTAACCATGTTTGCAATTCTTTGCAGGGGTTCTAGCAAAGGAAAAGACTAAATAAAGGCCAGTTTCAAGTCAAGATAGTAGATGGATCCTATGTTTCAGCAGAATCAATGGGACTAGTTATCTTGGACTTTCCTAGTGGTCATAGGTTATATTTGGAGGAGGTATATTACATTCCAATGGTTGTAAGGAACATGATTTATGTTTTTTGTTTAATAAAATCTAGTTGTTCCTTATATTTTGAAAATATGGTTTCAATATATGAGAATAAGCATTTTATTCGTAATGCAATAATTAAGCAAGGATTGTTCTTTATAGAACCTATTACAGGCTCACTAAATATCACAGAATTGATAAAACCTAGACAATCCAATGTCCCTAGCATTAATTCAAAATATCTACGGCACTTAAGAATGGGTCATATCAATTAAAAAAGACTTGACAGGTTAGTAAAGGATAGGATCCTTATGGGCTTGGATAATGATCCATTACCCACCTGTGAATCTTGTACTGAAGAAAAAAAGACCAAGGCCTCATTTCCTTCCAAAGGAAACAGATCTTAATCTACTTTGGACCTGGTAAATACTGATGTGTGTGGGCTAATGAACGTACAAGTTAGAAGAGGTTATGAATACTTCATAACCTTTATAGATGATTAATCTAGACATGAGTATTTGTATTTGATGTATAAAAAGTTTGAGTCCTTTGAAAAATTCAAAGAATTCAAAGCTGAAGTTGAGAAGTAGCTAGGTAAGCCATTAAAACAACTTCGATCGAATCGAGGTGATGAGTGCTTATTTGGAGAGTTCCAATAATATTTAATTGATAAAGGAATTGTTTCCAACTTATCAGCTCCTCGAACACCTCAACAGAATGGTGTAGCTCAGAGAAGAAATAGGACTCTATTAGAAATGGTAAGATCAATGATGTCCTACACTAGCCTTCTAAAATCGTTCTGGGGATATGCCATACAAACGATAACTTATCTTCTTTACTTTTCTCCATCCAAATCGGTGCCTAAAGCAACTAGGGAATTGTGGACTGGCCAAATGCCATCATTGCAGCATTTAAGGACTTGGGGCTACCCAGCCTATCTTCTAAGACCTGAATCCACAAAGATGGAACCAAGGTCAGAAGTATGTTTGTTTGAAAGATATCTTAGGGGTACTCGAGGGCACTATTTTTACAGTCCTCAGGACAAGAAGGTATTTGTGTCTTAAAATGCAACCTTCCTAGAGGAAGGGTTTGTGAGAAATCACAAAAGGAAGAAGTGAACTAGTACTCAAAGAGTTAGCTATTTCATCCTAAACAAGAGTTGATTTGGATATAACAGAACATGATGTCGAAATCGATTCAAGAGTTAAATCGAAAGAGCAACCTGAACATCAAGTAATGCGTAGATGTAATAGGAGGGTAGTAAGACAACCTAATAGGTATCTAGGTCTAGGAGAAGGCATTATAGCCATCTCAGACCAAGAAGAAATGACTCCCATTACTTATACACAGGCTATTAATGATGTTGGTGAAGAAAAATGGTTCGAGGTGATGGAATCGGAAATAGATTCCATTTATGTCAATGAAGTCTCGATTCTTGTAGATCCACCACCAGATGTATAGGCGATAGGGTGTAAACAGATCTGCAAAAGGAAAAGATGATTAGACGAAAAGATGGAGACCTTTAAAGCCAGATTGGTAGCTAAGGGTTATACTTAAAAAGAGGCTATAGACTAATAGGAGATTTTTTTCTCTAGTTTCCATGCTTAAGTCCATTAGAATTCTTTTAGCCATAACAGCCTATTTTGATTATGAAATATGGAAAATGGACATCAAGACCACATTTCTTGATGTGGATCTTGAGGAGACAATTTATATGGCCCAACTAAAAGGATTCATTGAGCCAGGTAATGAGCATAAGGTATGTAAATTGGAGAGGTCTATTTATGGGCTTAAGTAAGCATCTAGGTCTTGGAACATTAGGTTTGATAAGTCTATCAAAACTTATGGGTTCATACATAACCAAGATAAGCCTTATGTCTATAAGATGGCAAGGTTATTTTCTTAATCCTGTATATTGATGACAGTTTGCTTATTGGGAATGATGTAGGAACGTTATCTACGGTTAAGGGATGACTGAATAAACAGTTCTTAATGAAGGATTGAGGAGAGGCTAGCTATATTCTAGGGATCAAACATATAAGGGATCATAAGAACAAACGATAGCCTTGTCTCAAATAACCTATATTAAGAACATGCCTAATAAGTTTGCTATATAAGATTCCAAGAGGGGTTTCACACCTCCTCGACATAGAATCAAGTTTTCAAAGGAGCAAGTACCTAAGACCCAAGAGAAGGTCGACCTCATGCATAACATTCCATATGCTTCAACAGTTGGGAGTTTAATTTATGCTATGCTTTGCATTAGACTGGATATCTATTACGCAGTGGGACTGGTAAGTAGATTCTAGTCCAATCCAGGATTGGAGCATTGAACTGGGGTTAAGTGCATACTGAAGTATCTTCTTCAGATGAAGAACTTAATGCTTGTTTACACTGGAAGTAATCTTATTCCAATAGGATATGCGGATTCTGGTTTCTAATCAGATGTTGATTCTAGGAAATCAACTTCTGGCTCTATATTTATTTTAAGAGTGGAACCATAGTCTAGAGGAGTATCAAGCAATCTTGTGTTGCTGATTTGATTATAGAGGCTATGTATATTGCTATTTGTGAAGTAGCAAAAGAAGTAGTCTGGCTCCATAAGTTCTTGAATGATTTGGAGGTAGTTCTTGATTTATTGTGATAATATTTGGGCAGTGGCTAATTTTAAAGAACCTCGGAACCATAAAGCTACCAAAAACATTGAGAGAAAGTATCATCTCATAAAGGAGATAATACAATATGGTGAGGTGAATGTGGTAAAAATTCCCATAGAGCAAAACCTTGTTGATCCATTTACGAAGAAACTGTCTCAAAAGAGTTTTAAGGGTCACCTAGTAGGGATAGAAATGAGGGATATGTCAAACTTGCTTTAGGCTAAGTGGGAGATTGTTGGAGTTATGTAAATATAGTTCCTTGAAAGGCAAGTGTATTTACTCATAACTTAATTTTCTTCAAGTTACTTTTTGTAATTAAACTATTTATTATTAATAAAACAAAAGAGTTTGGTTTTATATGTATGAGCATAATAAAACTAGTCATAAGGTACCTAGATACTTTTGTAAGTAATATACATATACATAGAGATGTATAGGAAACATGTATATTATTAGATTATAAAATAATTGATTTATAGTTGAATAATCAAGTTAGTCGTTTAATTATGGTTTAGACTGTAGTGTTGCGATTTATCTCTATATAAGTAAAAGAGTTTACTTCAAGCGAATGATAAGTTTCATATCATGATAGTGGTTGACTATCGATAATTGCACTATTAAATGAATCTGGAATCATGTATGTTTTAAAGAATAAAGTAGGTCATTACTTTATTCTTAAAACATACCCTTAAGTATTCGTTTATTATGCACCACAATCTTGATGAGTGGTGAACTCATATGTGTTTCATTATAATTCTTGATGTGATTAAAATGGATTTTTATAGAGTATCAATCCAGTGTCTACATGTTGGAATTATTAATTGAAACATATATCAGGGAGCATTCACTCAAATAAAGAGTTTATAGTGATATCATTACTTCTAGATGTTTTATGGAGATTGATGATTAAGTACAATTAAATAAATCTGGAATCATGTATGTTTCAAAGAATAAAGTAGGTCGTTACTTTATTCTTAAAACATACACTTAAGCATTCGTTCATTATGCACCACAATCTTTGATGAGTGGTGAACTCATATATATTTCATTATAATTCTTGATGTGATCAGAATGGATTTTTATAGAGTATCAATCCAATGTCTGCATGTTGGAATTATTAATTGAAACATATATCAGGGAGCATTCACTCAAATAAAAAGTTTATCGTGATATCATCACTTCTAGATGTTTTACAAAGATTGATGATCAAACAGGTGCCAATAGTTTGATGGACTAGCTACCTATTAAGTCTTAAAAACAAGATGACATCTAGTGTGTTAATCACCATATAGAGTAAAATGGGAGATCTAGAAGGAAAAATCAACATAAAGGTAAAACGGTAATTTTACTCTTTATTATGGGATGGCTATAATATGGTCATATTAGAGTTTGCAATTTGACATCTTATTTGAAACATGTGTTCTCATAATATTTAACAATTCAAGAATTCAACTAATTATATTTAGTTGAATGACATTTAGTTAATAAGTTGGAATTAATTCTAATGAGATTAAATTAATTCCGGGCTTATTGAAGCTTGAATTATAAAAGTCTAATCAGATTCCCTATTTGGCTTCTAGGAAGGTTATCAAGCAAAGTAAGAAATACAAATAGAGATTTTAAAGCCTATGATAGAATGTGGGGCTTACTTTAATTAGAAGCCCAAATGAACATTTAGAAAAGGCTAGACTTTGGTTTAATTTGATTAATTAGATTAATTAATTAAATAAAAGTTATTAAAGATAAGAGGAGGTGGATTTTTGGTTTTAATGGGCTAAATGTGCAGCTGCACATTTAGCATTGGTTTGCTACATTTAAGATAATTTTGAACATGCTTTATCATCATTAAATGGAGTTATAAACTTATCATTAAATGGTTTAATGGTTGTCTTTTAATGATAGCATTTAACCATTTAGCATTCATGGGATTAAAGAAGAAAGAATTGCATTTGATGCACCCTTTTCCTTCTTTCATCATAAAACTGAAAATGAGATGTATCATTTTAGGTTATTGGTCTTTTGATATAGCCATCTTAAAACAAATGAGAAAATTCTCATTTATTGGCTTCTTTATGATTTATTAAGGAAAGATGTGATGCATTGGTTGCACTTCACTTCTTTCTTATAGGCTTAACGAAATTGAGAGAAAGAATGCAAGGGGTTGTTGAATTTTTATCTCTCTCCCCTATCTTGCATGAGATAGTCGAAATTTGCATGAGAGGTGTCTTATCTTTAACTTCCTTTTTCTAAGGCAAAATCTCTTCAAGTTTTCTTCTCCTTTCCCACAAAAGGATCTTGTTAACCAAATTATCCAAGGAGAACAAGTGGTAGATCAAATTGTTTAAGGATATAATAATGAGAAGAGGATAAATCACCTTGGAGAGGATATATTGTCGAGGTTAAGATAGCACAGTGAGGATTTAAAGTTGTAGCAAAGGAGTTGGTATATTTCTACCATCTTATTCTTATGTTAAATATTTTCGTTATTCCGTATCATTTATGGCTTGACATGTTGATTTGTTTATATTTCTTACATTAAATTTTGATTTCTAAAAACAAAGTTTTGAAATCTACCGTTTTAGCCAAATCTTGCATACTTAAGTATTCAATCCAACATGATCATCAACCCAAAAACTAAACATTCATACTCATACACATTCATTACAAATTTCTGCACATTTTCAAACCACTTTTGAAGACATTACTTTAGCCTTTTCTTTAACTTCAAGATCATTCTAACTTATCTCTATAACAGCCAAAGAAATTCACGTTATTATGCATAAAAATTGGAGCAAGAAAACATCCATTTGTCTATCAATTTTTTCTGCACTTATTCTATATCATTATGATGATCTTTTTAACTCAAAAGCATCACTACATCAAACTTATGAAATATTAAGCATCAAAAACACAAGAATTGGTACATCAATGTGTTCATTTCCTCACTCATGGTTCAACAATAAACATCACCATTTTATGATCATTTAACCTCTAGTTATCATCATACATGTTTCATTCAACAAATCATGAAAAACATTATGCTACTTACTTATTTTAGCTTAAAGATCTTCAAATAAGACTTAACCTTAGCTTCTTAATATCATACGTGAAGTAAATCACTTGTTAATATAGAAATCATGTATAATATGTAAAATACACAAGAAGGGGGGTTGAATTGTGTTAAATCGTCTAAAATAGTAATCTTTAAAAATCTTCTTGATTTTCTTGAAAAATTCAGATAATTAAAAAGCAACGCACTTAATTCATTTGAGTAATGCAACAATAGAAATAGTATATATTCCTCTAACAACGAGAAATTAAAGAGATAAGGGTTAGAGAATATGACACCGCAATTTATACTAGTTCACCCTTAACCTTTGGGCTTCGTCTAGTCCTTAGAGTTTATCTAAGATTTCACTATCTCCTTCAACTTTACAAGTATTATTTCTAGACTTCCAGGGCCTCTTCAGGTCTCTTTCACAAAGTATTCTTTATCTGCTATCTTAGCCTCTTTAGGTTTTAGCCTTCCTTTCATTTGAAAATATATTGTTTGAGCTTTCACACTCACGTTATAGTTTTCTTGATCTCTTTCTTTCTTCTTTTCATTCAGAATATTTTTACAGTATACTCACTTGAGCACAAAATTATCTTTTGTAAAGTGTAAGTAATCGTAAAGATCAAAGGTCTAAATTTTTTTTATGTGTACGACTACAACACATATTTTGTTAAGTCAAGAGGACTTTACGATGATCAATTTTGATGACAATCAAATAATAGTAATGTTAGAAACAAATGAACGTTTTGACAAGTGTGTTAAGTGTGCAGACAAAGTACAGGACATAGACGCAAAGATATAGATGCAAAAAGATAGACACAAAGACATAGATGCAAAGATATAGACACAAAAAGATAGACACAAAGGCATAGACGCAAAGACATAGACACAAGTCAAGATAGACGCAAATATATAGACACAAAGACATAGACGTAAAGACATAGATGCAAAGAAATAGGCACAAAGAAGTAGACGCACGTCAAGATAGACGCAAAGACATAGGCACAAGTCAAGATAGACACAAAGACATAGACGCAAAGAGAGAGACGCAAAAACATAGATGCAAAGATGTAGATGCAAGTCGAGATAGACGTAAAAACATAGACACAAAGATATAGACGCAAAAACATATACGCAAAGACATAGATGCAAATATACATACACAAGATGATACAGTAGCACGTCGAACAGTTACTTAGCTGGAGTTAGTTACAAAACTCAACTAAACGATGGTTATCAAGAATCAAGAAGTAGTTATCAAAGATCAAAAAGCAGTTAGAGAATGAGGCTATAAATACAAGTCTCAGTCGAAGCTTTCGGGCTAATGAACATAAGATATCAGTGATCTTTGAGTGCTTACTTACAAAAGAGATTTTTGTAGTGCGATACTAAAAGAGCTATTATTACTATAACAAAAGCTCACAATATCTTTTTCTAGTGAGAGAAAGAGAAGGTAGATACCCTAGAGAGGCTAAGATAGCTGAAAGAATACTTAGTGTAAGAGACCTGAAGAGGCTATAGAAGAGAAAAGAATACTTGTAACTATTTGGAGTATAGTGAAACACTCAGACGAACTCTAAGGACTAGACGTAGCCCATGGTTTGGGGTGAACTAGTATAAAAACCGCAGTGTCAACTTTCTATCCCTTACTTCAATTTACTTTGTTTTTAAACTACAATATAGAAGTTACTTTGCGATTTCATTATATAATAACTTTCTTATAATCTGAGAGATATCTTCTAAACAAGAAAAAGAAGTTCGTAACAAGATTTTCGTATTCTCAAAAAGAGATACACCAGTCAACCCCCCTTCTGTGTATCGAGTTTATTGTTTGTAAAGACTATACTAACGTGTGATTTACTTCAATTGGTATCAAAGCTCGGTTTCCTAGAACCACCTTTACAAAATGAGGACAAAGATCCATGGCAGAATCACATGTCCTTATAGCTGGAGGTGCCTTCGTCACAAGACCTCCTGCGTTCAATAGTGACGATTATCATTATTGGAAAGACAGGATATGGCTCTTCATAGAATCCACACACATTGATCTTTGGGATATCATTGAAAATGGGCCATATGAACTAGTAGATGATGAAGGAAATGTCATCCCTCGGAATAGATGGTCAACTGATCACAAAGCCAGATTTCAAATAAATTCAAATGCCAAGTTCTTCCTAAGTTGTGCGTTGAGCAGAAGTGAATATGATAATGTTCATAGATGCGAGATTGTGAAGGAGATGTGGGACACTCTATCCATCACACATGAAGGCATAAACTAGGTGAAAGAGTCCAAGATCAGCATTCTTGGACATCAGTATGAACTGTTTAAGATGCAAGAAGATGAGTATGTTAATTAGATGTTTGGACGATTTCAAACTATCGTTAATGGACTTAAAGCTCTTGGGAGAATTTATGATAATCAAGACCATGTGAGGAAGATTCTCAGAAGTCTGCTAAGAAGATGGAGACCAAAAGTCACTGCTATACAAGAAGCCAAGGACTTGAGCAAATTAAAGCTAGACGAATTGCTTGGTTCTTTGAAGATACATGAAGTTGAGCTGGATGCTGAAGATAAATCGAAAAGAGACAAATCTATAACATTAAAGGCTAGTCAGAAAAGTCACAAGACTCACAGAAATAGAAGTTCTTCGTCTAAAGCTTTAAAGATCGAAGAAGATAAGAAAGATGATACTAGCGAATCTGATCGTGATTCAACTGAAGATGATGACGAAATATCTTTCATCTCAAAGAAGATCAGAAGGATGTGGAAGAAGAAAGCAAAGGGAAACAAGAATTTTTCTTTTAAGAAAAATAGCAAAGAAGACATCAAGAACGAGAAGACTTCTATCATTTGCTACGAGTGCAACAAACTAGGACATTATATGTCTGAATGTCTGTTGCTGAGAAGAGAATCGAAGAAAAATAAAGGAAACAAAAAGAGTATGATGGCAACGTAGGAAGATTTAGATTCATCCGAATCTAATTCTGATTCAGAAGCATCAGAACAAGCAAATATATGCTTGGTAGCTAAAAAAGAAGGTGACGAGGAGATAACTTCTAACTTTAATAAACTTCAACATGCATATTTAGAATTGTTAAAAGATTCTCATATCATACTAAAACAGTATAGATCTCTGAAAAAGAAGTTTGTTGAAAACTTGAAGAACACGGAAGTATTAGAGAAAGAAAACGTCTGCCTTAAGAAACATGTAGACGATATGAAAAAAATCTCTATTAATAGATCTAAGGAAATTAGTCACTTGAAACAAAGGATTAATTTTCTTTCAGCATATTTATCATCCTTTGCTAAAAGAATGAAAAGAATGAATGACATGATCAGTAATTATCGACACCCCAATGACAAGAGTGGTCTAGGGTTTAATAAGAGTAATACTAGTCATAAGAAGAAGTTTGTTCCTCATAGGAAGAAATTTCATCAGTCATCCTTTTATCATTCTATGAATGTTTATAGGACTAACCCTAAAGGACCCAAGAAAATCTGGCTACCTAAAAAGAACATAAAATCTATTGTAGATCTCCTTCCTTGGAAAATGAAGCCAGTACTAATGGTATTTGGACAGTGGATGCTCACAACACATGATGGGAAGAAGGTCTATGTTCCTAGATCTTCAAGATAAGAAGGGAGGATCGGTAACTTTTGTAGACAACCAGCTGGGCGAAATCATTGGAATCGGTAAAATTCGTAAAGATTCCTTTGTAAGCATTGATAATGTTCTGCTAGTTAAAGGTTTAAATCATAATTTGATTAGTGTAAGTCAATTATGTGACTCTGGTTTTGAAGTATCCTTTAATCAAAATTCTTGTCTAGTTAAAAACAAGGACGGGTCTATATTCTTTTCTGCCAAAAGATGAAATAATCTTTATAAGATCAATTTAGAAGATTTGCAAACTCAAAATATTTCTTGTTTTTTATCAACGGATGAAGAAAAACTGGTTTGGCATAAAAAGTTAGGTCATGTTAGTTTTAAACATATTTCCAAGTTGATTAAACATGAATTGGTAAAAGGTTTACCAAAATAAGTTTTAACACATATTTCTTTTGTGAAAGTTGTCATAAAGGAAAATAGGTTAAAACATCTTTTTCTTCGTAAAATATTGTAACTTCGTTTAGATCTTTAGAGTTATTACATATAGATTTATTTGGTCCAACTAGGACATTAAGCCTTGGCAGAAAGAAATATGGTCTCGTAATTGTTGATGACTTCAATAGATTTTGTTGGATATTATTTTTTGTCACATAAAGATGAGTCTTTTAAGTGTTTTAAAGTTCTTTCCAAAAGGTTACAAAAAGAAAAAGGAATTTCTATTGCTAGAATTAGAAGTGATCATGGTGGTGAATTTGAGAATGAAAAATTCAGAATATACTGTGAAGAGAATTGAATTTTCCATAATTTCTCTGCTCCTAGAACTCCACAACAAAATGGAGTTGTGGAAAGAAACAATAGGACGATTCAGGAAATGGCAAGAACCATGCTATGTGAAATGAATCTTCCTAAGCATTTCTATGCAGAAGCTATGAATATAGCTTGTTATATTCAAAATAGAATACTTAAACGACCATTGTTGAATAAAACTCCATATGAGTTATGGAATGGAAGGAAGCCTAATATATCTTACTTTCATCCATTTG
>JAOSBN010000005.1:28358663-28373103 GCA_027563595.1 Erythroxylum suave
TGAAGGATAATTGTGAGGTCACTCTACTCTCCAAAGAGTCAACTTTTGACTCCAAACTCTCCATTCTTTTGGATTGGACTGTTGTGATGCCTAACTTATGCACTTCTTTGGTCTCCCTAACACTGTACTGTTGATGATTCAAAGCCATCTTCTTGATCAAATCCGATGCCTCCGTAGCTGTAAGATCAACTAAAGAACCTCCCGATGCCGCATCCAACATAACTTTATCTTGACTTTTCAACCCATCATAAAAATACTGCACTAACTGCTCATCAGGTATTTGGTGATGGGGGAATTTGGATAATAGATCTTGGAAGCGGTTCCAAAAATCGTAAAGTGATTCATCATAATCCTGCCGTGCTAAATAGGTCTCCTTCCTCATCGATGAAGTTTTGGAGGCTGGAAAATGTTTTTCCATGAACGCTTTCCTTGAATTTGCCCAACTATGGTAGGCATTTGCCACATGTCTTGAAAAACTCATATACCACTCCCTGGCTTTTCCTTCCAGTGATAAGTGAAAAACCTTCCATAGTACTTGACCAAGTGAGGCTCCCACCAACTTCATACTCTGACAAATCATGGACAAAGATTGCAAATTCATGTAGGGATACTCTCCTGTCAATCCATGTAATTTAGGAAGAGAGTTAATGAGTAATCCTTTAACTTCAAAATTAACATCAAAATTAGGACAAGCAGCAGTAAATGAATCATAATTAACATCGAATGTAGTTGCTTCCTTAATGGTTCTCCTTCGTTGATTCCTACTATTCTCTCCAACTTGTTCCTGTTCTCCATTACCTCCATTCCTAGGTTGGTTAACATGAAAGTTAGGGTTTTGCAGAAAAGTTAGGGTTCTTAACCACGATCACTCTGTCTATCGACTCACTCTCACTCCTTGGCTGACTAGACTCTTTTTCTGTTCTCTCCTTTCTAATCTTTCGCAAATTTCTCTCAATTTCAAGGTAGAAAGATAGTAGTTTGAATTTTTTGGGCATGCATAGAAGCAATTTTAAAAGGAACTAAAGTAAAATAAAAGGTAACAAAAATTTCTTGCAAGCACATAAAGTCAATTTAAAAGGTGAAATGTGAAGGCTACAAATGTGAGTGTATGAAAGTGTGTGTAATAGTAAAGTGTGCAATTAAAGTACGTATGTATTAAAAAGCACAAAAAAATGGTTCAAAACTATGTGGTGTAAAATTGCTATGTATGTAAAAATTTATGCTAATGAAAGATAGTGAAATCCTATACTATTGAGAAGTATGACGCTAAACTATCTAAGATGCAATCTAAACTGAGGTTCCTCACCTCACTTAGCAGCAAAGAAAATGATAACAACTAACCTAAAGAACCAATTGCTTGGTTGCCCGGCAACGGCACCATTTTGATTCAAGCGCTTTTGTTCTTACCCTTGAAGGCCAAATCAAAAATATTTTTTTAATTCCAAGGATTACAGTATAAAATGCAACCTTGGGTCATTTCATTTAATTGGAACCTGATGAGTGGAACTAAGGTAGCCTATATGTCATGATATGCAAACTAAATTAGTAAGGAAAAGGGGGGTTGAGGTCTTTGGAAACTTGGATAAAAATAAGCGAATTGTAAGAAAATGTAATCAAAATATTTTTTAGATTTCGGGAATAGAAAAGTGATAAAATGAAAACAATGATCAAATGATGATAGTATCCTCTTGAAAACGAGCTTTGGCTATCATAGTTCTAAACAAATTTTTATGGGAGTGAATCACTATGTTTCGAATGGTAAACCTTAAAGAACTCTTTAAGTCCAAGGTTTTAATCAATGAACTCCATTTATTAAAACCTTATTAAATGTCTCTTAGTGTGTGAAATGGGTAACTAAATGCAATAAGTCATTTTGGGATCTATAACCATCTCAATATCAAACACAACTAGGCAGATAAAAGAGAATTAACCAAATCAAAAATAGACATATATGAGACCTCATATATTCAAGTTCCAAGTTCTACATTGACAAATCCCAATAACAGATTGAAATGTTCAACACTTGATTAAACTCTAATCAAGAATATTCAACTACAAATTACAAATCCTAAACCTAGGAGTTTAGAATAATGTAGCTGAACATGGAATAAACTACTCCCCTTTGAAGCCCATTGAACTCTATCCGCTACTATATTTTCAAAAGGAATAAGGTGCTTAGCCAAACATTACTCCAAGAGAATTCACAACATGGAACCCACTGGAAGCATTCATAGTAGCAGCTATCAGTGGAGGAGTTGTCGGTGAAGTGGAGTAGAGTGGATGATGGAGTGTCCAAAGGTTTTGAGAGTGAGAGTGTGTTTCTGCTTACTATGTCAGCTCTCTCTTAACCTAAAATTGTAGGTTTTCAAAAGGAATAGGTTATAGATAGGGTTGCACAATGGGTAAACTTATGAAAATGGTTCAGGTATTTGAAGGTTCACTGCTGCGACAGATAAGTTCACTGCGGCAAACTTTTCCTGACAGTTTTAGCTGCATTGTTGGTTCTTTCACTGCGGCGAACTTTTCCCAAAAGTTCCACTTAGAATTCTTCATACTTCACTGCAGTGACACATCCTTTTTTTCGTGGTGAACTTCCTGTTGCACCTGTTCACTTGTTGACTTGACTTCAGCCTTTCCTTGACTCTACATCTTCTTAAGTCTCTTCTTCTTGAGTCTCCTACAATGAACGAATGGTAGTTTGCAGTATCAATTGTTCTTAGAAAATTAATTAGTGCAATTAATACTAATTTGTGATATATTTTTCTCTCAAACTACATAAAGTAAAGGTAGACACTCAAGAGTCAAATTAAGCATAAAATCTAGAAATAGAGTTGAGAAGTGTAGTAAAGGTCATAAAAATGTTCCCAATTCAGATAATAAACTTGGACTTAATCAAATTCCCCCACACTTAGAAGTTTGTACTCTTTGACAAAGTTTATAAGAGTCAAAGAGATACTAGTGCAAAAGAAAATCTAGACCATGCTTAAAATAAGAGTAGGAAATTGGTAAAAAATCACTTTCTCAGAAATCAATCAAAGTAGACTAAAACAGTGCCAAGAAAATAAACACTATGAGAATTTAATCCAAAAGATTGAGCAAATTTGACATATCCCTTAGTCCCATGCATTCTAGGTGACCCTCAAAGCTCTTCCGTGACAGTGTTACGTGAATATATTAGCAAGGTTTTGATCTGTGGGAATCTTTAGCACATCCACCTCATTACGTTGTATTATCTCCCTTATAAGATGATACTTGCTCTCAATGTGTTCGACGACTTTATGGTTCCGATGTTTATAACAATTAACCACTGCCCCATTATTATCCTAATAAAGTGTAGTGGCCTTTTTTGGCTTACGAACTACTTACAAATCCTGTAGGAACTTACAGAGCTAGACTACTTCCTTTACTACTTCGTAAGCAAAAATATACTCAGCTTCCATAGTCGAAACAACAACGTAAAATTGCTTGACACTCCTCTAGACTATGGCTTCACCTTATAAAGTAAATATTAAACTAGAAGTTGATTTTCTTGAATCAACATCTGACTGGAAATCGAAATCTGTGTATCTTGACAGAATAAGGTCACTTCTAAAGTAAACAAGCATTAAGTTCTTTATATTAAGAAGATGCTTTAGTATACACTTGACTGCAGTCCAATGATGCATTCCTAAATTGGAGAAGAATCTGTTTACCAGTCCCACTGTATAACGGATATCCGATCTAGTACAAAGTATAATATACATTAAACTTCCAACGGTAGAAGCATGTAGAATGTTGTGCATACGTTCAAACTCATCTAAGGTCTTAGTTGGTTTCTCCTTTGAAAGTTTGATTCTATGTCTAGTAGGTGTGAAACCATTCTTGGAATCCTGCATGGAAAACTTATTGAGCATGTTCTCAATGTAGGTCAGTTGACACAAAACTATCTGCTTGTTCTTAAGATTCCTTATAAGCTTGATCCCCATAACTTAATTAGCCTCCCCAAATCCTTCATTGAGAATTGTTCGTTCAGACATCCCTTAACCATAGATAACATTCCTACATCATTCGCAATGAACATAATGTCATCAACATACAGAATTAAGAAAGTAACCTTGAATTCTTGTATCCTTTTATAGACACAAGGCTCATATAGGTTTTGTATGAACCCATCGGTTTTGATAGCCTTATCAAACCTAATGTTCCAAGACCTAGATGCTTACTTAAGTCCATAAATGGACCCTTGCAACTCGCATACCTTATACTCATTACTTGACTCAACAAATCCTTCTAGTTAGGACATATAAATGGTCTCCTCAAGATCCCCATTAAGAAATGTAGTCTTGGCATCCATTTTCCATATTTCATAATTGAAATAGGCTACTATAGCCAAAAGAATTCTGATGGACTTAAGCATGAAAACAGGAGGAAAAATCTCCTCATAGTCTGTACCCTACTTTTGAGTATAGCCCTTAACTACCTATCTAACTTTAAAGGTCTCTACCTTTCCATCAGATCCTCTCTTGCTTTTGAAGATCCATTTACACCCTATGACTTTTAAACCTAGTGGTAGATCTACAAGGATCCAGGCTTCGTTGGCAGACATGGAATCTATTTCCAATTCCCTTGCCTTAAGCCACTTTTATACATCATTGTTAGTAATGACTTCAATGGGATCTATTACTTCTTAATCTGAGATGGCAATTAAGCTTTCTCCTAGACCAAAATACCTGTCTGATTATATTACAATCCTCCCACTATGTCTAGGCACTAGTTGACGTTCAAGCTACTCTTCTGATTCAACTTTTGAATCCATTTAGACATCTTGTTCCACTATATCTAAATCAACTCTTGGTTCATATGAAATAGCTAACTCCTTTAGTACTATTTCACTTCTTATTTTTGTGATTTCACGTAAATTCTTACTCTAAAAAGGCTGCATTTGTCAACAAAAATACCTTCCTTTCTTGAGGACCGTAAAAATAATACCCTTGTGTACCCTTAGGATATCCTATAAACAAACATACTTCTGACCTTGGTTCCATCTTTGTGGACTAAGGCCTTAGAACATAGGCTAGGTAGCCCTAAGTCCTCAAGTGTCATAATGAAGGCACGCAACCAGTCCATAACTCCCTAGATGTTTTAGGCACCAATTGGATGGAGGAAGGTTAAGAAGATAAGTTTCCGTTTGTATGGCATATCCCGAGAACAATTCTGAAGGCTAACACAGGACATCATTGATCTTACCATTTCTATTAGGCCTCATTTTTGAAGTCTAGCTAGTGAATCAAACATGAGTGCATCACTCTATGGGGTTCTTTTAATGGGATCTCATTATCCAATATAAGTTCATCTTCACTCTCCTAACATCTAAAAATTCCCGATTTATATCTTTAATCGTTACCCTAACATATCATCCATTTTTATATCTTGTTTTCACATCAAACAAAGTACATTTCAAGCTCCATTCAAGCCTAACTATATCATAGGAAAGCACCGATAAGTCCACATTATATTTATGTACATGATTTGAGACAAGTGGCATAACTTTCACTATAGATGTCAGATTAAGGTAATTCAAGCACGGTTTCAAAGAGGACTTTGAGTTTTACAACTTCCTTGAAGATCCAAAGAGATATTTTTCCATCTACAGGTCAAAATTGCACATTTATAAAACTATCCCAAGAATTTTTTCTTAGCAAACATATGTGCCTCCAAATGGACATTAACTGAACTAAAGCACTGAAATTCCCGAGAAGGTCCACCCAACGGACATTACGGGAATTTTTAGATTTTTAACTCCTACAAGTTACCTATGACCCATATTATGCATATCTATCATTTCTAACTTATTTTCCTCATCATTTCCCCTTAATTAGCACTTCCATTTCAACTCAATTTGATTTACAATTAAATCATAATCTCTGTTTGGTCATCAACCCGAAAACACAACATTCAAACTTATACACATTCATCATAAATTTTTGAACATGTTTAACTCCATTTATCATCTTCATTTCATCTCTAACTTATCAAAATAAGTCTTCCCATTTCAAGACACCACAGTACTCTTTTTCTATTAGGTCCAGTTAGAAAAGGCTATAAAGTGTCCAACATGCACCCTGTACAGCGTCACCAAATTGTAGCAATCATGTCCTTCAAATTTGATTTCCAAAAATTACATACTTTGTATCGTTGGAAAGCTAAGAGAATAGACTGAAACGTCCAAGAAGACAACCTTGTCCAAATTAGCCTAGATTAATACAAATTTTCCCATAAAGTTAGAACACAGATTTTACACCTAAGAATGTTTTAAAATGCAATGCGAAAACTTGGAAAGTCATAAGTAACATATGTTGGGCCCCGAATTTTTTTTAATTTTAGAAAGCATGATTTGAATAAATTTTATGGTCTTGTTAGGTAAATAATTTTAATTGGAGTTAACTATTATGTCAAGTTTAGGAGGATTTAATTCATGGATTGATGGAATTAAAGTGTTGATGTTGTAAGGTGCATAAGGGCATTTTTGGAAGATTACTCAAGGTTAGAAACACTAAGGCATTAGAGGAATGGTAAGGTGGACTTTCCTCACCCATTAAGGGTAGAATGGGAAAAGGAAAAGAATGTCTTGTAAATTAGAAGACTAAAAACCTGACTGAAGGAAAGAAGGAGAGAAAATCAAAAAGGAAGAGAGAGAAAGAAGAAGAGAGGTTTCGATGAAGTTAAAACGATTTGAGCTTTGAACTAGGTCACGAATTTTCTTAGTCTTAAAAAGAGAATTTAAGGTTACTCAAGAACAGAAAGAGAAAGAGGAAGGGAAGAGCTTTCATTAGTGCCAAGAATCTCACTAGTTGGTGAAGATTCAAGGTAAGTCAATTTTTAATCTCTTTCAGTTTTGAAGGGTTTTTGATTCAAAGAGCTTGGGGAATGTATGGTTTTAAGTATTCTAGGATCAATTTCATACTTTTGGTTCTATGAGTTCTCAAATTGAATTCCTATTGAATGAGAACTTGATTTGTTATAGGAAACTAAGCAAGCTCAATCCAAGGCGAAGAGGAAAGACAACAGTGAACTTGGATTGTCAAGCGAATTAGGTGGGTAAAATATTTATGGTTATTATGTAATTGGGCAAATTCTTGCCTATGTGTGTATATGTGATTTTGATTGAAATTGTTATGTTTGAAATTAAATTAATTGTGCATATTTGAAATTGCATGATGCATTGTGATTATGTTATACCTTGAAAACGGTTATAACATTTGGAATTGAATGAAAATAAGAAAACGCATGAAAATATAAGAAAAATGATAAAACGAAAGAAGCACGAGAGTGCAAATTGTGATTGAATAAATTGAAAATGAGAATATGAAAAAGCATGGAAATGAATATGTGCTTTTGTTTGGGCAAGAGTGGAACCATTTCGTAGTCATGTGCCTGTCGACGTAAAGCCTTATCCGGGCCGTCGGCTTGTGGCCTATGAGATCTGAAAAATGGACTTGCTTTGTTCATGGAGTAAACTTCGATTTCTCTATTTTGTTCATAGAACCCTCGAGCCAATTGTTTGTGCATTTGCATTTTAATGTGTTAAGTTTTGATGAAGATGAGTATTGTGCTTTGATGTTAAATTCATCCAATATGTTTTATGTGATGAAGCACTGAGATTTAAGATATGAATGTATATATATATATGTGTAATTTATGTTTGATTGTGTGACTCAATGCCAATGGCTATAAGTATTTTAGCCACTAAGCTGTATAGCTCATCCCACAACTTTCCCTCCTTAGGTGCAAATGAAGAAGAGTAGTGATCTTTGTAAGGCATCAAAAACTCCAAGATAGCTAGAAATCTTTTGTACTAAGTTAGGCAATATTTTGGATAGCTTTATAAGCATGTCAAATATGAGCATCTTTTGTATTTTATATGAAGTTGATGTGTACATTGAAATGTAATAAACTCTCACTGTGTTTAAAAATGAGAAAGTGTAATTGGATTCCTTTCTATGTATGATTCTATTATTTTAAAGATTGGGATAATGAAATGTTTATATGCATGTTCTTCTTGTTAAGATTGCCAATTGTTGTTAGTCTTAGAATAGCACGTCAGAGTTAGAAGGATTGCATGTGATAAATCTTTGAGGCGAGATTCAAAGCACGAAGTAGTTGGATTGATAGAAGGAAATAATTCATTCTGCAAGCTTCCATAGGTGGGGAGGTTTTGTTCTGAACTCAAAAGAAAACACAGACGAAGTGTATCGTCTGTGCTGACATCACCACACAGATACAAAAGAAAACACAGATGAAGTGTAACATCTATGCTAATGTCAGCACACAGACACAAAGGAAAACATAGATGAAATGTATCGTCTGTGCTGACTTCACCACACAGACGCAAAGGAAAACACAGATGAAGTGTATCATCTGTGCTGATGTCACAACACAGACGCAAAGGAAAACACAGATGAAGTGTATCATCTGTGCTGATGTCACAACACAGACTCAAAGGAAAACACAGACGATAAAAATACAAATGATAGAAAGGCAGTCGATAGGAGGACAAACGTTAAAAAGACAGACGATAGAAAGACAGACGATAGAAAGGCAGATAATAGAAGGGAAGACGATAGGAAAGGCAGATGAAAGGAAAGGCAGACAATAAGAAAGGCAGACGATAGGAAAGGCAGAAGAAAGGAAAGGAAGACAATAGGAAAGGTAGACTATAGTTAAGAGGTTATGCTAATTGTCCCGAAGCACGTACATATGCAAATTGTGGACTCACCATTGCTATTCTTTAACATATTTAGGCTTCAATGGAGATGAGCCTAAAAGGGGTTAGCTTCGAATGCAAGTGGTTGTTTAAAATGTTTGGATATCTGAATGCAATAGTGGGGCTCCAGAAACGAGGTCCAATAACTTATGGTATCAGAGTGCTATGAATAAAAAGAGAAAAGGGAAAGAACAACACAAGAGGGGAGGTGGTACTCCTATGTCTGAAAGGAGTGCTAGGACTTTCCCTGCATAGTCGGAGGGGAGGAGCACTGGAGCAAGCAGGTCTACACAAATGAGAACTATCTCACATCAAGCCTCAATTGCTGTAGGCAGTAGGAGGGGAGATGGGGATAAGCCACCCATTCCCAAATGTGAGCACTGTGGAAGGTTTCATAGAGGGGAGTCCTACTGACTGACAGGAGTTTGTTTCAACTATGGGGAAAAAGCGCACATGGCTGGAGAGTGTCCTCAGAATCCAAGACATGAGAAAAGTCAGATGCAAGCTTCAAGTAGAATTGAGACTGTGGGACACAAGACTGCAATTGAAGTGGCAGTTCTGATGTAGCAAAAAGGGTGAATCTTCCAGGGAGACCTAAGTGGCAAGCACCAACTAAGTTATTTGCAATGATATGGGAGGATGCAGAGATCGCTCTAGAAGTTGTGACTGGTATGATTAAATTGTTTGATGCTGATATTGTTGTTTTGATTGATCTGGATTCTACCCATTCATTTGTGTCATCAAGTAGAACTGTGTGTGGTCGAAATCTGAGCCCACTGGATACTCCTCTAATGGTGAGTACACTAATCGACCAGTATATTATTATCAGTCAAGTTTATAGAGACTGTGAGATATATATTAAAAGGGAACAATTAGTGGTGGATTTGATGCCTTTGAAAATGGGAGGATTAGATGTCATTTTGGGTATGGACATGTTAGAGAAGTACAATGCCCATCTGGATTGTAAACAGAAGACAATGGGGTTTGAATTGGATAATGGTAGAAAGGTGGTGTTTGTAGGAGACCAAAAAGTAAGCCCGCCTAGAATTGTTTTAGCTTTGACAGCAAGGAAGATGATGAGGAAAGGGTGTGAAGCATATTTGGCCCTATGTGGTAGACATGAGGGCAGATAAGAAGAAGTTAGAGGACATACTTGTGGTTGTGTAATTCCAGAATGTCTTTTCCAAGGAATTACCAGGACTCCCACTGCCTAGGGAAATTGAATTTCCCATTGAGCTTCTTCCGGGCACAATGCCAATATCGATTCCGCCTTATAAAATGGCTCCTGTGAAATTGAAGGAGCTTAAGGAGCAATTGGAAGAGTTGTTGGAGAAAGGTTACAATAGGCCAAGGTCCTCACCTTAGGGAGCTCCGGTCCTCTTTGTGAAGAAGAAAGATGGATCGTTGAGGATGTGTGTGGATTATAGGAAGCTCAATCATGTCACCGTTAAGAACAGATATCCACTTCCACGCATAGATGACTTGTTTGATCAATTGCAACGGGCAAAGGTCTTCTCTAAGATAGACTTGAGATTGGGTTATCACCAGTTGAGGATAAAGGAAACTAATGTGCCAAAGATTGCTTTTAAAACACGCTACAGACATTTTGAATTCTTAGTTATGCCCTTCAGATTGACAAATGCACCTGCAGCCTTTATGGACTTAATGAATAGAGTCTTTAAGTCATTCTTGGACCAATTTATCATTGTATTTATTGATGATATATTGGTTTACTCCAAGAGTGATAAGGAGCATGAAGAGCATTTGAGGACTACATTGGAGACATTGAGGAAAAATGAGTTGTACGTCAAATTCGACAAATGAGAATTTTGGATAAGGGAAGTAGCAGTCCTTAGAAATATGATTTCAGATCATGGAATACACATGGATCCAAGAAAGAAAGAAGCAGTTGTTAAATGGGAAGCACCTAAGAATGTGGCAGAAGTGAGGAGTTTCTTGGGTTTAGCCGAATATTACAAGAGGTTTGTGGAGGGATTTTCTATAATAGTTGCTTCACTTTCCAAATTGACAAGGAAGAATTAGAAGTTTGTGTGGACCGATGAATGTCAGAAGGGTTTTGAGGAGCTTAAGTATATATTGACGAGTGCACCAATTTTGACTTTGCCTTCAGGTAATGATGGGCATACAGTATGTGCCTCAAGGAAGGGATTAGGCTGTGTGTTGATGCAAGGAAATAAAGCGATCACTTATGCTTCTTGGCAATTAAAGCCTTATGAGATGAATTATCCTACGCATGACTTGGAGTTAGTTGTTATAACCTTTGCAATGAAGATATGGAGACATTACTTATATGGAGTTATTACTAAGGTATTTACAGAACATAAGAGCCTTAAGTATTTGATGAGCCAAAAGGTGTTGAAATCGAGACAAAGAAGACAGTTAGAGCTATTAAAAGATTATGATTTGATGATAGACTACCACTCGGGGAAAGCTAATGTAGTAGCAGATGCACTGAGTAGAAAGTCCACTATGGCACATGTGGAGACAGTATATGTTCCTTTGTTGAAGGAATTAGCTAGACTTAAGGTGACATGTAGGTAAGTTGAGCCAGATTGTGTATTGGCTAATTTTAGAGTAAGATCAATATTGAGTGAGAAGATTAAGAAATTGTAGCCACAGGATGGGTACTTGAGCAAACTCAGAGAAGATATTAAAAATGGTAAACCTTCTGAAACAGTGGTAAGGGAAGATGGATTGATGATGGTAGGGAACAGACTATATATTCCTAATAGGCAAGAACTAAAAGATGAAATTTTTGATGAGGCACACAATGCTCCTTATGCTATGCACTCAGGAAGTACAAGAATGTATAGGGACTTAAAGGAGCATTTATGGTGGAAAGGAATGAAGAAGGATGTTGCAGAGTATACTAAAAGATGCTTAGCATGTCAGCAAGTCAAGGCTGAACACCAGGCAACTTCAGGCAAGCTTCAGCCTTTGTCTATTCCGGAATCGAAATGGGAGAAGATTACAATGGATTTCTTGATGGGATTACCGAGAACTAGTAGGAAGCATGATGCAATATGGGTGATAGTTGATAGGCTGACCAAGTTAGCACATTTCTTGCCAATTAATCAATCAAATTCTTTAAATGCTTTGGCAAAAAATTATGTGGATGAAATAATCAAACTACATGGAATTCTAAGCTCCATAGTTTTGGTTCGGGATCTTAAGTTCACCTCCAGAATTTGGGAAAGCTTAGAGGAGGCTTTGGGAACTAAGTTGCACTTTAGTTCAACTTTCTATCCCCAAACTGATGGACAATCGAAGAGGACAATACGAACTTTGGAGGCAATGTTGAGAGCTTTGTGATGGATTTCAAGGGCTCATGGGATGATCATTTTCCTTTAATTGAGTTTGCTTATAATAATTCCTATCACTCAGGAATTCAAATGGCACGTTATGAAGCTTTGTATGGTAGGAGGTGCAGAACTCCTATTTGTTGGGATAGGAAGGTGAAAGGAGACTTAAAGGGCTTGAGTTGGTGCAAATCACGGTTGATAGGATTAAATTGGTGAAATATAGGATTAAAGTAGCTTAGGACATGATGAAGAGCTATGCAGATGCACATAGAAAAGAGATGGAATTTGAAGTTGGAGACAAGGTGTTTCTTAGAGCTATGCAGATGCACATAGAAAAGAGATGGAATTTGAAGTTGGAGACAAGGCGTTTCTTAGAGCTTCTCCATAGAAAGGAGTGTTAAGGTTTGGTAAGAAGGGTAAGCTTAGTCTTACATATATAGGCCCTTACGAGATCATTGAGAGGAATGGGCCTCTAGCTTATAAATTAGCCTTGCCACCAGAATTGTTTAAGATTCACAATGTCTTCCATGTATCGATGTTAAGAAGGTATCGATCTGATCCTTCGCACATATTTCAATCATCGGAGGTTCAATTGAGGGAAGAATCTCACTTGTTGGTGAAGATTTAAGTTAAGTCGATTTTTAATCTCTTTAAGTTTTGAAGGGTTTTTGGTTCAAAGAGCTTGGGAAATGTATGGGTTTAAGTATTCTAGGATCAATTTCATGCTTTTGGTTCTATGGGTTCTCAAATTGAATTCCTATTGAATGAGAACTTGGTTTGTTATAGGAAACCAAACAAACCCGATCCAAGGCGAAAAGTAAAGACAATAGTGAACTAGGATTGTCAAGCAAATTAGGTGGGTAAAATATTTACGGTTATTGTGTAATTGGGCAAATTCTTGCCTATATGTGTGTATGTGGTTTTGATTGAAATTGTTATGTTTGAAATTGAATTAATTTTGCATATTTGAAATTGCATGATGCATTGTGATTATGTTATACCATGAAAAAGGTTATAACATTTGGAATTGAATGAAAAGAAGAAAAGGCATTAATATATATGAAAAATGATAAAATGAAGAAGCACAAAAGTGCAAATATTGATTGATTAAATTGAGCATGAGAATATGAAAATGCATGGAAATGAATATGTGCTTTTGTTTAGGCAAGAGTGGAACCGTTTCGTAGTCACGTGCACGTCGACGTAAAGCCTTCTCCTGGCTAACCACTTGTGGCCCGCGAGATCAAAAAATGGACTTATTTTGTTCGCGGAGTAAACTTTGGTTTTTTTGTTTTGTTTATGGAACCCTCGAGCCAATTGTTTGTGCATTTTCATTATAACATGTTAAGTTTTGATGAAGATGAGTATTGTTCTCTGATGTTAAATCCATTCAATATGTTTTATGTATTGAAGCATTGAGATTTAAAATATAAATGTATATATAAATATATATATATGTAATTTATGTTTGATTGTGTGGCTCAATGCTATTGGCTATAAGTATTTTAGCCACTGAGCTGTGTAGCTCATCCCACAACTTTCCCTCCTCAGGTGCAAATCAAAAAGAGTAGTGATCTTTGCAAGACATCGAAAACTCTAAGATAGCTAGAAATCTTTTAGACTAAGTTAGGGAACATTTTGGATAGCTTTATTAGCATTTCAAACATGAGCATCTTTTATATTTTATATTAAGTTAATGTGTAGGTTGAAATGTAACAAACTCTCTCTGTGTTTAAAAATGAGAAATTGAAATTGGATTCCTTTCTATGTATGATTTTGTTATTTTAATGATTGGGATAAAGAAATGTATATGTGCATATTCTTCTAGTTGAGATTGCCAATTATTGTTAGTCTTAGAATAACGCGTCAGAGTTGGAAGGATTGCATGTGATAAATCTTTGAGGCGAGATTCAAAGCACTAAGTAGTTGGATTGATATAAGGAGATAATTCATTCAACAAGCTTCCACAGGTGGAGAGGTTTTGTTCTGAACTCAAAAGAAAACACAGACAAAGAGTATCGTCTATGCTGACGTCACCACACAGACGTAAAAGGAATCATAGACGAAGTGTATCGTTTGTGCTGACGTCACCACAAAGAAGCAAAGGAAAACAGAGACGAAGTGTATCATCTGTGCTGACGTTACCATATAGATGCAAAGGAAAACACAGACAAAGTGTATCATCTGTGCTGACGTCACAATACAGACTGTAGCGCCCCCTTAAAGCAGGGTACACACCGGGACACCCGCAGGTCATTCCGATACATATCCTACGATAAGGGTGAGCTACGATCAATCTACAAACACTTCACATGGCATCATAATAAAACATCAGTATAAAAATCATAATGTTTTTGAAACCAAAATTTTTCCT
>JAOSBN010000005.1:28376007-28389263 GCA_027563595.1 Erythroxylum suave
TTCCGAATGTTGGACCCAGTTGACCTTATACGTGTACATAGGTATGAGGGTTTCAGATTAAGTAGTTGGGTTCCGGACATGGGCCCCAACATAGTGAAACAAAGCAGCACTCATAAAAAACTGGGTATTGTCTTCTATGACAAGTGCAACACTTATATTTCATAACCTCATTCAACTCTCACACACCAACCATATGAAGCGTATACCAATACAATGGAATCCCTCATACAATTAATGACAACAATACAATGAAATCATAAGAGTTAACCTTCCAAGCCAACATCTACCTTATATTCAACATACTCAAATGTCATATTCATTATAACTCTAGGAAGATGCATTAATCATGAATAACTTTTCAAACTCATATGCACTTCCTATTTGATAAATTTATTTAAACATGGTTTTTTTTCATTCTTTTTCTTTTTCTTTTCTTCTCTTTTTTTCTTTCTTTCTTTTCCTTTTTTCAACATTAAAAGAAACCACATTAATATCCAAATTTCAATGATAAAACATCCCAACATTATAGCAAAACCACACATAAGGACACCCCTACACTTAGAATGTTGTACATCCACAAACTTAAGAATCATAAATGCTTCAGCATGTAATATGGTTAATACACAAAGAACAAGTATAAAACTCAAAGGGGTTTATCAAGATAAAAATCATGTCAATGGGATAGGTTATTTGGCTAATGTAGTTTATGAAAAACAAAGAATGTTACATTAATGAAAAACAAAGAATATTTATTCCTAATAAGAGAAAGAAATAACAAAATAATTACAAAATGCTTAACGTGGGTCGTTGACATCGACGTCACGTCCAAACCTATGATGGGATATTACTCCTCAATAGTTCTCTTTCAAAAGACTGTTTCAGCCAATATAACATTACCCTAGCCAAAAACCCTTAAATGTTCTACCTCTCTGACACAAGCTTCTTCTCTCATCTATTTCACTCAGTATTCACGACACTATTCTATGATCTGACAAATAAATACAGTTGTCATGAGTTACTATTCACATTTCCCTTCTTTGCTTCTCTATCGCCTCCCTTCTCAATCTCAACTGAGTCTATGCACTCAGGAAATATTTAAAACATCTCTTCACCTTTTTCTTTCTCGTTTAGTTACTTCAATATAATATATAAATGTGAAGAGTTATTTTAAAAAATAAAAGCGAACTTAGTACTTACCTCTAAGCTAAATGATATGTCCTTTTGGACTTCGAGCTCATCCTCAACTTCTTCGACACAAGAAAGTCCTTGAGGATTGACCTCAAAATTTTGAAGCTCCTCTTCACTCTGTAAGCTCTCCATGCTAATATCCATCAGGTACAGGATGATATGGTTGAGTCTCTTTGATTTGTGATTCTAGGCGGTAAATAGCTTCTGTCAATTGATTTGCCTAGTTTGTCAAGTTTCGAATTCTATAGCTTGTTTCCTATTAGAATTGCAAAGTGTTAGCAACATACACACTAACTAATTATTACAAGGATGTACCTGAGTCTTTATATGAAACTTTTGGTATGTACAAGAATTATTGTGCATTCTTGATCGGCTGTGTGGTTGAGTCTTTAAATTACTCCCTTGGAAACCAAATCAAAAGAATTAATTCCAAGGATTGCAATATAGAGTGCAACCCCGGGTCGTCTCACTTGATTGGAACCTAAAGCAAATGATCTAAGCTAGCCTAATTGTCAGGAAATGCAAACTAAATTAGTTAAGAGTTGGGTTTTGGATTGTATTGATTAAATTAAAAGGCTTAAACTAAATAAAAGAAAAGTGTGTAAAAAGGTATTTTTGGAATTTTGGGAAAAGAAAAGTGAAAACTCAACCAATGATCAAATGTGATAAAATCCTCTTGAAAATGAGCTTTGGCTATCACGGTTCTAAATAAATCTTTTGGAGCGAAATTCACTAAGTTTTCGAATGATAAAACTTAAAGAACTCCTTAACTCCAGGGTTTTAATCAATGAACTCCATTTTTTGAAACCCTGTTGAATGTATCTTAGTGTGTGCAATGGACAAGTTAATGCAAGTGGTCAATTTGAATCAAGCATAATCTCAATATCAAACACAACTAGGCAAATGAAAGGGCATTAACACAATCACCAAAAAGACATATATGAAACTTCATATATTGAGCATCTAAATTCTACATAAACAAATTTATAAAACATTGCATTATTCAACTCTTGGTTAAACTATAACCAAGAAAATCTAACTATAAGGCATAAACCCTAACTCAGGAATTTATAACAATGTAATCGAACATCACAACGTAAAACAACTCCCGTTTAAAGCCCATCGAACTCAAGCCATCGTTAAATCTACAAGAGGAAATGGTGTTTAGTCGAGCATCACTTCAGGAGTGCTCACTGCCGCAAACACCCCAGTAGCATCATTGGCAGGAACAACCAGATGAGAGTGACAATGAGAAGTAAAGAAGATCGGTGATGGATGAAGGTCAAGAGGGAAAATGTTTAGTATTTCGGTTGGCTCTCCCTCGAATGTGTTTTCTGTCTCTCTTCTCTCCCCATCTCTCCCAAATTCCAAGGCAAGGCCTCGAAATGGGAAGCAGCAACATCTGTGATCGAGGTGGGCTCGAGAGGGGACGGGGGTGGCAGTGGAGGAGGCTATAAACGGGGTTGTTGTAGGCGCACATACCTAAACAAAGGTGCTGGGTCAAAATAGCTATCATTATCATATTCCGGGACATTATGGGCCCGAAATATATCAATAATGAGGTGAAGAAAGATGATGGAATGGTTGAGATGTCCTATGGTGATGGAATCACGAAGGACGGAGATAATGGAGGAGGCAATATCGATCGGGCAACCGGTCATAAGTAGATATACATAAAGGCCTTGTTGTTTAGTGATGTATGCCAAATGGGAGGTGGGAAGGATGTTGTTGCAAATGAGGTGGAGACAAGGACGAGCCTCAAGGCGAAGGTCAAAATGCTTAAGATAGCATTGAGAGAGTCAAGGTTGATGCCAAGCGACACCCTTAGGATAGAGGGTACGCAGGACATCATCCCAGGGGTAGTTGTGGATTAGCTGCTTATAGGTGTAGTGGAGGATGGGGGGCAAGTCACAATGCTCGCGGATAGTAGCAATGGTGAAAGGTGAAGGGACAAATACATTTCAGAAATTAATATCTAGGGTTTCATGAAGATGAGCATAGGTGTAGAAATGACGGATAAATTTGTCATTTCCCTGATCCCGGTGGCGAATCAATCCTTGGAGCTAAGAATTAACGATCTGACGGATAAAAGGATTATTAAGTGGGGACAAAGGAAAGGGACACTCCTTAAGGATCAGTTTGGCATCGATCTGCTTAGCTAAGGCAGTATACGCAGGATCAACTAGCTGAGCGGAAGGAACTGAGGAGTGGGACAGATGGGAGGAATGGGTGGAGGAAGAGGAAAGGGAGAATCAGAGGAAGAGGTAGGAAATCGATGGGACGTGTCTTGGTACGAGGCATTTTCCTGTAGAAAACAAGAAAAATAAACATACGGATTAAACAAAGTCAAAATTTGGAACTTCAGTGCGACGAAATGGATCTATCGCTATGGCGAAAACTGTGTGTCTCACGCCGCAGTTAACCAGGTCTGACGCCATGGCGAAGCAGGCCAATCTTCCATGTCGCGACGAAACAAGCTATTTTTTGCTGTGGCAAACTAACCCTAATTGGCAGAAACATAAAAGAAGGGAAATGAAATGAAAAAGAGGACATTTACAAAGAAGGCCAAGAAGGAAACAAGTACAAACAACGCACAAGGACTAGTAGAAGGATGAGTGACACAACGAGGAGAGATCACTAGGTAGCTCGGGCTCGCCAAAGCATAGTTGGAATGTAAGAAATGAAAATCACAGGGAAAGGAGGAATCGGTAGGTGTAGAAGGAGGGACAGATGAAATGATGAAAAAGACAAAGGGCACATGAAAAATCAGAAGAACATTAGGGGTAAAAGCTGAATTTCACAAGGAAATTTACACGCAAAAGGTTCTTCACTGTGGCCAAGGTATTCATTGCGAGCAAAGAATTAAATCACATTGTGGCAAGGGAATTAAGTCACGCTACGGGCAAGGCTACATACCATTGTTCACCATGGAGAAAAAGTGATTCGCGTTGCGGCGAAGGTGCTTGCGAGGTGTGATGTCGCGGAGACTGATAGGCTCACCGCGACGAATAATCAATGCATGCCATGGATAAAGTTCCATGCCGTGGCATTGATCTCCCGAAGAATAAACAGAGAAAAGACATGAAAAATTCTAAGGGACACTCATCTCATTTACAAGTCCTCAATCACTTCAACATAACATTCAACCCACTATCTACACTATTTTCTAATCATGAAAGATGTGACGTGCATTCTCTAAAATTTAGGATTCAAAAGGGAGGATGAATTATTGAAACGAAACAACTATACCTAAATCCTACTAAAAACTAAACCTAATCCTATTGATTAAGTTCCTCGCCCACACTTAGCCAACATACTCGTACATAACAATATCGTCTCATTTTCAATAAACATGCTGAAGTACATTGTAAGGGAAAGAAGAGAAACAACTTGGTGTTTAAGGTGGGTCCTTCAACTCCTATGGGACGTTTTGCTAATAGCCATTCTGTGGCGAGGTAACTCGGCCACTTTACTATTTCGTGCTATAACGTAAGCAGAAAAAACTTCCTGTAAGGAATCAATAGTCAATTGGTACATTGCCCGTTCAAATTCAATGCATGATCATCAACCATAACATCTAACATGTTCACTCCTAAAAGCGAATAGTCCTCATGGGTGTGTTTCATAGCTTCATACATATTAAAGCTAACCTGTTGATCGCCCACCTCCATGGTGATCTTACCTTCCTTCATGCTAATCATGGCGCTAGCAGTCTTTAGGAATGGTCACTCTAGAATTAAGGAAGTGTCCTGCACAACTTTAGAAGACATATCAAGCACATAAAAATCAACTGGTAAAATCAAATCTTTTACTTGGACCAAAATGTATTTGATAATTTCCAATGGATGCCTAAATGATCTATCAGCCAATTGTAGCACAACAAATGTAGGGATTAAACTTTTAACTCCTAATGATTGATAAACAGACTTGGGCATCACATTAATTGCCGCCCCCAGATCTAACAAGGCTCTTCCTATAGTAACTTTCCCAATTATGCATAGAATGGTAAAAGATCCGGGGTCTTGACACTTTACAGGAATTTGGAGTTTAAACATGGCTGACACATTTGAACTCACTTGGACTCTCTCATTGGGCCTAAACTTCCTCTTGCTGGTGCACAAATCGTTAAGATACTTAGCATAGGCCAAAACTCTTTTCACTAAATCAAGCAAAGGAACATTGACTTCAACTTTTCCAAACAAATTAAGTACATCCTTTTCATGCTTACACTCAGTCATACGCTTATTCATTAAATCTGAATTTTGAAAAGGAAGGTCTTGAAGATTTACCTCCTTACCTTTAGCTTCATGCTTGCTTGCTTCCCTATGCTCAGCTTTGTCCTTGTAACTCTCTAAAGTAGCTTATTTGTTCTTTGACGGAAATTTCTTCTCGTTCAGCAAGGACTCTTCCTTGAAACTTTCAGACTTCTTGATTTTCTCCTGTGGTAGAGGCTTTTCTTCACTCTCAATTTCCTCATTACATGCTTCTTCTTCTTGATCAGTAGATCGCACTTGTTTCCCACTTCACAAGGCGATTGCATTCAAAACGTTTGGATTCATCACAATGTTAGAAGGAATTTTTCCATTGCTTTTTGCTTGGTTCTCACTCAAATTGTTAGACAATTGGGTCACATAAGAGTCGATATTTTCGGCCTTTGTCTCCCGTTGCTCCATTCTTTTCTCTAAAGCATTGAACCTAGCAGTTGTCTTAGAGGAATCCTACTAGATGAGCTTGGCTAGTGCATTGAATTGATTGGTGTTAAAATTCCTCTCTTCCTTCATCAAAGCCATCATATTCCATAGTAATTGATTGGTGTCCTCTTTGGTTGGGACTATCAAAGCTTGTTGTGGGTTGGAGAGCTGGTTAGCGGAAGTACCAGCTCCTCCTCCTTGTTGAAATCCGATGGTAGCTCTCCCCTCGTCATTCCTCCAACTAAATCTTGGATTGGCCTTCTAACCCTCAATGTAAGTGTTGGAGCAAGGGTCCCATTTCTGATTTATTCTTCCTAGATACACTACCGATACCTCTTCATACCGACTAGGACAAACACTAGTTATGCTCACTACCAACCCACATGTATCACAACTGGGTGCGGTAAGATCCATTGAAGATGATGGTCGATGCACATTCATGTTCTTCAATTCTGCAGTGATGAAAGACAATTTTGAAGTGATTCTATTCTCCAATGAGTCAACCTTAAACACCAGACTCTCCATTCTTCTAACTTGAGTTGTTGAAGCTCCCAACTCATGGACCCCTCTGGCATCTCTCACACTATACTGTTGATGATTCAGAGCCATCTTCTTGATCAAATCCCATGCTTCTGACACTGTAAGATCAATGAAAGAACCTCCTGATGCTGCATCCAACATGCCCTTATCTTGACTTTTCAAACCATCGTAAAAGTACTGCACTAACTGCTCATCAAGTATCTGGTGATAGGGGCATCTAAACAGTAGATCTTGGAAGCGATTCCAATAATCATATAGAGACTCATCATAATCTTGCCTTGCTGAATAAATTTCTTTCCTCATTGTCGAAGTCCTGGAAGCTGGAAAATACTTTTCTAGGAAAGCTTTCCTCAAATTGGCCTAGCTATGCTAGCCATTTGCCACATATCTTGGAAGGCTCATGTACCACTCCTGTGCCTTTCCTTCTAAGGACAAATGAAAAACCTTCCATAGAACTTGGTCTAATGAAGCTCCTACTGGCTTCATACTTTGACAGATCATAGACAAGGATTGTAAGTGCATATAGGGATCCTCTCCTGCCAAACCATGAAATTTAGGAAGGGAATTTAATAAGTAATCCTTTCATTTCAAAGTTAACATCAAACTTAGGGAAAGCAGCAGTAAATGCATCATAATTCACATCAGACGTTGTTGCCTCCCTAATGGTTCTTTGTCTCTGATTCCCATTCTTCTCTCCAACTCTCTAATGCTCTCCATTTCCTCCATTGTCACCATTTCTAGGTTGGTCAGCATGAAAGTTAGGATTTTGCATAAAAGCGGGATTCTCATCCGTTATCACTCTTTCTCTTGACTCACTCTCACTAGTGGGTTGATTCGACTCCTCTTCCACGACTATCCTTCTTCTCTCTTGTTCTTTCCTCTCTTTTCTAATCTTCCTGAAATGTCTCTCAATCTCAGGTTGGAAAGGAATAAGTCTAGCTCTTCAGGGCATACACAAAATAAGTAAAATGAGAGAAATTGTAACAAAATTTACTCATAGGAACACAAAGTCAAAAAAAAGGTGAGATGTGAAGGATGTGAGTGTGTGATGCGTAAGAGTATGTATGAAGATGGATATGCGTGAAAGATGCTAAGTACGAAAAATCCAACTGTGGAAGTATGCTTTTGTTTTTGTTTTCAAAATATATGCTGTGCAAAGAAAATTAAAAACTATACTATGGACAAGTATGGAATCAAACTATCCAAAATTTAATCTAAAGGAAAGGTTCCTATTATCAACGACAAACAAAGATGACAATGGCTATCCTAAAGAAAACCAATTGCTTGGTTCCTCGGCAACGGGACCATTTTGATCGGCTGTGTGGTTGAGTCTTTGAATTACTCCCTTGGAAACCGAATCAAAAGAATTAATTCTAAGGATTGCAATATAAAGTGCAACCCCAGGTTGTCTCACTTATTTGGAACCTAGAGCAAATGACCTAAGCTAACCTAATTGTCAGGAAATGCAAACCAAATTAATTAAGAGTTGGGTTTTGGATTGTCTTGATTAAATTAAAAGGCTTAAACTAAATAAAAGAAAAGTGTGTAAAAAGGTCTTTTTTGATTTTTGGGAAAAGAAAAGTGAAAACTCAAACAATGATAAAATGTGATAAAATCCTCTTGAAAATGAGCTTTGGCTATCATGGTTCTAAACAAATCCTTGGGAGTGAAATTCACTAAGTTTCTGAATGATAAACCTTAAACAACTCTTTAAGTCTAGGGTTTTAATCAATGAACTCCATTTCTTAAAACCTTGTTGAATGCATCTTAGTGTGTGTGATGGACAAGTTAATGTAAGTGGGCAATTAGGATCAAGTATAAGCTCAATATCAAACACAACTAGGCAAATAAAAGAGCATTAACACAATCACCAAAAAGACATATATGAAACTTCATATATTGAACATCCAAGTTCTACATAAACAAATCCATAACACATTACATTGTTCAACTCTTGGTTAAACTCTAACCAAGAAAAATCTAACTACAAGGTATAAACCCTAACTCAGGAATTTATAACAATGTAATCAAACATGACAATTTAAAACAACTCCCTTTTGAAACCCATCGAACTCAAACCATCACTACATCTTCAAGAAGAAATGGTGCTCAGCCGAGAATCACTTCGAGAGCACTCACTGCTGCAAACACCCCGGCAGCATCCATGGCAGCAATAACCCGATGAGAGTGAAGATGAGAAGTAAAGAAGATCGGTGATGGATGAAGGTTAAGAGTGAAAACGTCAAGTATTTCGGTCGTCTCTCCCCCGAATGTGTTTTCTGTCTCTCCTCTCTCCCCGTCTCTCCCAAATGACCTAATTTGGCATGTTTTTAAATGTAGGTTCACGGGTGAGGTCGGAATAGTGAGAGACTTTTTCAAATATCATGGGGTTTTCAACATTTCGCCACGGCGACAGGCAGGCTCGCCATGGCGTTGCGTCTTTGCTGGATCCTTTGCCATGGTATGGGAATTAATCTTTGCCATGGTGAGCTTTCCCCGTAAGTTTAGCCTATTCTTTGTTCTTCGCCATGGCGACAGATGGGGTTGCCGTGGCGAACTTCTCATGAAGGCTATCTCCTGTTGACTTCAATTCTACTTGTTGACTTCCTTCTCCTTGAGCATCCTATAATAAAACAATAGCAATTTGCAGTATCAATTGTTCTTAGAAAACTTACGAGAGGCAATTAATGCCAATTGTGACAATTTTTACTATCAAATTGCATTAAATAAAAATGCACACTCAAGAATTAGGAGTTGAAAAGCATAGTAAAGGCCATAAAAGTGTTGCCAATTTAGATAATAAACTTTGTCTCAATCAATCCTGTAAACTATCATAGAAGTAATTAGTCTGATTATCCCAACTATAACGAAAGTTAGGATGATCATTCCACATATGGTTATAGGACTGAGAAAATGAAATAAAGAAAAATTTACTTCCATCCATATCGAATTTCTTTTATTTTTTATAAAACATAAATACGAAAAAAAAAAGATCATGAAATAACTGAAAATAATTCAATTACGAACAAATATATTCAAAACATCAATTTAAATCACAAACAAAAATTAAGCACTGCACTCCCTGAAAACGACTCCAAAATTGACTGATGCACATAAAGCGAGTCAAAATAAATAACTATAATACTGCAACAGTTATAATTCTAGGTTGATCCCACAAAAAGTTTTCGATTAGCTTATGAAATGAAATTAATTGATATTTATGTATTGGGCCTGTAGGGTTGGATTCAATAAGAAATTCAAATAAGATAAACCTAATGAAAATAAATTAAAGAAAACAAACGAAAAAAATAAAACTGGGGAATTTGATAAGGATCTGGTTCTTTGGTTCAATCTCGTTCTACACCTTAATTAAACATGATTCATTGATTTGTTGTTCTTTTATCTCTATTAGCAATTATTAGTCGTAAATTAGCAATAAGCTCTGTTATTCCTGATTTTTCGTTAGATCCTACTAAAATATGAAGCTCTCGTTAATTAACCCTAGCTATCGAGAAACCTAGAATAAGCTCTCTAAGTTTATCCGAACAGCTGCATCATGATTCAGAAAAATAAACCAATCTAGGTAATAATCACACAAGCTCAAATTATTTAACTTATGTTATATAATCTCTAATGATTTGAAAACATTAATCGCCACTTATGAATCAACAATATAACAATTACATATTACATTCGATTCTAGCAATGAGTTTTCATGAAAAATGATTCGACGGAGCATTAAAATCATCATCATTCAATTCCCAATCCAATAAACACAAGATAACATAATCAATTCCTAATGAAAAAAGAAATAACAAAATAATAAAAAATGTTTAACCTGGGTTGTCGATGTTGACATCACCTCCGAACCTATGACGAGACTATTCATGAAATTATTCACGACACTATTCCATGATGTGACAAATAAAGTTAGTTGTCCAAGTTACTATTCACATCTCCCTTCTTTTCTTCTCTGCCGCCTTTCTGTATCACCACTCTTCTCTCTTCTATAACCACTCCCTTTTTATTATTCCTCTGCCACCACACCACTAACTTCTTTGTTTCTTTCTACTGCCTCCTCTTCCCTAGCTACTATACTTGATATGATAATTTAAGATTAGTCATTTTTAGTCCACTACTCTTGTTCACATATACCTTCAATCGAAACCTTATGTAACCGTTTACATTTCATGGAGAGGTCCATGTGAAGTATGCATTTCTATATGGTCTATGTGAAACTTCTCTCCTTAAAAGTTGATGGTGATGCCGTATTGTTAGAGTTTTAAGGTCCAATTGAGTTGCGTTTCGGAGCAAAGAGAACCTACAAAGATGTTGTCATTTGGTGTACAAGAAAACCTCTTAGGGTTGCATTATAGACATCCTTCCTAGCTCCTAATGACTTCAAAACTTCATGGTTTAATCTTACATTTGTATTCCCTCATTAAATCTATATGTAAAATCAATAGGGAGACAAAATGAGCAAGTAAACACAAAAATTAGGAATGAATTCAAATGAAATAACATATAAAAATATAGTAAAATCGATTCATATCAAATACATCCATGCGTAGCTTTTGTCTGCCCTCAAGAAAAACATTAATATTAAGCTCAAAGACCTAAAAAAATTAATTCATTTCCTATATTTTCCAAGACTATATAATCATAACCAAAGATGAATAACTTTTAAAAATTATAGTAATATTTCAATATTCAATAATTTTACTCATAATCATTCAACAAGCATCATCTTCAAAAACTGAGCAATTTGTTGTTGGACTTGGAAAATATGTCTATGTAAAATATATCTATAGGTACACTTAACACCATTCATGATCATGGCAATCCATAACCTTGCATATCATTTCATTTCTCCACCACTAATGTTCACACGCAAAATCATGGATCAAAGGACTATTGAAGGTTGTACTATAGGCAAAGGTAAGGTGAGATGTATTCAGGTCAAGTAGTATGAAAGCCATTAAGCTAGTGAAACAAAGCAACACTCATCAAAATCAGGAGCCATCTGCTATGACAAGTGTAACATTTATATTTCACAACCTCATTCAACTCTCACATACTAACCATACGAAGCATATACCAATACGAAGGAATCACTCGTACAATTAATGACAACAATACATTGAAATCACAAGAGTTAACCTTCCAAGCCAACATCTACCTCATATTCAACATACTAAAGGTCACATTCATTTTAACACTAGGAAGATTCATTAATCATGAATAACTTTGCAAACTCATATGCACTTCCTACTTGATAAATTTATTTAAACATGATTTTTTAGCTCTTTTTCTTTTTCTTCTTTTTTTCCTTTTCTTTTCCTTTCTTTTTTCTTTCTTTCTTATCCTTTTTTTAACATTAAAAGAAACTACATTAACATTGGAATTTCAATGACAAAACATCCCAACATCATAACAAAACCACACATATGGACACCCCCACACTTAAAATTTTGTACATACATAAACTTAACAATAAAAAATGCTTTACTAGCTTATGGCTTGGGTAGGATATTTGGGTCCATATAAAGCATGTACTATGGTTAGTACACAAAGCATGTAAAAGTATAAAGCTCAAAGGGGTTAATCAAGATAAAAATCATGTCAATGGGATATGTTATTTGGCTAATGTAATTTGTGAAGAACAAAGAATGTTTATTCCTAATGAGAGAAAGAAACATCAAAAATAATAAAAAAAATGATTAACCTTGGTTGTTGACGTCGACGTCATCTCCAAACCTATGTTGGGATATTACTCTTCCATAGATCTCTTTTAGAAGAATGTTTCAATCCGTATAAAATTAGCAAAAGCCCTAAATGCTCTGCCTCTCTCGCACAAGCTTCTGGTCTCGTCTATTTCACTCACTATTCATGACACTATTCCATGTTGTGACAAATAAAGATAGTTGTCCTGAGTTACTATTCATGTTTCCCTTCTTTTCTTCTCCGTTGCCTCTCTATATTGCCTCTCTTCTCAATCTTGGCTGAGTCTATGGACTTAGGAAATATTTCGAACATCTCTTCACCTTTTTCTTCCTTGTTTAGTTCCTTCAACATACTATACAAACATGAAGAGTTATTTTCAAAAATAAAAGGGAACTTAGTACTTAACTCTATGCTAAATAATATGTCCTTTATAGCTTCAAGCTTGTCCCCAACTTCATTGACACCAACAAGTCCTTGAGGATTGACCTCAAAATTCTGAAGCTCCTCTTGACTTTGTAAGCTTTCCTTGCTAATATCTAGCGGGTACTCCTTAAGATGATATGGCTGAATCTCTTTGATTTGCGATGCTAGGTGGTTAATAGCTTCTGTCAATAGATCTTCCTGGTTTGTCAAGGTCTAGATTCTAGAGCTTGTTTCCTGCTAGAATTGCAAAGTTTTAGCAATATACACATCAACTAAGTATTCCAAGGATATACCCAAGTCTTGATAAGAAGCTTCTAGTGTGTATAAGAATTGTTGTGCTTCCAGCAAACTATCATGGATGTAATTCGGCTAATTATCCCATCTAAAATAAAGGTTATGTTGATCATTCCACACATTGTTATAGGATTGGGAAAATGAATTAAAGAAAAAATTACTTCCATCCATATCGAATTTCTTTTATTTTTTGTAAAACATACGCACGAAACATAAAAAGATCACACAATAACCGAAAAGAAATGTAACATCCCTTCACCGATGAGAAGGGTAAAATAGTAATTTGGAACGGGCAAGGAGTGTTTTAAAATTGTTTGGCTATGTTCATGCATTCATATATGCACGTGAATAGCAAATTTTGCACATGTAATGATTGTACATGCATTCATGACATTT
>JAOSBN010000005.1:28421106-28445835 GCA_027563595.1 Erythroxylum suave
AAAATAATTAACGAATAAATCCATAAGTCAATAAATAATTAATTCGAATAAAATAAAAAATTTTCGGGGCCCAACAGTATTCATCTAATTCATTCAGCTCCATCAACCTCCTATGTCTAGCTTCTTTGAGATCATAGTTCAACTTCTGGATTGCCCGTAATGCTTTATGTTCAATTTCGATCGGAAGATGGCAAGATTTCCCAAACACTAATCTATATGGGGACATACCTAAAAGAGTTTTGTATACTGTCCTGTATGCCTAGAGAGCATCATCAAGCTTCAATGCCCAATCCTTAGGTATTAATAGTCTTCTTTAGGATTTTCTTGATTTCTCGATTTGATTCCTCAACTTGTCCACTAGTTTGGGGGTGATAAGCGGTTCCAAACTTGAAGTGGCACCCATATTTCACCAACAAAGATTTGAATTGGTGATTCTAAAAATGTACCACATTGTCACTGATTATAACTTTTAGGACTCCGAATCTGGAAAATATATGCTTTTTGACAAATTTCACAACACTAGCTCCCCTGTTATTTGCCAAAACTATAGCTTCCACCCATTTGGGCACATAATCAACCGCCACAAGGATGTACTCATTGCCAAAGGATTCTAGAAATGGTCCCATAAAGTCTAAGCCCCATACATCAAATAGTTCAAACTCTAAAATCCCCATTTGAGGCATCTCGTGCTTCCTACCGATGTTCCCTATCCTTTGACATATATCACATGTCATAACAAAAGTTTTAGCATCCTTAAAAAGAGTAGGACAATAAAACCAAATTGTAAAACTTTTGTTGTCATTTTGGTAGTGCCATGGTGTCCGCCGTAAGGAGAATAATGGTAATGATACAATACTGATCACATCTCCTCATCAGGTATACATCTTCTTACTATCCCATGAACACACCTTCTGAAGAGTAGCAGGTCTTCTTAAAAGTAATTCCTTACCTCGAATAAGAATTTCTTTCTCCTATGGTATGAATAATCGCTTGGGATAATATTAGACACTAGATAGTTAATATGATCAGCAAACCAAGGAACATTTCCCTTAACAGACCACAGATTCTCATTAGGCAAGGCGTCATTAATTGGTTCAACTTCCATCTTGTCACCTTGCTCAAGTTGTGAAAGATGATCAACTACAGAATTTTCGGATCCCTTCTTGTCTCTGATTTCTAAATCAAATTCTTGTAAGAGTAAAATCCATCTGATCAGCCTTGGTTTAGCATCCTTTTTAGTGAGCAAATATTTCAAAGCGGAATGGTCAGTGTAAACAATGGCTTTGGACCCAACAAGATAAGATCTAAATTTATCAAATGCAAAAACCATTGTTAACAATTCTTTCTTTGTAGTAGCATAATTAACTTGAGCGTCATTAATAACTTTGCTAGCATATTAAATGACATGTAATTTCTTATCTTGTTTTTGTGCTAGGATAGCTACAAGTGCATAATCACTAGCATTACACATCGGCTCAAAAGGGAGACTCCAATTTGGTGTAGCCATTATAAGGGCTGAGGTAAGTTCCTTCTTCAACCTGTTGAAAGCATCAAAACATTTATCGGTAAATTAAAAAAGGACTTCCTTTTACAATAAGGAACATAAAGGTTTAGAAATCTTGGAAAAATCCTTAATGAATCTTCTATAAAACCCTGCATACCCCAAAAAACTCCTTATTGCTCTAACCAAATTGGGAGGTGGTAATTTATTGGTGACTTCAATTTTTGATGAATCCACCTCTATTCCATTATTTGAGATTTTCTGGCCTAGGATGATCCTTTCTTGTACCATAAAATTGCACTTTTCCCGATTTAGCATAAGATCAGTTTCTTCACATCTTTGTAGAACTTGTTCTAAATTGAAGAAACATGCGTCAAAAAAGAGAACCAAAAATAGAAAAGTTATCCATAAATACCTCAATTATATTCTCTACCATATGGAAGAATATAGACATCATGTAGCATTGGAAAGTGGTAGGAGCATTCCACAAATCGAAGGGCATCCTATGACACACAAATGTACCATAAGGGCAAGTGAAGGTGGTCTTCTCCTGATCCTACGAGGTTATGGGAATTTGGTTATACCCTGAATAACCATCTAAAATGCAGTAATAATCATGCCCTAATAATCTTTCGAACATTTGATCAATAAAGGGTAGAAGGAAGTGATCTTTCCTAGTTATTGCATTTAACTTGTTATAATTTATGCAAACCCCCCTGTCACAACCTTGGTGGAAATTAACTCATTGCTCTCATTAGAGATGATAGTCATGCCACCTTTCTTTGGTACCACCTGCATAGGACTTATCTAGGAGCTATCAAAAATAGGATAGATAATTCTAGCATCAAGTAATTTAAGTACCTCAAATTGCACAACTTCTTTCATATTTGGATTAAGCCTCCTCTGATTTTCCACACTAGGTCTATGGTTTTCCTCTATTAAAATCCTGTGAACACAAATAGAAGGGCTAATTCCCTTTATGTCAGCAATACTCCATGCAATAGCCACTTTATGTTAATGTAACACCCTTAATAATCTTCTTGAGAGGAATTCAAAGAACAAGAAATGATAACCGGATAAGTATTTGATTCTCCCAAGAATGCATACCTCAAATGAATTAAAAGTTGTTTCAATTCAGGTTTTGGTGGACTCACTATGGACAATTTCGGTTTAGGAGGGCCCAATTCTTCAATATGAGGTCTATACCTTAAACCATTACCTTGCAATCTATATGCATATTCTAGTAACTCATCATGCAATTTATTCTCATCTATTCCTAAACCTAGGTATGTCTCTAAAGCATCATCGCACATTAATTTAGGAATAGATTCAAGTGTCAAGTCAATCACATCTATCCTATAGATGACTTCATCGAAAGAGGGTCCCTTTAAAACTTTGAAAATATTAAACACCTCTTTCACATCACCAACTCTCAAGGTCAACTTACCATCCGAGATGTCTATCAATGCTCCCCCAGTGACTAAGAATGGTCTTACTAAGATTATAGGAACCTACATATCAAAATCTATCTTAAGCACAACAAAGTCAGCTAGAATTATAAGCTCACCAACCTTCACTAGTAGGTCCTCAACTATACCAATAGGATATCGAATTGATCTATCAACAAGTTACAACAAAATTGTATTTAGTTTGAGTTCACCAATTCCAAGCCTATTATAGAGAGACAAAGGAATAAGATTAATACTTGGACCTAAGTTATATAAGTATTGAAAAACATTAGAAGCACCAAAATGACAAGGAATAGTGAAACTCCCTAGATCTTTCAACTTAGGGTTAGTTTATTTTGTAAAATAGAACTATGCTCCTCAGTTAAGGCTACTGTCGCAAAATTGTCCAGCTTCTTTTTACTAGAGATGATTTCCTTCAAGAACATGATGTAAGCAGGCATCTCAACAAGTGCTTCGGTGAAAGATATTGATACGGATCTTTTTGAAAAGATCGAGGAATTTTTGAAATTTAAAATCATCATGCTTCTTCCTTACCTTTTGGGGTATGGTATGGGTGGCATGAATGAAAATTTTGAACTTGGTGAGGACCCTTTCCTTGGTTTAGTTTGCTTAGGCACTTCTTCTTCATCTAAATTTAGCATCCTTGGTTTCATTTATCTTAGCTTCCTTCTCCTTAGAAACCACACCTTTTACCACCTTATCACTCTTCAAACAAATTGCCTTACAATCTTGTTTTGGATTCACTTGAGTATTGCTAGGTAGTTTTCCATTACCTCTTTCACTTACCTCTTTTGCCACTTGACTGATTTGCACCTCCAAATTTCTGATGGTAGCTTGGTTAGACTGGATGTTCTGCCTCATTCTGTTCATGGCTTGAGAGCTAGCTTGAGCACTTTAATCCATCTTGCTCATAAGTTGAGCAAACATATCTTCAAGCCTATCCACTTTTTTCTCCATAAGGTAAGGAGCTTGTTGTTGTGAAGAAGATGAAGGAGCTGAATATTGTCGCTTTTTATGGTGCTGGGAACCTAGGTGGTCCCATTGGTTTTGCAACCCTTGATTTCTCCATGAAAAATTAGGATGAAACTTCTAACCTTTATTGTAGGGGTTTGAGAAAGAATCAAATCTCTGATCTTGTCTACCAACATAGTTCACCTCTTTCTCCAGCATTATTGCTTCAATGTTCAAACAACCAGTTGTTGTACGCCCAAATCTACCACAAAGGTTACAAGGATACATACTAGACTTGTCATTCATCAACATATTCAACTTTTTTTTTTATCTTAGTGACTTGCTAAGCCATGTCAGATTTAGACCACACTTTGTTAAGAGTAGTAGCCTTGCTTCTAGTCACCTTACAATGAGAATTCTCCGCAACTTTTTTGAAGATATTCCATAACTCTTTGGAATTCAAATCACTAATATTCCCACCAACATTTAAATCCACTAAAGTTTGATCGTGATCAATGAGCCCATAGTAAAAGAATTGACTAAAGGATTATGTGTTAAAACTATGATGAGGACATTGGTTAAGGAGATCATTAAATCACTCTCATGCTTTGTGAAAATTTTCTCCCTCTTTCTGCAAAAACCAATGGATCATCTTCCTTAGTTCGAGAGTTTTATATGCTGGAGACCATTTCATCATGAAAGTCTCTATCACTTTGTCCCAAATATCAATGGAGTCCACCTCCAAGCTCAACAACCAATTTCTTGCTAATCCCTTCATGCAATAGGGAAAACACCTTAGCCTTAACTCATCTTCAGACAATCCATACAACAAAATAGTTTGAACTATAGCATAAAAGTCTTTCATAAAAGCTAAAGCATCTTCACTTTCCATTCCATTAAATTGTGGCAACATAGACAGATGAATCTACTTCATCTCATAATTCCTTACTACCGCAGTCAATCGAATGCAAGAAGGGTTGCCAGCAATAAATGGCATCTGATAATCTCTAATTCTTCTCACCACAAGATTAACAACCACCGGTTTAGCCTGATTTCCTCCATTGAATTGTTCATTCCCCATCTCATGCTCTTCATCTAGAATTGGATTTTGATTATTGTTTGTCATCTCTCTTCTTCTTTGAGCATTCTTCCTTCTACAAGTGCGTACAATTTTAGGGTTCAATTCAATTAACTGATCATCGTTCAAACTTCTTATGTCTTAAGTGCAAGCAGCTCCTGAAATAGAACTAAGAGAAAAGAGTTTAAGAGTGATTAATGGATGAAAACTTAAGGTAATAAAAATAAAAAATAACTAAAATTAATAGCAGGAAATATAAATTTGTCCACAGTAACAGTGTAAAAACTTGATCGACAAAAATCTGTAAGCCCACAGAGTCGTTTCTAGTACCTACAAATCAAGTATTCCAAGCTTGTATCCCACAGGGACTAAAATATTCGCTACTAAATTAATCTTAATTACTTGATCCAAAATGACAAGAAACTTAAAAGTTGATTTGATTTAAGCAAACAATAAATTATAAATACTATAATTAAACAAACAAGGGAAATTTAATGATTGAGACTTAGGGCTTTGGGGTTCACCTATTTAAGAGATTGATTGATAAATTATGGAATTGAATAAATGAAAAGTTATAATAACAATTGCACAAGTTCACTTATATTCTTTCTCAAGACATACAAGAATATCCAATTAGTTGATTACCATCTCTTAATGTGAAACCTAACTAGTCAAATTCATTAAGAACAAGCAACCCTAAGTTATCACAATAGTTTAGGATATCTTCCTAATGCATAAATCATACTTCACCTCTCAGTCCATCATATGATTCTTAAGATTGCATCTATGGTGATCAAGCATAGAAACAACAATGAAGCTCAAGAAAGATAAATATAACCTAAGAACTTTCATTCAACACCAATCAATCCATAAAACATCAATCAATCCCCAAAAATATGCTACATCCCTAACCCTAAATGGGGTTTAGTTCCAACACATAATAAAAGAATATGAACAAATAAAGACAAGCAACATCTAAGACAAGGTAGCGAGAGAAAGTTGAAAGAACACAAAACAAGCTTGCTTCAATCTTCCTTCTTCCTCTTCTTTGCCTCTTTTGGGTGCCTCCTTTGTGCAGCCTCATTTTCAGTGTCAAGCCCCTAATTAGGTATTTAAAATGAGTATATATAATGTCTTGGGGTCAAAGAAACCTAGTTTTTACTAAACAATGGAATAAAGATTGTAACAGTGCCGACAAAGTCCATTAGGCAGACTTAATATATGCTGGGCAGACCTTCTTAGGTCTCTGGACTAGTTTTGGACAATGAATGTCTATTAAGCGGACATTCATGGGTTTTTCAGCCTTCTTTCCTACTCAAGTCTGTTTGGAGGGACATGATATCTGCTAGGCAGACATACATTGGGTACCTTCAAAAGTGTGCAATTTTGCAAAATCTCTCCTCGAGGTCTTCATGGAAGTTGTAGAACTCGGAGTCCTCTTCGAAAGCATACTTGAATGACCTTAATATGATGTCCACAATGAAAGGTATGCCTTTTGCCTCAAAATCTATCCAATTGTACCTATCAAGCAATGAAGTTGAAATGTGTGTAAATTAACCAAATAAAGCTCAAAATTCACATAAAGATAAGTCAAATTAGTTCCAATTCATCCTAAAATCATATATAAATAATTGGACTTATCAGTTTAATACCCATTTGTGAGTCTTGTATTGAAAGAAAGATGACCAAGGCCTCATTTCCTTCTAAAGGAAACAAGTTTGAATCCATATTGGACATAGTACACACTGATGTGTGTGGGCCTATGAATGTACAAGCTAGAGGAGGTTATGAATATTTCATAAATTTTATAGATGATTACTCTAGACATGGCTATCCATATTTGATGCATAAAAGGAGTGAGTCCTTTGAAAGGTTCAAAGAATTCAAAGCTAAAGTTGAGAAGTAGCTAGGCAAGCCATTAAAATAACTTTGATCGGATCGATATGGTGAGTACTTATCTGGAGAGTTCCAACACTTCCTAATTGACAATGGAATTGTTTCTAACTTGTTAGCTCCTAGAACATCTCAACAAAATTGTGTAGTTGAGAGAAGGAACAGGACTTTATTGGAAATGATAAGATCAATGATGTCCTACGCTAGCCTTCCAGAATAGTTCTAAGGATATGCCATACAAACGGAAACTTATCTTCTTAACTTTGCTCCATCCAAATCGGTGCCTAAAACACCTATGGAGCTCTGGACTAGCTAAGTGCCTTCATTGTGATACTTAACGACTTAGGGCTGCCCAACCCATGTTCTAAGTCCTGAATCCACAAAGATGGAACCAGGATCAGGGTCTGTTTGTTTGTAGGATACCCTACAGGTATATGAGGATACTATTTTTATAGTCCTCAGGATAGGAACGTATTTGTGTCGACAAATGCAACTTTCTTAGAGGAAGAATTTGTGAGAAATCACAGAGGAACAAGTGAACTAGTACTAAAGGAGTTAGCTATTGTATCCAAACCAAGAGTTGATTCGAATATAGCGAAACAAGTTGTGGAAATGGATTCAATAGTTGAATTGGAAGAGTAGCCTGAACGTCAAGTAGTGTCTAAATGTAGTGGGAGGCGTGTAAGACAACCAGACAGGTATCTAGTTCTAGGAGAAGGAAAAATAGCCATTTCAGGCTAAGAAGTAATAGATCTCATTACTCTCATACATAGGCTATTAATGACGTTGATGCGGAAAAGTGGCTTAAAGCAATGGAATCAGAAATAGATTCCATATACGCCAATGAAGTCTGGATCCTGTAGATCTACCACCAGGTGTAAAATTCATAAGGTGTAAATGGATCTTCAAAAGCAAAAGAGGATCCGATGGAAAGGTAGAGACCTTTAAAGCTAGATTAGTAACTAAGGGCTATACTCAAAAAAAGGGTACAGATTATACGGAGACTTTTTCTCCAATTATCATGCTTAAGTCCATCATAATTCTTTTGGCTATAGCAACCTATTTTGATTATGAAATGTGGAAAATGGACGTTAAGACCACATTACTTAATGGGGATCTTGAGGAGACCATATATATGGCCCAACCAGAAGGATTCGTCAAGCCAGTTAATGAGCATAAAGTATGCAAGTTGCAAAGGCCCATTTATGGACTTAAGCAAGCATCTAGGTCTTGGAACATTAGGTTTGATAAGGCTATCAAAACCTATGGGTTCATACAAAACCTAGATGAGCCTTGTGTTTATAAAAGGATACAAGAAGGCAAGGTCACTTTCTTAATTCTGTATGTCGATGACATTCTACTCATTGGGAATGATGTAGGAATGTTATCTACGGTCAAGGGATGGCTAAACGAATAGTTATCAATGAAGGATTTGGGAGAGGCTAGCTATGTTCTAGGGATCAAGCTTATAAGGGATCGAAAGAACAAGCAAATAGCTTTGTCTCAACTAACCTACATTGAGAACATGCTTAATAAGTTTGCCATGTAGGATTCCAAGAAGGGTTTCACATGTACTAGATATGGAATCAAACTTTCAAATGAGCAAGTACCTAAGACCCAAGAGGAGGTTGAACGCATGCGCAACATTCCATATGCTTCAGCAGTTGGAAGTTTAATGTATGACATGCTTTGGACTAGACCGGATATCTGTTATGCAGTGGGACAGATAAGTAGATTTCAGTCCAATTCAGGAATGGAGCATTAGACTGTAGTCAAGTGCATACTAAAGTATCTTCATAGGACGAGGAATTTAATGCTTGTTTACTCTAGAAATGACCTTATTCTGACATGATATATAGATTCCGATTTCCAATTAGATGTTGATTCAAGGAAATCAACTTCTGGCTCTATATTTACTTTGGGAGCTTGAACCATAGTTTGGAGGAGTGTTAAGCAATCTTGTGTTGCTGATTCGACTATAGAGGTTGAGTATATTGCCACTTGTGAAGTAGCAAAGGAAATAGTCTGGCTCCTCAAGTTCTTAAAAGATTTGGAGGTAGTTCTTGAGGCGGAAAAGGCCATTCCACTTTATTGTGATAATAGCGGGGCAATGGCTAATTCTAAAGAACTTTGGAACCACAAGACCGCCAAACAAATTAAGAGAAAGCACATCTCATAAGGAAGATAATACAATGTGGTGAGGTGGATGCGGTAAAGATTCCCATAGATCAAAACCTTATTGATCCATTCACGAAGACATTGTCACAGAAGAGCTTTAAGGGTCATCTAAAAGGCATGGGAATGAGGGATATGTCAAACTTGCTTTAGGGCAAGTGGGAGATTATTAGGGTTATCTAAATATAGAGCCCTGGAATACAATTGTAATTACATATAACTTAATTTTCTTCCGGTTACAATATTATAATGAAAATATTTATTATTAATAAAATAAAAGAGTTTGGTTTTAATTGCATAATATAAATAGTCATAAGGTACCAAGGTTCCTTTGTAAGGAATATACATATATACGAAGATGTACGGGAAACATGTATATTATTATAATCTAAATTAATTGATTCACAGTCAAATAGTCAAGTTAATCGCTTGATTATGGTTTAGACTATGGTGTTGCGATTTACTTCTATGTAAGTAATGGAGTTTATTTCAAAAGCCTGATGAGTTTCAAACTATGATAGTAGTTGACTATCAATAATGACATTATTAAATGAATTTGGAATCGTGTATAGTTTTAAATAATAAAGTAAGTCGTTACTTTAATCTTAAGACATACACCTTAGCATTTGTTTATTACGAGCCACAATCTTGATTAGCCAAACCAAACACGTTTTTATTTTCAATCTAACACTAGTATGTATTTCTCTTAATGTTTATTGCTAATCTTAGACATGTTCTACATTGACATTATTTTATGTTATGTTTATTACTCTTGCTCATTATTTTATTAATAATATGATTATTGTTTCTCTTTAGTATTTTTTTGTATTGTGTTATATTTTTGTATTTAGTTGTTTTTCTTACCTTTTTTGTTCATATAATTGATTTATTTATTTTAATTTATTTCTTAGATAGGTATGCACATCTATTTATATTTTTGTAAGATCTTCATGACAAGTAATATATGGGTTTATTGGAAATAAACTCTCTACTAGGTAGGATAAGTCTACATATTATTGAACCTCTCTATATCCTGTACCTTAGTGGGATATTAACTGAGTGTTGATGATTACGATGATGACTAAAAATATAATAACATTAATATTAATATCAAAATAAAATTTTATTTTATTTTAAAATAAAAATAGAAACTAAAATTAAAATAAAAAAATATAAGTGAAAATTTACGAATCCTTAATTTATTTCGACATACCATTGATAAAAATAGTGTGCTTAGAGTAAGCATAATTCGTATTTTATTCGTTTTCACTGCCATTTTAGTCGAGCCTCATAAATCAAGTCAAATTTTGGTAAAATTCAGGCGGTAACTAAGGCTCACTAATTTAGGATTAGGGAGCATGCACAAAAGTTGAAATTTGAGACACCTAACAGAAAAAAGTGGGCCCAACGCATTGTTATTGTCTTCTTGTTTTTTTTAAAATCTTTTTCGCTTTTTACTGTCTGTCTCACTATGTTAAGAGCAGTTGTAGCAGAGTAATGGAGTGAGAAGAAAGATAAAATAATAGTAAGATAAGGAAACTTTTTGAACATCTTTTCTCCGTGAAAAGGGAACTCAGTCGTAGTTCTAGGGTTTCTTGTTGCCCAAACACCCAATTGCCAATAGTTATGAGCTAAACAAGACTTCCCATTTGTTTCATCACCCTTACAATTGCTTCTGCTGTCTCTTTCCGTGTTGCATCTACATGTGTGGAATTTTCTAATTGGGTTTTCGTGCTGCTGCAACTGTGTTTCTTCTTACCCTTTTTTTTGTTTTTCTTTGGGGCTGTGCTTTTGTTTCTTTTTCTCTCTTTGGAATTTCTTTTTTGTTTAGATAAGTAAAGAAGTGAAAAGAGTCGAAGACATTGGCTTTGTCTCTGCGTCTGTGTGTCTTATTTCGTTGGTCAACAAAAGGGTGAAGGTGGAGGTGATAATGTTGCCATATCCGGGTGGTGGGAAGCTGCTTTTGTTTTTCGGTTTTCCCTCTGGAAACTTACATGTGAAGCAAGTTGAAGTTGAACGTGATCAGATTTAATCTTTTTCACCTTCCAACTTTGAATCCATCACATGGGTGGTTATGAGTAGCTCCATTTTCTTCCTTGTTCGCCTTTTGTTTCTTCATTTTGATCGCTTTGTTGGCATTTTGTAGTTAAGAACCTTGTTTGTGAAATATTGGCAGATCAACCTGCTTTCTTTCTCCTATTATGGGTATGGTTACCACTTTCGCTTGGAGCCCAGAATCTCGGTGTCATTGTACGGTTGATAGTTATCAGTAGCATGGTTTTAGCTCCTTGTGAGGACAGGGTACTGGGTTCCTTTTCACTTGTTTATTTTGGTTACATTAGCACTTTTCATGGAGGATATTGGACTGGTTAGTCAAGGCTGGAAATGGCTGCAAACACAGAAACATGCTTATTCTCGGGCCAAAAATGCTGCTGGATGTTTAACGGACAAGATTGGAGTGCTTGTAGAGCGGCACTGGCCAATGGTGTGCCATGGGTGTTCTTTATTTGGGCGTTTAATGCAATTCTTGTTGGTTTATTGGAGAGATTGCGTTGTAAGGGGTTTCCGCTCTGTTATCAAGCTGGGTTCTGCAGTTTTGCTTCTAATAATGTGGAGTTGCTTTCTTAGTCTCACCTCAATGTCTTGCTTGCTTTATGTGCTCACCAGTATGGTATGTCTTCCCATTTACCCAGCGCTATAAATTTTGCATTTTCCTTTGTCAACTGTTTAATTGTTGTATGTATTTTATCTCGGACTGGCCACCCTGTAACCTAGATATCGTTTTCCATCATTTGTGGGAAAATGTTGTATCGATATTATGGATTTGCTTTTTCCATGGGAAAATCACTTGTATCGATGTTGTTGCAAATATGAGTTGAGAAGTCATTTAGCTTGGCAAATTCCGTTCTGATGAATGGTTCTTCTGGGTAATGACACTAGGCGTGCAGGATTGGTGGGAACATACTCTCGATTGCTGTTATTGTGGTTAATTTTCCAAGCCTGTCTTTTGTGCAATAATGTTTTACATAATTGCAAGGAAGCATACAGTTGTTGAAGTTTTTGAACGATGATTAATTGATTTCTCTCGACAGGAATGGAAGTCTGTTTTAAGAGTTTTGTTCAAGGGGGAAGTAATTAAATAAAATTGCAAATGGATGTGATTTGTTGTTTTATTGGAACTAATTTTCCCATCTTTCCAGTATCTTAAATTTTTGGTTCTAAATGAAACTTTGGTAACCCGGATTGGACAAAGAAAAAAAAGGTAGCTTATCTCCATTATTCATTCCTTAGCTTTTGGCTTTGTGTTCATGATTTTGGATCCTAAACTCGGTACATGATTGAATGATATACCATTAATGATTGTCTGTGAGGGCAATAGTTCTAGTAGGTATGTCCTTAATTGTTTGGTAATCCATCTAAATAAATTGCAGTCTTCAACTGAAATGAGTTTCTTTTACATATTGCTGATGGAGTAATATTTCAGGGAGCTGCTGGAGCTACCATCCGTTATTTGGGCTACACTCCTGGACTTTTTATTGTAGGAATCTTCTCAATATTAATTTTGTGGATGTACGCTAACTTTTGGATAACAGGAACATTGTTTATAGTTGGAGGTAGGCTTGGCTGCTTTTAATGGAGAAACTAGTTTATGTGACATTACTAGTGTTTTCTTCATGTTTATTTATTGTGTCAACCTATCCTCAAGACGTGCTGTGGTTGTTGCTAGTTTTCAAATACTCTTTTATTGTGATCGCTAGAGCTTAACCAAATATAGATTGCTTTTCTTCTTGTTCTTTGACCTTTACTTTTATTCATTTTCCTTTCATACACTGGATTCTTTCTAATATATCTGTCTGAAAAAGGAAATATCAAGACATTATGCATGATATTCTTGTATTTGTGTCCTTGAAAATACCAAGTAGAGGGAAAATGAAAGTTTCACAATGATTTCATACCCTTAGTATTTGAGGAAATAAATTAGTTTTTGTATATGAAGTTTTCGTTTTGATTTTAATCATCTTCAGATATAATAAGTTGATTATACTGATGTATTCAACTATTTAAGAATCTAACAATTGTTATACTTAAATTGTTGTTATAACCTGTCTTTTGTATTATAAGTTGTTATAGAATGTCACTCTCTCAAGGCCTATCAAATTCAACCAATTCTTCATGCTTCGTCATTTTCCTGTTATCCTTTCTCTACCTTTCTAGTGTTCAATACTTGTTTGATGTCAAAATTGTTTCACTTATTTTCTGTAAGCAGTTTTGGGTGATTCAGTTTAACATTTGATTTTGCTTCAAAATTTCCTTAGCCTGTAAATGGTGTATCAAGTGAAAGAGCACTTGTTAGGCACCAAGTAAGAATTTACAAATCCTTGATTGTTCTGCGGAGAATTTTTTCTTCATTTTGATGTAATTCAATGGCCCTTTCTAGTATAGTTTGTTAATCATATGATTTTCAAGTTTCTGACATACTTTGCAAGTCTTAGTTGTTTATATATTGCTCTCTACATGTGATACTGTACAGGAATTCTTTTCTGTTTGCTTGCTTTTTGTCTCTGATTCCATGCTTACCCTAATTGATCGAGCTCCTATATTTGCTAGACTATAGAATAATTCATTAATTACTATTTGGTGACCTACTTATGGATATTAAAAAATTGTGGTTATTTGGTTCCTTGTACACATTTTTCAGCTTCTAGTTTTCAATAGATTATGAGGATTTTATTCTTCTTTCCTTTATAAATGCAGGTTATTTGTTCTCCTTAAACCATGCACGGCTGGTTGTCCTAATGGCGACTGTATATGCTGTTTATTGTGTAAAAGTTCGCGTTGGTTGGTTTGGTGTCTTTCTGTCAATAAATCTTGCATTTTTCTCAAATGATGCATTGAATTTTTTCGTCCAATGGTGTGATAACACCGTAGAAAATACACACTTTGAAGATAAGAAGGAATCTGAAACAGTTACAGAAGATGACTTCTCTTCGGAGTGTGATTTCTCCTTTCCCACTAATGAGTCTGAAGAGGTGCAGTCTTGCAAGTCATCCAGCAAACCAGCTGCTGCTTCAGCTGCGGTGAATAACCAAACAAATTTGTCAAGTAAAAATGTAGTTAGGCAAGAAGCAGGCTCGACTGATGAAATGAGACGGATATTACATAGTTCAGATCATTATGAAGCACTGGGATTTCCTCGAGACAAACCTCTTGATGCTACAATATTGAGAAAGGAATATCGGAAGAAGGTGTGCAAAAATTTTTTTGGGGGCAAGCGTGCTTTGGTTTTTTGTTTTTTGCATGTTCTTCAGCCTCCAAGTTTGTGTAACAGTCACTTCGCAACTTTAATAAAGCTTTGTTTTAGGAAGATCGAACATGTTTTAATTTCTTCTTTGTTCAGCAAGAAACTGAATTTCTTTGATGAATTTGCTTCATCTGTTGCTGAGGCCATGTTTTGATTTATCACTCCATTAGGACAGTTTTATGAATGCTTAAATCAATAGTTGAGTGGTTAAATGGTAATATATGTGTCGAATGAATTTCGTTATGTATGTTGCTGCTTTAAGCCAAGTTGGTTATAAATTTGTTTCATTCTATATGCATGAAAGAAAAAAGGGAAGAGTTTGTGCACTTGCTGATTTCTTTCTTTTCCAACTTTTGTGAAAATCTTATCTAGGCTATGCTTGTGCATCCAGACAAAAATATGGGAAGTCCTCTAGCAAGTGAATCATTTAAGAAACTTCAATGTGCTTATGAGGTAAGCATATGTCACAAGATAAACCTTCTCTCTATGTGTGTGTGTGTGTGTGTGTGTGTGTGGCTGTCTGTCTTTCTGTCTCTCTCCATGGTGTGCAGTATATAGTCTGGTACAAGTGTAAAGAGTTATTGTGCTTTATGTTCTATGCAATTGCAGGTTCTTTCGGACTCCACAAAAAAAAGGGACTATGATGAGCTATTGAGGAAGGAAGAATTTAGAACTAGGACAGTCTGTCAGAAGTCTCACTGCTCTTCACGACAGGTGATGTATGCATGCTATTCATGATGAAAGTTATACAATTATTTCTTTTTAATTGTCTATTTTAAGGTTAACGTTTGGTAGAGATTCGTGTTAAGTAGGAACTGTTGGAATATGAAGATCTTCAATATTTGTAATTTCTTGTATCCCTTAGCCCAACAGTGTTTTGAAATTTCTATCGGACCTGATTTTTAGATAGAATTTCCATGTTAGTAATAATGATCAGTCTTCTAAAGTGCAAGTCGTGTTTTTATTAGTCTAACATTTGATCTAAATTACAAGAACTTCCTTTGAAGACAGACTAGGCAAATTGAGAAATGGAGTTAAATGGGCCAGTATCAGAATGTATCATTTTGCTTGGTGAACGGGTTATTACTTTTGTTCTGTGAGGTTGATATTCACATGCAATGATAGCATGATTTAAAGCTTCATTAGGATGCAAGTTAAGTGACATACCAGTGGAATAATTGATTCTCACATCGTCATGCTATTAATCATTTTATTAGCAGGATAGTCCAGATTATTGCTCTGAGGAGTCCAGACGTATACAGTGCACAAAGTGTAGCAATTCACATGTATGGGTGTGCACCAGTAGGAGTAAGGCCAAAGCAAGATGGTGTCAGGTCAATCATCTGAATCGTACAGTTAATACATTAATTCTTTTTTGCTTTATATTTTATTTTCTTAATTCAAGGACTACTTTTGCTACCAGGACTGCTGCCTATATCATCAAGCTAAGGATGGAGATGGATGGGTTGAATACAAAGGGTCTCTGGCTTTTGGTAAGCCTCAAAAGGTATGCTTCTTGGAAGAACATTGTTTACTGCTAGCTTTTTTCAATTTTATTTTAACTACATGGAAAAGTTATCATCTTCTGAGATTCTGGTCATAATATCACATTTGAGACAACCGTTGAAGGTGTTACCTATCATACTGAGTGGAAAGTGAATATGTCCAGGGGCTTAGCTTAGTGGTGGGTGAGTTTTGCTTGTCCTACTAGTGTGGGCTTGCTGGAGCGGGGTTATGACAAATAGACCTGTATGAGACCCAACTTGATCTTAGGAAAGGAGCATAAAAGTGTCAGGTTTGTTTAATTGGGTGAAGACTGTCAGTGAATGGGCCACTTTGATCTTTTACCAAAGTTGCTTGTGATGTTTTACAATGAGGAGACTTGGCTTTAAAGTCAAATGCCAGAGCTTAACCTCAAGGAGTGCCACCAGAATTGTTGTAATAGACTTTTAGTTTTTTTCCTCGGTTTCTTTTTCTTTTTATTCCAGCATGTTAAGGAGTCATTGGAGTTGAAGATTCAACATCTTTTTACCTGTATTCTGTTGATTTGGTTTGGTAGATTTTGATGAATTCTGTTCTTTTTAGGTAATTATTTCCTTTCCAGCTTTGTGAAAGGGATAAGAATCCTTGATACTCAAATATCTCTGATATGGAAAGCTTACTCTTCTATTGTGCTGTTTAAAATTTTACTTTAATGAATATAGAAATCACAAAACACTTATAAATTGTTTTGACCTTGGAGCTAGTGTTATTAAGTGGAAAATAAGTAATAGTTTAAATGATATGGCAGATACTTATATGGTTATCTTGTTAATTTTGTTGCAATAGGCTGATACGAAACCTAGCATTTTGTTTTTCTTTATAATCTTTAGAAGGTTATCTTGTTAATTTTGTTGCAATAGGCTGATATCAAACCTTAACATTTTGTTTTTCTTTTTGATTTTTTAGGTGGAAATTCCGCGTGCTTTTGTTTGTGCCGAAAGTAAGATCTTTGATGTCTCAGAATGGGCTATTTGTCAGGCAAGTGCTGTTTTTTCTTATTATGTGTGAACATTACTTTTGTATTCAAGTTGCTTGGAATGGGCGCTTCATAAGATGCGTATCACATGACAACATTTTATCTTACCCTTTCTCTCTGCATTTTCTGCATGGTGTTCTCTGAGTGTGTATGTTTGTATTCTTTTGTTGGTTCTCATTGTTTGAGAATCTTTCTGATGTTAAGGATAATCTAGGAGAACATCTTGATGGGAACAAATAGATGTGCAGTTTTGTGTGATTGTTATTACGATAGCTTTTGAAAATTTGACATTGTCTTTCACATTGCAATCAGATTTGCAATTTGATATCCCAGTGAATCTCCTAACTTTGTTTTCTTATGCCATAATGAGTTTATTCAAGCAATTTATGATTCAGTTATTTCTCACGTGCCATTACTAAGTTGGTAGTTTATGTTTTATTCACAGTAGGCTACTATGCATTTAGTAAGTCATGCTGTTTCTTCTCTTTTTCTGTTGATATTCTCTCTTTGGTGGATTATATGATGTGCATGTGTGTGTAAGAGAGATAGAGAAAGAGAGAGAGGTCTTGACTTTGTAAGTGCCATGCTTGTCCTTTATTGAGTCTCAAGCTACATGCTGGAATTGACAACCTAAGATCCAATTGCAAAGATGGCATGATGGCACCGGGAATTCCAATTAATTGAAGTAGTCCACTCTTGGTCCATTCAATACTTATAATTGATATGTGGATAACATATTCTGAGTCTTTAGCTTGAATAAGCTTAAAACTCTTTTCAGGGAATGGCATGTAGACCCAATACTCATAGGCCTAGCTTCCATGTAAACATGGTTGGTTTAGAAAAGACACAACGATCCAACTCAAGCAGATACCCTTGGAATCTGGATGCGGAAATGATGGATGAAGAAGATGAAGAATTTGAGCTGTGGCTTCAACAGGCCCTGGCATCTGGTCTCTTTTGTGAGACCTCTAAGCGCAGAAAGAGCTGGAGTCCATTCAAGCTCCATCAGAAGAAAGGAAAGAAGCAATGGCGAAGATCATCAACCTGACGAACTAGAAACAATCAAAGAAGCATTTTAGTTGCCCCTGCCATTGAAAACGGAGCTATGTTTTTGTTATGCTGTTTCTTCAGGGGCTTAGTGGCCTGAGTCTAGACTAGTTTGACATGTCGGGAGGGGGAGGAGTTGATCGAGACATGTGGCATATTAAAGTTTCAGGTATTAGGTTCTGTAAATTTCTGCTGAAACACCAAAACCCGCTTGAATCAGAAAGTGGAGGATAAAAGGATTAATGCATTTCTCAGAAGCAGCATTTGATATTTAATTGGGGATAAATCTTCAATATTTTTGTACATATGCTTGTCAATAATTTCATCTGATCCAAAACTGTGTTTTGGCAATTTTTTTGTGTGGAGAAAATACTATGTTTTGGCAAGTTAACTTTGCTTCTGTATGCCCTTTTTTTCATATCAAGCTCCCATTTAAGAGCATGGTTTTTCGCAGACTACACACTTCCTGAAATCCTAGAAAAATGGTGAGACCTCTCAATAATTTGAAAAAACAGGAAAACAGGTGCGGTGATTCGGGCTTGACTCTCTGGCAGTCAGATTCTATGATAGAGGTCTACGGTAGTGAGATGACCCTGGGGTTACAGGGCCAATTGAACTCTCAGGAGAGGGTTGTGAGGCTAGTAGGCTTGTATGTATGCCAGTTCGAGACTGAGTGCCTGACAGAAGTCTTGAGTTGACTTTGGATGATAAAAGATGCCTTGATCCTTGACGCTGCTAAATTGATGCAAACTTAGATGTAAGTATTACTCTGGCAGAAGAATTTGAATCAAGCGAGGATTGAACTTGTGCCTATCCAATTAGGACCTAGTGTTATCCGATTAGATCGTTAATGTAGGTGGTCCATCATCCGTTTAAAATGTGATTATCAATTAATGTAAAAGATTATTTTAGATTATTATTATCTTCACAACTTGATTAACTTGAGAACCAATTAATAAGTAAATTCAAGTACAATGTCTTCATTAGTGATAAGATCAATGTCATGAATATCGTATCGACTTGGTATCGAATTGGATTATGATACAATATTATACCGGTATCGTTCAATATTGAGTATTTTTTGAGCAATTTTTTAAATTTACAAATAGTCCTTAAATATATTAAAAATTAGAAAATAATCCTTTAATATTGTTTTGTATAATTTAAACCTACCTTGTCTCCAAAAATCATAATAATATAAATTTAAAATAACAATTTGTTTATTTTTTTAATATTATTTTCACATATTTTGCATATAATAATAACTACAATAAATATGAAAAAGATTATTTTATTATCATAGAAATATAAAATTAAGAATAATACAAAGTATTTAAAATATTACAATTTTATCATATAATAAATAATAGTTACATTAAAATATCAAATACAAAGAGTAATTATTATCAATAATAAAATATAATTTGTCTTAATATTAATTTTCAATGATAAAAAATATATATTTATCTTAATATGTAATTGTTATTAATAATAAAATATAGTTATATTTATATTAACAATTAAAAAAGAAATAAAAATTTTGAGGCCTGTTAATTTTCTTTTAAACATATTTTTAACTATTCTTTGTAAAAAAATATAACTATTGTTTACTATATGAATTTAAATATTATATTATTAATAATAAAAAGAGACAATGGAGGTAAAGAAGAGAGATTGAGTGTGAGAGAAAAAATAAAGAGAGAAAGAAAATGGTTGCAGAGTCAGGTGGGTGAGATGAGTTTTTAAATTTTTTTTATTTTTTTGTAGAAATGCCCTTTTTTTTTAAATTTCTAGTATCGGCTGATATATAGTCAGTATTTCAAATGTTCACGATATCGGCTAGTACTATGCGAAATAGGCCTGTACAAATTGATATTTGGACCCAGTACTGAAATATCTTATTTTGTACCATTTTTCGACCGGTACGTTATGAGATTCATCACATTAAATAAGATATCAATTAACAAATAAGTGCAATTAAATAAACACAATTAATTTTTAAAAAAGAGAAGGACAGACTCAACTTTAAGTGGTTTGGTTCATTTTAAACCTATGACAAGGTTCAAACCACATTCTAGAGATTTATTTGTTATTGAATTTTCTCATGTGGATAAATATCAATTTATTTATAATGATTTTCAAGAACTTTTTCACAAAAGAATCCACTCTTCCCACTTCATAAATAATTACAAACAATCACTCTTTTTATGGGTAAAAAATTATCATAAGAAAATCACCCAATACTTGGCATAAAAGATCCTTTTTATAGTTATAAATGCTTAATCAGTCGGTGGGGTTGTAGTGAGATTTACTATGGCTTCTCTCTAACATAATTGTCATACTGTCCCCATTTATTTTTATTTGATATTTTTGCTTTTGGTAAGATTCTTCGTGCAGGTGAACTCTGAGTGGCTTTGCCTCATGGGAAAATTCCCCACTCGTCTAAACTCAGCTAGAACTAATGCTTCAATGTCAAGAGGCTTAATTAAGGGCCTTTAATACTTCATGCTTGAATGAAGAATAATTTCCTACTCTTTTTAGGTCAATAGATATGGAATGCTCTATGCTTATTAACAAAAAAGTAGGGATGACAAATAGAGGCCGGCTTATGACCCGACCATTTTGTAAAAAATGAAGTCATTTTTGACCAATTTTCTTAAAAAAAATATGGTGGGCCGAGTTGACCTAACCTGTCCGTAGCTTGTCAGGCCATGGGTAGACAGCCCATAGTTGGGTCGGGTCATAGTGGCCTTGGGTTGGGGAGCAGTCCGAGCTTGACCTGACCCATTGACATCTGTCCAAGAAAGTAGCTACCAATATACTAATCAAGTCAAAAAGAAGAGCCCTTTAACAGGGTGAGATGTAAAGAAAAGTCCTATTACCATAACTAAAACTTGGACTAAGTTGGCGGTTTAGAACACCTTTACAGACTTGGTCCTCCTCTTTGATAGGTTTTTTCTTAGGGAAGAGGCCTGTTTTCAGGTGTATTATTAGGCCTTCTCCAAATGGAGAAAGCAATGGTTAAAGAAAGCCTTACTCATAGAGGATGATATGCTCATCTCCAAATTTTCCCTGGATATTGACTTTGATTTGATTATGGAGCAAGGACTATGACACATTGGCGTTAAACACATATTTATACAAAAGTGGTACCTAATAATGGAATTTGAAGTTACTTGACCATTTTTTGAGTAAGCCTTTATGCTTAGACTCTTAAACAACCAAGCTTGATAGACTAGATTATCCTAGGATTTGCATTGAAGTTAAGATAAATGATAATTTACCAAAAACCTTATCAATAATGAGGCTAGATGAGCTTAGGGAATTAAAAAAATTTAAAGTTCTTCTATCTTATGTTTGGAAACCTTCCACTCAAACTAAATGCTAGAGGCCTATAGGTAGAGTATTTGTTCAGAATTATATCAGGAGCTAATGGATCCTGAGGAGAACAAATAAACTGATGATGAAGAGAAAATCACTCCTAACCTTACTTATGATAATCATGTGGTGTTGCTTATACAAGATGGGGATTTGGTCTCTAATGAGACCTCAACTCCCATTCAGGAGAAGAGTCATAAAGATCTAGATTCTAGCCTAGATTTAGATGAAGCTTACCATAATGATAAGGAGTTGAAGAATACACCCAAAAGGAAATAGGTACCCTCTATTAATCAAAACTAGGATGATGAGCGAGTATGGTATCCTCTTAAAGGTGGGTTCACTATTGTTGCATCCTTTCCATCAACGAAAACATTTGGTAGAAAGGCTGGTGAATCCAAGCTTTGAAGTTATCAAAATTCAAGTTAAATGTCTTTTTTGGTTTGGAATGTTAGAGGGATCGATAGCCCTCTTAAACAACAAGTCGAGAAAGATATAATCCTAAAGAAGGAACTTGTACCTTAGGACTTTTGGAAACTAAAATAAAGGCTAACAAGTTATATGAAAGTTCAGATTTTTGGCCTCTCAATGGTTTATTATCTCAAACCATTCATAGTATTATAATGGCAAGATATTGGTGGATTTTGATGCATCACTGATTTCAATTACTAAATTGGCTTTTACTGATCAATTGATTCACCTTACTTACTATTTACAATGGTCCAATAACTTTTTCGAAGTCCTAGCTATCTATGCTGCAAATTTAGCTTTCTAAAGGTTGAAACTATGAGATGAGCTCATACAGACTCAAGGAAGGATTCAAAGTTCACGACTGATCATTGATTATTTAAATTGTATCTTACATTTATATGACGGAGAAAGAGCTAAGGTCAATTATAAAAACTTAATCAAAAAGTTAAGGCAGGTGATAAACCAAATTGGAGTGTTGGATTTAATCTATATGGGGTATTTCTTTACTTGGAACAATAAACAACAAGAGGACTAATTTATCAAAAAAAAGAAAAAACTCGATAAAGCATTGGTTAATGACTCAGTTAAGGAAATTCCCAGGTTGTGTTTCAATTTTGATTCCCCTTTTGATTCATACCATTCCACAATTAAGGTAGTGAATCTTAGCTTCTCTTTATCTCCTAAATCCCTTTTAGATTCTATAACTTTTTTTAATGTAAATTTAAAGGCTTTGAAGAAGTATTTAAGGCAAGTATGAGTATGACATTGGTTAGTTGTAAGGCTTTTCAGCTGATGGAAGCTTAAAGATATTTAAGGGTATGAAAGCTCTATAGCATAGGGTTTGCTTGAACACTTGAACAAATCTTCAAGTAGCAAATGAAACACGTATTGAAATCCAGGATAAGTACTTGATAGTGCATCGTAACTCTAGTCAAAATAAACTAGACCTACTATTGTAACAATAGTGAGTCTAGGTTGATTCTACAGAGAGTGTAAAGTTTATGAAATGAAATTAAATGGTGTTTAGGTTATGGGGGGTTTGCTTTGATTTGAAATAAGAAAATAAAGAAAAATTATCCTAATAAAAACAAATTAAAGAAACATTAAAAAATGATGAAAGTGATGAATTTGTTTGAAATCCAATTCTCTAGTTCAATCTCGACCTACACACAATAAAGCATATCTTATTGAATTGTTATCTTTACATCTCTCTTTGAACTATTAGTCATAGACTAACAACAATCTCAGTTAATCTCAGTTTTTCCTTATGTCATAGTTAAATAAGAAGAGCTCGTTAATTAACCCTAGTTATCGGATAACCTAGGAGATGCTAGCTAAGTTTAATCGGATAGCAGCTGTACGAGTGAGAAAAAATAGACCAACCTGAATAATAGTCACATAAGCTTGGATTATTTAACCTATGTTATGTTATCCTTAATGATTATGAACCATTAGTTGCTACAACTGAATCGAAAAAACAACGATTACATATTGTATTCGATTAGAGCAATAAGTTCTTATATAAAAATATTCAAATAGAGCATTCAATCATTCTTATACAACACCCGAATATTGAATAAAGGATAATATAATCAATTCATAAGAGAAAGAAAACAACAAATATAAGGAAAAATATACTTAACAGATCGTCGGCATCGATTTCACCTCCGAACGGGTGTTGGGAAAGCTACTCCTCTGTGGGTCTCTTTGTATGTATGTGAGAGTTTCATTGCACTATCTTCCCTCCCAAAGGCTCTCGAAGCTTCAACCCAAAAACACTCCAAAACTTTCATATTCTTTTGGCCCTTAAATAAATGAAGATTTTATACCAAAAAAGGGTTCAGTGAGCTGTCAATGGTAAAGCCCATGACTTGGTGTTTCAGGCCATGCACAGTAGTGCATGGTCCTCTCTTTTGTTTTAGAAAAACACAACACCTACTGCTCTCTTTATTTCTCTTAAAAACAACACTTAAAAACCCTCTCCCATCACAACTGGTGAGAACCAGACCCTAAATGGATCCTCATCTGGTCCACCCCAGTCCAAGAAAACTGCAAAATCCATCTATGGAAGATGCTGCATAATGCAATTTGGACGAACCTAGAGAAACACTGAAGACACCTAACTGATGACTCCAGATGCCATTATTGCAACCTAATTGAAGACTCATTGCATGTTTTTAGGGGTTGCATCAGGGCTAAAGAAATTTGGACTAAAATTACCACTTAACTAAGCTGCACTTTCTAGACATAAACTGATCTCACCATTTGGATAACAACTATCCTTCAGCCTACTGATCCCCGGGTTGCCAACACGTGGTCAATCTGGTTTGCCACAACCTACCATAATCTCTGGCTAACCAAAAATAGGGAGGTGTTTCAGGAGGAACATATTTCACAGCTAGAGGTTTATTGCAAAATCAAAGCAGACGCCACACTTCTGACTAAAGAAAGCGACACTCAACGTCGCAATCGCACACTACAGATGGCCTTGTCACATCCAATCCCACCACTCACCAGCCATTCACAACAACAGCCAACCAATCACAATCCACAAGATGGAATGGAGTTGGAAACGTTTACCTTGTATGCAGATGGCGACTCGAACAGGCACACTTGAATCGCAGCAGCGGCAGGAGTAATCAAGGACAATTGGGGTAGCTGGTTCACAACTTATTCCAAGAAACTTGGCAAGTGCACCGCCCTCCACTCCGAAATTTGGGCACTTCTGCTAGGTCTCCAACAAGCAAAGAATAAGGGTTTAGTCAACCTACGCATATACATGAACTGCACATAAGCCGTTGCCCTAATCCTCAAAGAATAAGAATGTTGGGTCCCAAAATTTTTTTTATTTTATTCGAATTAATTATTAATTGACTTATGGATTTATTCGTTAATTAGTTTTATTTTGCCTTAATTGATTTAATCATGTTTTTAGATAGATATTTT
>JAOSBN010000005.1:28455648-28488996 GCA_027563595.1 Erythroxylum suave
TAGAGAACTTATGTCTCATTAGATGTGACACGAAAACCCTAGCCACCTGAAAAACCCTAGCCGTTCATTCTTCTTCCAAGGGAAAAATTGGTGCGGAGGATTTAGAACGTGCTAGCACACATCAACCGCTGCCCGGATCGTTCATCCACGTGTGGATACCGGTAGAGGACGTTCGCATGTTGCAACGTCTGCAGATCTGAAAAACAAAAACCAATCCGCGTGAAGAGGTAATTTTGTAATAACGTAAAAATTTCGATTATACTACATGTTGTTGTATGGTCCTTTCCGCTGTGTATTGTGAATACTTGGGCCATAGGTGATCCAATAGGAGGAGACTCTTATGTAATTCTCCAATACAATAGTTAAATTAGTTCTTATTCTTAGGAAGCTAAAGAAAAAATGAGAAAATTAGAAGATTAAAGATTTAATGAATTCCCTTTCTCTTACCTCACACCTCTTTTTATTTTATTTACGTGGAAAACCACTTTTAAACGTTTTCAGGTCTTAGATCACAAACATAAGAAATTGAATGATAAGAATATAATAAGATAAGAAAAAAGAAAAAGGGTGTTGCAAATATAAAATAGACCATTAGTATGCTACTTAACTTTTCAATATGAGATAATTTTACAAACTCAGGGCATTGTTGAGTCTTGATAATCTGGATAGAAAGATGAAAGAAGTTTAGACCAAAGATTCGACCAGCATTACCAAGAATAAAAAGAATTCAACAAGCATCAACAAGATTCAATCTCAACTAGCGCAGCATCATTACATTGTCCTGAAATTCAATTGGGAATAGCGTCATAATGCATTCTGACTGTGACTCGATTGACTCAGGCGACCAACCCCCCAAGAAAATACGCATCAGATGTCGCGAAGAAGACCCTCCTCAGGCTCCCAAAATCACTTACAATGCAATGGTACTAGCGGGACAGCAGAAAATGCCTGACTCAAAGAAACTCGCCTGGCCAGAGGAAGACCTTGTGGACATTGAGGAAGGGGACATAAGAGTTCTGCCAGTAGGTAATAGGGAAGGAATTGAACTATCATAATCTTTCAAAGCAAAACTAGACAATCAATGGATTAAGGAAGTTATTGTAAAGCTGTTGGGATGCAGGGTAGGCTATCACACTCTCTATTTGTGTCTGAAAATGCTTTGGCAACCAAGGGGTACTATGAAGATTGTAAATTTAGATTACGATTTTTACCTGGTAAACTTCACAGAAGAGGCCGACTTCCTCAAGGCACTAACCCAGGGCCCTTGGATCATTTTTGGGTAAGCGCTTTTAGTTCAAAGGTGGATTCCGTCGTTTCATCCGACGTAAGTCACAATCTCTCACGCTGTGGATTAGGTCAAGTTTCTGAAGCTCCCAATCGCATGTTACCATCCCAAAATTCTCACAGTCTTTGGTAACCTAATTGGAAAAAACCATTAAAATCGATGACATTACTCTGGCAACACAAAGAGGTAAATTCGCCAAAATCACAATAGACCTAGATCTAAGCATACCTCTTCGCCCCAGTGTGGACCTTGATGGCGAAACAATACGGATGGCTTATGAAGGTCTAACCCAGATTTGCTTCAACTATGGAATGGTCGGACATGATGGTAGAGTTTACCCAAAGTGCCCACACACCACCACACCCAACCCGAGTTAACCGATCCAAGTTAGTGATACCCGGAAGGTTGGCGTGCTGCCACCAGTTGGTGACCTAGCCAAACCGACACACACCGTCCCTGTTACAGGACCAAACCTCAAAGGAACGCGAGGACCGTGACTAGCTTTGGCCCTTGGACACAGGTTTAACGGTCACTTGCACGATCTGTCAAACCTAAGCAACCGTTGCACGCTCCTCACCCACCAAATCCAGTCAGTAGTCGAGGTGGATCATGATTTGCAGTGCTTTCAGAGCCGGACGCAGATGCATCAGAGATAAACGTAGCATCTCTTTTAACGGCCCTCCCTCCCGCACCTGCCACACGCACTAAGGCATCCAGGGGTAACTTAAGCCTCGCCAACCCTAAGCCAGGCCGTGGGCTAGGAAGCAATGACCCTGGGCTTCCGCAAACACCCAGAGGCCCATTTTAGGGCAAGGTTGAAGGCTCTAAGGAATGGGTTGCACAAGCCAAGCCCAGCCCAATGTGTAGTTTACCGATCCCTACACAACTTCAACCCACCTCCTCAGATAAGCATAAAGTAGTAGAGCTCAGTTCACATAGTGAAGTCCTTTGCGCCCAAAAAGACGAGGGAAAGGAATTGGCCGTTAGGGTATCCGGGCAACCCATGGAAGGTATTGAAGGGCATGTGGATCTTGGTGAATTTAATGGGCCTGCATACCAACTGCCTCCATCTGGACCCCCAGATCGAGGGGTGGGTGATTACAGTATGGAGGACATTTCACATGAGCAAGATTCGGTAGACGAGATAGTGCCGCAGACTCCGGACGATGCTATTTTTATAGTGTCGGAAGAGATTACGGATACCCCTCAGATTTAGGGAATTACCTTTTTAGCTTATTGATCCTTATATCGATACTCCTATGGAATTATCAAAGGGCCGGCGGTAAATGTTTCTAAATGATCTTACGTAACTACATCTGGCAGTATAGTCCAGGGATTTTGGTTTTAGTGGAAACTAGGATTAGTGGCGGTAAAGCGAAAATAGTCGTCAGCAATTTAGGTTTTGATTATTCTTTCTGAGTAGAAGCCGAAGGTTTTTCAGGCGAGATTTGGCTTTTATAGAAGGAGGAGTTCAACGTCTCGGTAGAGATAGCCCATACACAACTTATTCATTCCACAATCAATTATGAATCATACAAGTTTGAATTCACTACTATTTATGCCAGTCCCTAATTGCCAACACAAATCTATATCCAGCTTATGTTGAGGGGGTTAGGACAATCCATTACTTGCTTGTGGATTGTTGGTGGGGATTTCAATGCAAAATTAAATTTTGGTGATAAACGGGGTGGGTCCCTAAATTCCTTATGGTTAGTAAGGCTTTTACCAACTGAGTTCACGAGTGTGGACTACATGATCTGGGCTATGTGGGGTCTAGATTTACTTGGTGATGTGGCACTGTCTGAGCTCGGTTAGATAGAGTCCTAGGCTCGTCAGATTGGTTGGACACTTTCCCTCATATGGTTAATCACTGTCTGTCCTTTCTAGGCTCAAACCATAGGCCCATATTGGTCCACCTCGTCAAACCGAGTAGGAGAGATTTAGGCCAAATCCCCTTCAGATTCCAATTCGCATGCTTAGCATTTGAAGACTTCCCTAACCTGATCGAGATGCATTGGCATCCCATTGCAATGACGTTTACGCAATCCCTAGCCCAATTCTTCGGTCATCTAATGAATTGGAATAAATTGGTTTTCGGAAATATTTTCCATCGTAAATGATGCCTATTAGAGTGATTGGAAGGCATTCAAAGAGCAACGATGAATAGAGAATTTGATTCGTTATTAGCTTTGGAGGAATAACTAAGCGGTGAGCTAGTTCAAGTGCTGTGTGAGGAGGAGCTCTTTTGGCATCAGAAATCTCGATGCGACTGGTTGGCCCAGGGTGATCATAATACTAAATATTATCATATAGTCACCCTGGCCAAACGGAAGAAGCTATCGATCGCACGTCTATTCAATAATAATGATAATGAAATTAATGATGCCATGCAACTGTGTGCTTTGGCTCAGAATTATTACGTCCACTTGTACGCTATCGAAGCCGCTACCACCTAGCGTTCCCCCAGTTGTCCCACTTTTCCTAGTCTCACAGTATAGCAACTTCAAGCATTAGATTAACCCGTCCATGACAATGAAATCAAGGCAGCGATGTTTGAGATGAATCCTAATAAAGCGCTAGATTTTGATGGTCTTACGACGTTATTTTTTCAAACTCAATGGGGCACAGTGGGGTTTGAGGTGGTTTCCTTTATTCAGAAAATATTCAGAAACAAAGGATGGGAATAGGATCTGAATCAAACCATTCTAGTCCTGATCCCTAAAGTATTGTCCCCGAAGTATATTACCCATTTTTGTCCCATTAGTCCATGCTCAGTTCTGTACAAGACCATTTCCAAAGTCATTGTGAACAGGTTGAAACCCGACCTAGCTACCTTAGTGGCTAATACCCAATGTAGTTTCATCCGAGGAGGCAAATAATCAACAATATTATCATTGTTCAAGAAATCATTCATTAGATGAGAAAGAAGATGGGTAAGACTGAGTATTTTGCTCTGAAAGTGGATCTAGAGAAAGCTTATGATCGCCTGAATTGGGACTTCATAAAAGACACTCTTAAGGAAATTGGCATTCCCCCTGCTTTACTTAGTATAATTATGAAGTGTATTACTACGGTGTCAATGCAAGTTATGTGGGATGGACATCTATCAGACTTCTTTTTAACTTTACGGGGTATATGGCAGGGAAATCCACTCTCGCTGTACATATTCGTACTTTGCATGGAACGTTTGGGTCATCTTATATCCCAAGCGATAGGACAAGGAATGTGGAAACCGTTTAAGTGGCACGACACAGGGCTATCCATTTCTCATTTATTTTTTGCAGATGACCTCATGTTGTTCAGAGAAGCTATAGAAGTCCAGGTGGCAGGGATATCGAGAATTTTGGCACAATTTTGCGGAGTGTCCAGACAAAAGTGAATTATGAGAATTCACGCATCTTCTTCTCACATAATGTTCTACGAGAACAAGCGTGTACTCTTAGCCAAGCATTACAGATTCAATGTACAAATAATCTGGGCAAGTATTTAGGAGTCCCTTTAATCCATGAGCGGACATTGCGGATTACATATCAATATATAATCGATAGGGCCAACAGAAGTTAGCTGGGTGGAGAGCCAAGATGTTATCCCTGGAGGGGCGAGTTACCCTCACACAATCAGTGCTCTCATCTATCCCCAATTATAAAATGCAAACTGTGCAGTTGCCCGGTCAACTTTGTGACGAACTGGAGAAAATAATGCGAAACTTCATATGGGGATCCCAAGATGTGAAGAGGAAACCTCACTTAGTTAACTAGGAAACCGTTTGTCGGCTGAAACAAGCTGGGAGACTTGGGATCAAATGAGTTAGGGCAACTAATGACACATTCCTTACTAAATTGGGATGGGGTTTGCTCAATATCCCCGAAGCATTATGATCCAGGTCCTTCGAGCAAAATATCAACTACATGTACATCCTATCCCTGACTCGCTGCATAAGCGAGGGGCGTCATTAATTTGGAAAGGAATAGCAGCAACTTGGGATCAATTCCGTCAGGGAATACTGTGGTATCTAGGCAATGACAGACGAATACAACGACATCTAGGCAATGGCAGACGAACTTATTTCTGGCTAGACAAATGGGTGGATTCTTGGGATCCCCTAATCAACGAGACTTTGGTTCCCCTTCCAGACTCGTTACTATCCATGATAGTGTCTGAGTATGTGGAGGAGGATGACACTTAGAAATGGAATAGGATCTAGGCCTATCTCCCACCTTAAGCTTGTCAGGTGCTGGCAACGATTCGACCCCCAACTGTGGACTAGGGACAGGACCGCTTGGTGTGGGATCCAGGCCACCATAGTGAGTTTACGGTGGCTTTGGCATATGATTTAATCACAGCTTTCGATTCTTTGGCCCAAAGCTGCATCTAGAATGTGATATGGAAATAGTCAGGGCCCCAGCATATCAAAGCATTTATGTGGTTATTAGCTAGCAGGAAGCTCCTTTCAAATTAGCAACGGGTGATTAGACATCTCGCAACAGATAGTAGTTATCCGTACTATGGTCAAGAAGAGACCACGTTGCATGCAATTCAAGATTGTGACAGGGTGAAGGCCTTGTGGCGCAAACTGATTCCTGCTGAGCAGGAGTCTTCCTTTGTCCAGTGGCTCGAGGGCACTTGGCTGCAGTACAATCTGCATTACCCTTTGCAGGAGGTTGGGTGGCCCACCATATTTTGAGTCTCTTGTTGGTTTATCTAGCAATGGCAGAATAGGTGGATCCTCGAAGATGATTTTGAGTGGCCAGAAGTAGGACATTGCTTAGTGTTGGAGTATGTAAATTGGGTCTGGAAAGCCTAAAGGGTGACTGGTCGAGTCGTCATCGCCCCGGGTTTGCCCGTAGGTTATATAGTCAGTTGGACACCATCGCCAAAGGGATATATTAAAGTAAACACGGATGGCGCGGTACACCCAGGTTCCTTTACTGGAACGACTGGGGGACTGTTTCGAGACTGTAATAGATAGTGGTGTGGGGGCTTTCTTACACAATTTTGGATCACGCCCTCCTTTGATTGCCGAACTGAAGGGCGTCCGCGAGGGCCTGCAAATGGCCTAGGATCATGGATATTGGAAAATTGTCCTAAAAATGGACTCGTTAGAGGTAATCAATATTCTTTCTGCTTCTGACTGGATTCTAATCGAGGATAAATGATATACAGGAGATGTTGGATCGAGGATGGGAGGTGCAGATCCAATATGTCTACAAGGAAGAGAATTAGAGCGCAAACAATCTAGCTCAGCTAGCCAGGCGAGCACGACTAGGCTTGTAGTATCTTTCCCTACCCTTGCTAAAAATGCGGTCTATGTATGGTATGATCGACAAGAAACTTTATATCGTTGAGGCATGTGTTGAGTTTGTTTTTTTTTTTCCCTTTTAAACAAAAAACATAGACCAAGTCTTGGAGAGCATGTTTAAAGTCTCAAAGAAGACAGAATTCGAGCATATACACTCGTAAAGTAGTAAAGATTTGTCAGATTAAGAACAAAGGGCCCACTAACAATATATTAACTAGTGCAATCAGGAAAAAGTGGCTGGAAGAAAGTTCGGATAGTGTAATGGTTTCGAAAGAACATGCCAAAACCACCCTAAGAGACCAATTGATCGCGTGAACTCGAACAGTCGAAGCCGAGGCAACCATTTTCTGTCACTTTCAGAATTCGGAAGTCAGAACAAAAACAAAATTCTAAAACCTATTAGGGCTTCAAAAAAATTTCATGCCTTGGTGCGTATTCCGCCGTTTCTTTTCTTTACCGCATCTCTGGTAAATTTCCTTCTTTTTTTTCTTCTTCCTTCCTTTTTCTGTTCTTAGCTCTTGATCTTCGCCTTTTCCACTTTTACTTCTCTCTTGTTTTCACGCTTCAGTTTTTCCCGTCCACCGTCCCTCTCGCTTTCTTTCTCTCTTCTGCTATACCCAACCTACTGTTCACTTCGTCTTCGAATTTTCTTCTCATTCCTACAATTTCGTCAAAGCCTGAACTTGGGTTTTACCAATTTCAGTCGCTTGGGGTCGATAAGGTATACCAGCGGAGCTCCATATCTTTCGTCACTGTCGTTGCTACTATAGGATAGTCTCATTTCATCAAGTTGCTAAATTACATCCTTTTGCTGGTTTACGACAAGCTAGTTCGTCAAGATGGGTTTTTGTTGTAGTGCAACCCGAGGCCCTAGTGATAACAAAAGCTCAAAACATTGATACCCTTTTGTCGAATTTTGGAGGAATACAGCGAGAAAAGTTGCTGGTTGGGTTGAGAGCCGCAGAAGGAAGATGATTGCAGAAAAACCTAGTTGGCTTAAGCATGAGGGAATGCAGATTTTCTCCATCGACATTCAACCTGGTGGCCTGAGGTTTGCTACTGGTGGAGGTGATCATAAGGTATGCTATTTTTCATTCTTAAACCATTTATCTATTTCGTAGGAAAATTCTTGATTTCATTTGCTTTGAGGATTCGGAGGAAGGAAAACCTCTCCTTAAGTGTGCATAGTACCACTAGTTGGTCGTCATCTTAAGATGGTTGCTTAATTCACATAGTTATTTTGTCGAATGTGGGCAATAACAGTGATTTCTTGATGCTGCCGATTTGGGCAAGGGAATAGATGTTGATTGTTGGCTAAGCCGTGGTGCATTCAAGATTTGTTCCCCTTGCTTCTCTCTCGACAAAAATTTGGTTTTCCAATTACATTACGGGATTCTTTCTCCTTACTCCTCTTTCCCTCCCTATTGAGATGATTTGATCATGTTTAGTATTGGCCTGCTGATTGCAGCGACTAAAAGTCTTTCAATACTTGGTATGGACTTCTATATATCATGTTAAGTCGGCTTGGACGGGTAAAAATGGTCATGTATGATCAGAGCATACCAAATCCTGAGAGAGTGTATCGGGCAATGTAATTTTGTGTACCATGTTACTAATTTGAGATTTGGCCATTCTATTGTTGCATTTCAAGATTCGAAATTGATATCTGTGATTTACCAGCCGTTTTTAGCTATTTCTGAATTGAGAGAGCCAGTTGTTTAGTATACCTCATTAGATCACGTGGTCTAAGCTTGCCAAAGATTTCAGTGTTATCGCTGCTTTGGACTTTACTCATACTTCTATTGGTGTGATAAATTTATGTACACATATATCAACTCTATATGTTTTTAAATCCAGGTTCGAATATGGAACCTGAAATCTGTTAGTCGGGACTTGGAGAATAATGAATCAACGCACAGACTTCTTGCAACTCTACGTGATCATTTCGGATCAGTAAATTGTGTTAGGTGGGCTAAGCATGGTAGGTATGTGGCATCAGGTTCTGATGATCAGGTGATTTTAGTTCATGAGAAGAAGCCTGGCACGGGAACCACAGAATTTGGTAGTGGAGAACCACCGGATGTTGAGAATTGGAAAGTTGCATTGACTTTGAGAGGGCATACAGCAGACGTGGTAATGAAATTAATACTTGATTTCTTGAGCACTACTTGTATCTATCCTACTCTTATTTCAGTTTAGTTTTAGCTGTATGATTGGCATTTTGTTTTCGAAACAAAGAACTGTGTGATCTTGGTTGTGCATTAATTCAATGATAGCTGGTCTTTACATCTTCCTTTCACCACCTCTTTGGGTGGCTGCTTATCAATTTGTGGACTTGTACTAGGACACAAAGAATTGACCAAATAAGTGGATCATTATGTCTCTTTGTCGATCTAAAGACTTGTTTGTTATGTTGATGATTTGATTCGGTTGTCTAACTGTGATTGAATTTTATTTGCATAAAGTAGGTGGATCTTAATTGGTCCCCAGATGACTCCATATTAGCTAGTGGGAGCTTGGATAATACTATCCACATTTGGGATATGAGTAATGGCATTTGTACTGCTGTTCTCAGAGGACACTCGAGCCTTGTAAAAGGAGTTACTTGGGATCCAATTGGCTCTTTCATAGCAAGTCAATCTGATGATAAGACAGTCATCATATGGCGAACAAGTGACTGGAGTATGGCTCACAGAACTGATGGCCACTGGGCAAAATCGGTATGCACTCTCTTTGTCTAGGTACTTCATCTTACCCAGATTTCATAGCAATCACTAATCAGGATATTTTTTTTCAGCTTGGATCTACGTTTTTCAGACGACTAGGATGGTCCCCTTGTGGTCATTTTATAACTACAACCCATGGTTTCCAAAAGCCAAGGCACTCTGCTCCCGTTCTAGAGAGGGGAGAATGGGCTGCCACATTTGACTTCTTAGGACACAATGCCCCTATCATAGTGGTCAAGTTTAACCACTCAATGTTTAGAAGGAATTCTGCCAATTCTCAAGAAACAAAAGCTACGTCAGTTGGGTGGGCTAATGGGGCTTCTAAGATTGGAGGGAAAGAATCTCAGCCCTATAATGTAATCGCAATTGGTAGTCAAGATCGCACTATAACTGTATGGACAACAGCAAGTCCCCGTCCGCTTTTTGTCGCAAAACATTTTTTTACTCAAAGTGTTGTGGATTTATCCTGGTTAGTGTGGTATTCATATATCATTCAGTACATGATCGCCATTTGTAGTATAAGGTGATTGCAATTTTGACTTTTCTAGTACCATTTGTAATTCTTCACTTTTGTTTTCCTTGTCCCTTTGGAGCAGGAGCCCTGATGGGTACTCTCTTTTTGCTTGTTCCTTGGATGGGACAGTAGCTACTTTCCACTTTGATGTTAAAGAACTTGGACACAAGCTTAGTGACGCTGACCTTGATGAGCTAAAGAGAAGTCGATATGGTGATGTGAGAGGTAGACAAGCAAACTTGGCAGAGAGTCCAGCACAATTATTACTTGAAGCAGCTTCAGCTAAGCAATCTACTAGCAAGAAAGTGGTATCAGATATTCAGCAAAGCAGACTTCCTACAAAATCTTCTGCTGATTTGGGGGTAACAGCAAAACCTTCTGAGGTGCAAGGTGATGATGGGAAGAAGGATGGTAGTGGGGCTACTTCTGATGTTATAAGTAAAGTGACAACTTCTGCCAGGATCTCTAGTCCTGTGAAACAGAGGGAATATAGACGCCCTGATGGCAGAAAGAGAATCATCCCAGAGGCAGTAGGTATGCCCAATCAGCTGGAAACAGTAACTGGTGGGTCTAAATCTCAAGCTCTTGATGTCCCTCTTGTATCCAATCACAGACTGGCGGAAAACGGAGTAGCTGCTGCTGACAGTGGCTTACTTGGAGGCCCCCTTAAAGGCACAGCTGACCGGGTCTCTGACTTCAAAGAGCGCTCTGGAGTTACTGCTAAGGCTACTATTACAGAGAGCCTGGTCATTGAGAAGGTTCCAGGCTCCACAGGCAAAGATGCAAGTCTAAATGTGGAACAGGCTGGGAGTATGAAGGCATCCAACTCTTCCAGTACTTGCACGCCTCTTTTAATTAGGGTATTTGATAGGAAGATAGGTGAAGATACCATACCAATTTGCTTGGAAGCTCGACTTAGAGAACACCCTGTAAATGACATCACTGGGATTGGACATTCATGCACGATTAAAGACACAGAAATTATTTGCACAAGAGGAGATCAAAGTCTATGGGCTGACAGGATCACAGGAAAAGTTACCGTTTTGGCTGGAAATGCAAACTTCTGGGCTGTTGGTTGTGAAGATGGATGCCTACAGGTAAGCAACGAGTCTCATCCATTTCATAGGGAATCATGAGGAACTTATTTTTCTTGATGTTTTTGTACATGAAGGCTCTCATATTTTAACATCCACCGAAGTAAAAACGTGAAACTATACTGAAACAATAATTGCGCATGTTTTAACATGATAAGACAGAAGGTGCTGAAATAAGATGTTTAAAGTGATTTCATCCATTGTTCATATACCGTTTGTTAGATTGGTTAATCAATCACTAGGTGTGAAACTGGTATTAAGTAATTTGCTTATAGGTGAAACTCTTTTTCATTAGAAAAAGAATTGGACAACATCTAGTACTAGTTGCCCTTTTGAAAGAACTGAATTATGGTCATTTAAATATTTGCACTTGTAGTTCACAGGTCGAATCCTGTTGATTTTGTAATTGCCTAAATGCTTTAATAGATAACAGTTTCAAAGCCATTGTGCTCGAGAACAAAGAAATATTTATATTTTGTTGCTAGGGAACGTCAATTTGTTCAAGCTACAGGGTTGTTTGCAATCTGAAATTATTGACTGCCAATACCTTTGTTCCTACGCTTATTCTAAAATGTGCCAAGGCATAAGTAACCTCCATGATGATGTTATACATTTAGGTCAGGTGATTGTTTGACAGATATTGTCTTGACAATAGAATAGTTTCGCTCTTTCTCCCTCGCTTTGACACATACAATACATATTTGGCATTATTTTTAAGTTTCCACGAGCAGTCAGTTGAACTGATTACATTTCCATCAATTGAGAAGATTTACACAAAGTGTGGGAGACGAGCCATGCCAAGCATGATGATGGGATCTGCAGCTACCTTTATAGACTGTGATGAATGCTGGAAGTTGTTACTGGTCACAAAGAAAGGATCCTTGTATATGTGGGATCTTTTAAATCGTAACTGTCTTCTGCAGGATTCATTGGCATCTCTAATTGCAGCAGACTCAAACTCGATCGCAAAAGGTTGAGTAATTCGACAAAGTCTGAACTCATAAAGAACTAAGACTATTCTGTAAAAGCTAGCTTGCCACATTTCAATTAAAATGTTTTAGAATTTAATCTGATTGTTCATTGTCTTTATTAATGTGATATAGTTCTTTCTCTTTCAGGAACTATTAAAGTGATATCTGCCAAATTATCCAAATCTGGCTCTCCACTTGTGGTCTTGGCCACACGGCATGCTTTCCTCTTTGATATGAATCTCATGTGTTGGCTGAGAGTCGCAGATGACTGCTTCCCTGCATCAAATTTTGCTAGCTCCTGGAATTTGGGCTCAGGTCAGAGTGGTGAGTTAGCTGCACTGCAGGTAGATGTTAGAAAATATTTGGCCAGAAAACCAGGTTGGAGCAGGTATTCATTCATTTTAACATTTTTTGTAATTTTGTCTTGATCATATGTTCCATGAAATAAAGTATACTTACGTAATATACTAGCCTTAGTCTAGCTTATTTTCAGTGCCCGTAACTGCTGAATCTACTTAAAGAAAATTCTATGAATGCCTTTCTATTTATTCACGTTGTAATATTCTTGAAATGTCATTGTGTGGATTGTTTTGGAACCCCATTTCTGTAAATAGATGCTTTTCATTGCAGTACCAGTACCCTGATTGTTTCCCAAATTGCTGCGTAATCCTGAGGGATTTATATGCTTGTGTAAATTAATACATGAGCTTTGTATCATGACTTGCCCACTCGTGGTTTAAAGTTTGACCTGTGGTTGAGTTCTACTACAGGGTGACGGACGATGGAATGCAGACACGTGCTCATTTGGAGGCACAGTTGGCATCATCTTTGGTTTTGAAGTCTCCAAATGAATACCGCCAGTGTCTTCTTTCTTACATACGCTTCCTGGCAAGGTTTATTACTTTGTTATTTACTTAATTTATCTGTTTTTCTAAATGTACCTATGATAACTGGAGAATGTGCATTATCACGTGGGAAGCCTTTTTTTTTTTTTTCAATGTAATTGACATTGTGCACTCTTGGTTGTAGAGAAGCGGATGAGTCTCGTTTACGTGAAGTATGTGAAAACTTTCTTGGGCCTCCTACTGGCATAGCTGAATCTTTTGACACAAAAGATTTGGCTTGGGATCCCTATGTTCTTGTAAGGCTACTTCACCTATTTTATAGTTGGGGGTGTGACTCTGGGTGCGAGTGTGTGGGGTAGCAAAGAGTCCTACATGCTTTTTTGCTAGTAGTGGTTACGAGCATCTGTTGCTGCATCTTTCAGAGCAAGCCTCATTGTGGTTTCTACCATAAATGTCATTTTCATGGTTTATGCTTATTGTTGCATTTTTTGTGATCACTTCAGGGGCTGAAAAAGCACAAGCTCTTGAGAGAGGACATTCTTCCTGCAATGGCGTCAAACAGGAAAGTCCAGCGTTTGCTCAATGAGTTCATGGATCTGCTGTCTGAATATGGAAGTGCTGAAATTGATCCGGATCAAAAGAATGCTACAACAATGTTTCAACCAGCGGCACAGATGGATGTTGACTCTCAAAGAACAGAACGAACTGATTCTGCAGCACCTAAAACAGATAAAGTAAATGCAACCCCACCTCTTAGAGATCATGATTCAAGCCATGCTAGGAGGACAGAAGCTCCATGTGATTCCCTTGCAACTTGTCAAGTAGATTCTGGCCCATCTTTGACAGATCAAGTTGTTCTAGATTCACAAGATGCTGGTTCTTGATCAAGTGCAGTTTTAACCAATAAGATTAATCTTAACTGATACATGGTTCTGCTTAAGTAGATATAGAAACTTGTCCCAGTTCATGCTTGCTGTCGTATGTTCCTACTCAAGGAAGGTGATGCAGAGGGCATCTCCATTTCGAATTGCAAGTTTCGGTCTTCCTTGAAGCTGCAACTGGGTTTGTGACAAGAATCTGATATAGGTAGCTAAGGATTTTAACTTATATATGCATAGCCCTGTGTTAGAGATCTTTTTTCGTAGATTAAAATGTCAATCAGAATCTGTTTTAACGGTGGTTGTCATTCTTGTAAAAAGATGGTCTCCTTTTAACCATTTATATATCTTTCAAATTTCACGTCTTAACTTCTTCTGGCGTAACAGATTCGGAGGTTGGAAGTCATACTATCGCTTTTTGTCTCTATGGATTATCTTCATTGCAATATTTTTTAGTTTGCAAGGTTTTCATCTGCTATGCTGAATGGTGGCATTGGAAGACTTTGCTCAATTGATTCTTCTGATTAACTCGGTTGGATGAAATTGTTTTTGCATAAAAAGACAATATTTTGTAAGTACTGGACCTAGACGCTCCCTGTAATATGAGGAACGTTTTCTTTTTCAGTTGTGGATGCGTCTCAGAAGATGAAATGCAACGCATCTTTAGGAGTTATTTTAAGCGGGAGTCTAATACGGGCCATCTCACATCTTTGACTAGTGACAGATAATAACAATGCTTGTACAAAATGAGATTCCATAAATAACAAAGATCGAGCGTTCGGATTCCTACTTTTATTTTCCACCGAGTGCTACTGTTTCGTGTTATCTAGCTTTCTAACAGGTAGGCTACACTGAACGATTTCCTAGACCAGCAGTCACATTAAGAATTGATGTGTGGTAATAATTACCTCACAACAAATTCAGTAAAAAAAAATTGAATATAAAAAATGAAAAAGAAAAGAATCCATTACCCTTTTAAAAGGGTAGGAGAGTTCGTATTCCAAATTTTATCTTGAATATACCCATTACGAAGACATGAATTTTGGACAGATACGGATATTCATCCCATGTGACCAGTCGTCATTCTCTCAATTGGATTAATCCACAAGCTAGATATTCAAATACTTGTACTAAATTATAATCAATTCAACAATTCTATAAATGTCAATTTACATAACTTGATCTAATATGTAAAGTAAAAATAAATAAGTAAAAAATTATTTTTCAAATATTTTATTAACTCAAGTAAATGGAAACATAAAAGCACTTATTATTGAAATGACTGATGCATATTAGAGACGTGTTTGAAAAATTACCTAATCTTTTAACCACTTTATTATGAATACTTTTGATTATTTAGTTAAGTCCATTATTTTAAAAATTGGACTGGACATCAAATCGATAAGAGGGGAAGTTTAAAGTTTAAAGGTTCAACTAGTATTTAACAATTATAAAATTAGTATAAAATAAATCAGAAGTAAAATTATAAGAATAAGTAAAAACACAATAAAATAAAAATACATTAATGTATATGAATGTACAATAAATCTAATAGTTGAAACTGAAATTTAATTTAACAAAAAAATTAGAATAATAATTAAAATCAAAATCATGTTCTAAAAGAAGTTGTATCTTATCATCATAAAAAGTTCTAAATTCTCTAACAATATATAAAGACTCATAAATCATGCTTTCATTTAAAGTATCTGCATCAATATCTTCTTATGCATTTAAATAAATGACAATTAGAATCGTATGAATTTGTTCTCTAGTACATTATACCTTTAATGTCAAATATAAGATATCAACTAACTAGTTCATAAAGCTTAAAAAGGATACCATTATAGCTTTTTTTTTCCCTTTAATCTTAATGTTATGATTATGAACTAAAGTCTTATTGGTATTAGGATTAGATGAACCTTGGGATACTATAGTGATTTTATTTTAACTTAATTTATTCTTGAATTTCATTAAGATTCAATTATGTGTTTCTAATTAGCCTTGAATTAATATTGCTTGCATATTATTTCAAGTATGATTTATATAACTGAGATTAAGAAATACTTTTGTATGAATAGGTCTATCATCATGAGAGGACTTGCATGCAAACCTAGAGATAGGTCAAAGGTCAAACCTAATAATGAAATTCACAAATCTATTAATAAAATCTTGGGGTTTTTAACTAGAAAGATATTTCAGTTAATCAACTAATGATTAGATAGCGAAACCATGATTGCATCACAAGTCTTAGGGAGATTCTAAGTGTAGGTACCCCTATTCTCTTTGATTGTTTTTTAGTTTAATCTTTGTTCTAGTTAGTCTATCATGTTAATTTAATTTAATTTAATTTATTATTTTAATTTTAAATTTGGTTAATTATTATCACTTCAATTTGTTAGGGTAGATAATGGAAAGATGATAACTACAAGTAATTCTAGTTTGAAGGATTGATTGCTAGTGCTAATTGTAGCTATATCGTGTACTTGCAGTTTAAAACTATAAAATCATTATTCACACATCAGCAATTGAGGCAAAAGTTAGCTTGGGAAGAGGAGAGGGTACATTTAAGGGAATTAGAGTACTAGAAAGGGTTGATGAATGAGAGGATGTAGGTGGGAAACTAATGGCACGTGGGGTCTTTAATCCCAAGGTTGTCTTATTGTTGCTTAACTTAGAATAAGACATTATATGTAACAAGGGCAAAAAAATGAATAAAGGAGAAGAAAAATTAAAAAACAATTCTGAAAATGATACAAGAAGGTAAAAGTAGGAAAATTATAAAAGGTGAAAGACCAATGAACATTGAGTAGCAATAAAGACAATGTGAAGCCATAGAGAGGAGAAAGAGTGAAGAGAACAAAAAAGAAGACAAAGATAGAGGAGTATTTAAGAGGAGAATGACAAAGAAAGAAGAAAGAGCAAACTAGTCAAGGTGGGAAGGAAGGAAAGAGAAATTTGAAGTAGGGAATAAAGGTGGAGAAAATGAGGATTGAAGCATGCAAATTGCTAGAGCTTCTTTCTCCTTAAAAGTCCTAAATTCCATTTTTCAAATACGACTAGAAAATTATGAAGGAAACATTTTAATCAAATAGTAAGTTTAATGTCTCTAATTATTTGTAATTATAACTTGTTAGTCCTTGCATGTTGCATGATATAAGAGATGGGTTGAATTATATGTTCACTTTGACCTATTTGTAAACTAATATATGAATTATCTATTATAATAGACAATTATGAAAATTTCACATATGATAATCACAAACCAATCATAATTCTAAATGAAAAAAGAGTAGAGAAAGAGAGATAAAATTAATTAATAGTGTTTTAGCAAAGCGATTCTTAGCCTACTTGCACCTTTCTAAGTTTCACTTAAAAAGTCAATAACTTCTTCCTTTAATAGTTAAAGTGTGAAATCCCATATCGGTTAGAGAGGAGAATGAAGTATGCCTTATAAGGGTATGGATAACTCTCCCCTCATAAGATGTGTTTTCCTAGTTAGGTTAGGAAGAGCAAAATCGTGAGGGTTTAGGCTAGGCCCAAAGTCCAAAGCGGACAATATCTATAGGAGGGTGGTCTGGGCTGTTATAATGGTATCAGAGTTAGTTCTTGACCTGTTGTGCTAGATAGGCTGGGCCCTAAGGGGGTGGATATTGTGAAATCCCACATCAGTTGGAGAGGAGAATGAAATATCCCTTATAAGGATATGAAAACCTCTCCCCTATAGACGCATTCTCCTAGCTGGGCTAGGAAAAGCAAAACCGTGAGGGTTTGGGCTGGGCTCAAAGCCCAAAGTGGACAATATCTATGAGAAGGTGGTCTGGAATGTTACAAATGGTATCAGAGCTAGTACCCGAGTTGCTGGGCAGCAAGGAGACTAGGTCTCTCCCATAAGACGCATTTTCCTAGTTGGGCTAGGAAGAGCAAAACTGTGAAGGTTTAGGCTGGGCCCAAAGCCCAAAGCGAACAATATCTATGAGAAGGTGGTCTAGGCTATTACAAATGGTATCAAAGTCAGTACCCGAGCTGCTAGGCCGCAAAGGAGACTAGGTCTCCCCCTAAGATGTGTTTTCCTAGCCAGGCTAGGAAGAGCCAAATGGTGAGGGTTTGGGCTGGGCCCAAAGCCCAAAGCCCAAAGCCCAAAGCCCATAATATCTATAGGAGGGTGGTCTGGGTTGTTATAATTGTATCAGAGCCAGGACCTGAGTTAGTAGGACCGGTTGGAGAGTTGGACTCTCCCCCAAAGATGCATTTTCTTAGCTGGGATAGGAAAAGCAAAACCGTGAGGGTTTGGGCTGGGCCCAAAGCCCAAACCGGACAATATTTATAAGAGGGTGGTCTCCGCTGTTACAAAGGTATCAAAGTTGGTTCTCGTCACGTTGTGCTAGCTAGGCTGGGCTCTAAAGAGGGGTGGATAGTGTGAAATCCCACATTGGTTAGAGAGGAGAATGAATTATACCTTATAAAGGTATGGATACCTCTCGCCCATAAGACGCGTTTTCCTAGCTGGGCTAGGAAGAGCAAAACTGTGAGGGTTTGGGCTGGGCCCAAGGCCCAAAGTAGATGATATCTATGGGAGGGTGGTCTGGGCTGTTACATAAAGAACAACCTTCCATATCATATTTCTAGCATACCACTCCTATAAGGCATACCCAACATGCTGAAAGATATTCGAGAACATACTTTATAAAAATGGCACGTTGAGATGGTTAAATCAATTCATTTTTTAACTTTTTTTTAGCTCCATCGCACATATCATAAAACATTCCAATAATCATGCTGTTCCATTTTTATTCATAAACATATACATTTTCAAATGTCATTACAATTCCAAAATTCAAATGTACAATATACAACAGTTGAGAGATACAATCTTTGATGCAACACAACTAAGACATTTGTAGGTACAATTGATCCCGACACTGACCCATATCTAAATGCAGAAGTTACTTCAACTAGATTAGCAAGATTTCTCCTAAACCTGAAAAACAATGTTGCAATTTTGATGAGTTTGTGAACTTAGTGAGTGAATCATCATCGATGTGCTCACTCAAAATAGACATAAACATCACAACTATATAACAAAGTTCAATTAGTATCTCACATCATTTAGAATGAAATCTCATATATCACATTATTCAGAATTTAGTACCTTATCGCAATATACATCATATTCCAGCAAGTCCATTATGAACACAAGCATTTCATATAATTATTTCAAAATAATTCGACCATTCATTTCAATTATTCACATCATCCACATGTACTCAAACATAGCATATCATTATATCAACTCAATTTAGTCATTCTTTGCAATTATTCACATCATACATGTAAAGATATACATATGCAATGCACATGAGACTCCATTTTCATTTTTATTGTGTTGTGATCGAGTGCCTATTAATTGACCCATATCCCTCATGATCCATATGCCTCATGGATATCGGGCTTATTTTAGGTACTGACCTATATCTCTTGTGGATATCGGGCTTATTTCAGGTTCGGACCCATATCCCTTATAGAAACTAGGCTTATTTCAGGTACTGACCTATATCCCTTGTGGATACTGGGTTTATTTCAAGTACTGACCCATATCTCTTGTCGATACCAGAGTTGTTTCAGGTTGGACACTCCAATCACAACTCCTTTATTTGATCATCCACATCAATGTCATGAAATGCATCATTTCACATCATGTGTTATCACTCACTTTTAATTGGTATGCACAGTCATTTATCACAAACATCAGAACAGAATCTAGCATCCAACATTTTGTTGAGTGTCACCTATTCCATACACGTTTACATTCACATTTATCATCAAACCTTGGTCCGGCACTCAACAATAATGTCAATAAAATTTATTTAGTCAAATTCACATACAATGAGCACTTCCAATATATTCTCGAATAATGTTCTCATCAGCCAATTGATGTTCGAAATTATTGCAATCAAACCAGTAATAGTTCATTATGTCAAAATTAAAAAAGAGTAATTTAAGCAGAGTGAGATACATCTAAGTCAAATCAAGCTACATATAATTCAAACAAAAAAAACACATAATTAAGTTGACGCATCTAGGTTAACTCATAGTATACTCCAAGTAAGCTATTACCTTGATGATCCAACAACGTCTGGATGTTGTCGATCAAGTTGTGCTTCTACGTCACACAATACACACATAATCCATATATTACTAAGTTGATCGATCATATAATTGTTCAACCATACACATGTATATGTATCATGTTCAATGCATGCTCAATTGACTATTCCGGGTATATTTCTTTAATTCATATCTTATGATCATTCACACTTTAGAACTCAGATACATCTGAATTGGACTTAGGTTTACACTTCATTTCTATAAGATTATTCTAAGTTCATCACTCAATATTCACTAAAGTTATTCTAGCATTATAAGATCACATTTTATCCACTTTTTCTTTCATCTTTACTTAATACTCATCATTCATCTCCTTTGAATTTCATTAGCATTCATAAGATCACTTTCATTCATTTCATATTGTCATTCTCACAATTACATCGGATCTATGTCTGTTAAGTGAACCTTATGAATTTTAGTCCTTATGAATATAGGCATAGGTAGACCTATACCTATATATACTGTCTTTCAGAGCAATTTCAGTCCAAATGGCCAACAAATGTCTATTAGGTGGACCTCATGTCCACTGGGCGAACATTCTTGGGTTTTCTAGCTTTCTAGCTCCACTTTTGTCTGTTTGGAGGGATATAATGACCGCCCAGCAGACATTCATCGAATACTTATAGAAATGTAAAATTTTGACCTTATAGACAGCAATATCTCTCCTTAGAGTCTTCATAGAATTGTAGAACTCGGAGTCCTCTTCGAAAGAGTACTTAAATGACCTTAATCCGACATCCACAGAGAAAGTTAGGCCTTTTGTTCCAAAATCTATCCATTTACCTAATCCTATTAATCTTAACCTATTTCCTTAATTATAACCTCAATTAACCTTAAGCAATAACACATTTAATCACTTATTCAAACATCATACTAGGTTCATTTAAAGCTTCATTCAAGCCTAAATACATCATAGGAAATTGTCTTATCAATTGTTGTCTCAAACATCACATAAAAGAAACAAACTTCATGTAAAGTCACTCCCTTTGTACAGCTTTTCCAACTCTATTTTCAGGTAAGTTTTGTATGATCATTTTGACCTAGAAAATGAGGTATTTAGGCAACACCTTCTATTAAACGAATGTTCCTATATGTCTTAAGTTTCTAGTGACAACAAATACATGCAGTTTGGTTGAGTATTATGTAAGTTATGCCCAAAATACTAAATACTGTTCTTAAATGGCCACAGCACCCAGTACTCAACTTGAAGCAAAATTTTAAAACCTTACGAGCAAAATTAAAATTCGACTCCTTCGTGAAAATTGTAGCCATATGTCTCTAATTTAATATAAATTAAAAATAATCTCATTTGAATATCTAAATATTATTATATGGCTAACATACAGATGAATGTTCAGTGGAAACTCTCCATCTAACTTATTCCAGCACATTTCATCATCAACCTTACATGCAATTCATCTCCAATCAATCGTCATGTATGTTATGTTGACATATAACATAATAGGGCAATCAATCATCATAAATGGTATTCTAACATATGATAATATAATAGCTCAATAATTCACTTTCTAGTTCAGCTCAATGTCTCCTCAACCATCAAGCTAACCTAGTCTCATGTGCAATATTTACATCCTTTTCTTCCTAATGTTCCTTTATGAACAAGCTGTCTTCTTTTAATCATAGCTCTCTCTACAAAGACCCAAATGTCATGATTCTTATGGCCCCCGAAACCAGACTTCCATTAGTCTTAATATATCAAAAAATTACGTAAAAAAATCTCCCTTTAAATATAATCTCCATCCAAATTCTGTCCTATTTCTGGTAAGAAGCATACTGGCAACCAATACTCAACCTTTAATAAATCATTATCAAGACATCTCCTAACCAAACCGTTTCACAGAAACATTAATAAGACATCATTAATCATTTTTTATGTTTTATACGTTCACTAATTCAGACTCTAAAGTCCTCAAAAATTAGGAAATAATACATGGTTCCTGCATAGTGGTCTATCAGGAGTAGTATTAGGGAAACAGACCTAACTTGAACTCTAGTCACTATTTTCTCAAGCGACTTTCACAGAGGTCAATTTAAGACCTATATCTAAAACTTACATTCTTTGAGTTTCTTCAAATTCGTGCTCTAAGGATATTAAAGACAGATTGAAAGAGAAAGATGAAATTGAAACCAGAATTTCAACTTACCTTGATAATCTCTTTCCTTCTCCTCTTCTCTTCCCCTTTTTCTCTCTTCTCATTTTCGTTTTTCTCCCTCTTCTAACCTTATGGCCAACCTTAACTCTCACTTCTATTGAATTTTCATTCATTTTCTCTAGAAAATTCAAGAAGATCAAACTAATCCATGTGTCACCATTCCATTGGTCCATGTGTCACCATTTAATTGGTACATATGTTATCCTTCTATTGGTCCATATGTTACTATTCTATTGGTACATATGTCAACATTCTATTGGTGCATATGTCATTTACTTTAGGCTCCACATTTAACTCGTTTAAGCCTCCATATGTCACTACTTATAAAGCTACACATGTCACCAATTGTAAGGCTACATATGCCACCAATTGTAAAGCTACACATGTCACCATTCTATTACTCCACATGTCACAAGTCTAAGTGCCACTTGTCACAAATTTAAAGGGCCACTTGTCATCTAAGTAACTGAGCTAATTTTCACTTATTCCCAATGCCACCATTTAATTGGCCTAATCAACCTAAATTTTCATGTATCAATTTGTCTTGCTCTTTAACATTTTTCTTAGGCTAGATGCATATATCACCTCTTCAATTACTCAATTGTAATAATAAATTACCAATTCACTAATTATAATCCATCAATTCATGTTATTGGTAAATCAAAATGCAAAACATTGGGAATGCACATTCATATCACTTTCATTTTCATTCCATACCCCGGAATATGTCAATTAAATGCATATACTATCTGAATCATAGCCTAAATTGATTCATTTATCTCAAATCCTTGGATTGGACTCACTTAGGACTTAAAGACCATCGTATTGGGTTGCGCATCATCACTTATGCCCAAGAGGAGAGGCATGCCTACGATCAGACTTGGGGGGGCTCGTTGGACTAGGCCTAGGCTTGTTTTTATTATTCTATTGCTAGACTTGTTTTAAGTTATATTTATTTTGGGCGTCCATATATTATTTATCCCAAAGTCTTTTATTATTTGACCTAGGTATAAATACCCTCTTTAGGGTTAGGAAAAGGGCTTTCTTTTTATCAGAATATCTTTTGTGAGCAGCCGACCATATTGAGAGAAGAAACCCCTCTTGTTCTTTTCAATTTAGAATTAAACATCACTTATCAACTGAAATCGGATTGTGGCGTCATTTTGATCCTAAACAACTTTCTTGGTTTGTTCTTTACCCGTTATCTAGGTTGCTTGAGAAAAGTTCTTCGCGAGCTCCAGTAGCTATATTTGAAACCCTACTTATCAAATTTAATTTTTGTTGATTCGAATCTATCCTTGGATCTGAATTTTTTTCAATCTTTGAATTCCTTGGTGCGCGTTATATACCATTAAGACCATTACATCTTATTTAGAAATTTATTTTCAAAAGGTCAGCAATTAATATCTCAAGCTGATGATACCTTGATCTTAGTTGATTCTGGATAACACTTAGGTATCCTATGACTATACAAAAGTTACCTATCCTTAGTGGTTACCATTTCAATATATCCAAATAAGTTTACGTTTCCACTGTGCAACTCTGATTCATCTCATAAATTTTCTTTTTTTTTGGGACTAATGCTTAAAGCATTCAATATGTCATAGATCACTCCCTATACAATATTCAAGCATGTAATACGAATGTGCTCAGTGTAGTATTATTTATCAAGGTAACCATATTATCAGATATACACTCATAATAACTGGTGAACTTAACCTTGAGGACTTCTACATATATCGCTATCATTTATTTCATCTCCCAGTTATCATTTATTTCATATTACATAAGTCTGTTCTAAATCAATTTAGAAATACAAGATACGTAACTGCCATAAAATTCTGATATCAGATCCAATGACACAACCTTATACTAAATCATAAGCTTTTAACATGATAGATAAATAACCATTTTAGTTCCAAGTTCAACCTCTTAAAGTAATAGAAATTTTGGTTTTCTTTCATCTTTGTTTGTACACTTTAACGTCTTATCATTTCCACCTACATCTATAGTTTTCTTAGTCAAATCTATGAAAATGTATTCACAGTTACATCAATTCAAATGTGTACAACCATAGCTTAAGACTGATGTCATATTCGATAATATAACCACGAATATGGATTCATTGAATCTAGGTCTAACTTCCTAAACCATGTAAGATATCCCCTACCTATGCAATGACTATTCAATCACATAATCGATACAACTCTTTTACTGCCCCCTTTTAATTTCCAACCCATTTTCAATCTTTACTAAATCTACTATGTCACGGTATTAACAACTTTTCATTTTCTCTCACTCTAATGGGTCATCAATCTTTTCATTGCTTCTATCAATTCATACTCTTAGTGATGTTCATGAATGTCTTATTTAAATGTAACTAAGACTGGGGATCAGATGCCGCTATGTGCTATGACATGTTCAAGATGCATGTACTTTGACATATATTAGGATAAATGCCCATGAAAGATGCTAAACCTTCACTCTGATACCAAAATGTAACATACCACTCCTATAGAGTATATACCCGACATGCCGAAGGATATCCAAGAACATACTCTTAAAAAACGGCACGTTGAGAGTGTTAAATCAATTCATTTTGTTACTTTTTATTTTTTTACTCCATCACACATAAAATAAAGCATTCCAATAATCATATTGTTCCATTTTTATTCATAAACATATACAGTCTCAAATGTCCTTATATTTCCAAAATTCACATGTACAATATACAACAGTTGAGAGATACAATCATTGATGCAACATAACTTAGACATTTGTAGGTATAATTGATCCTGACACTGACCCATATCCAAATTTAGAAGTTACTTCAACTAGACTAGCTAGATTTCTCCTGAACTTGAAAATCAATGTTGCAATTTTGATGAGTTTGTGAACTCAGTTCATGAACCATCATCAATGTGCTCACTTAAAACAGACATAAACATCGTAAGTATATAACATAGTTCAATTAGTATCTCACATCATTTAGATTCAAATCTCATATATCACATCATTAAGAATTTAGTGCCTGATCGCAATATACTACACATTCCAGCAAGTCCGTTATGAACACAAGCATTTCATATAATTATTTCAGAATAATTCAATCATTCCTGCCAATTATTCACATCATCCACATGTACACACAAACATAGCATATCATTTTATCAACTCAATTCAGTCATTCTTTGCAATTATTCATATGATACATGTAAAGATATATATATGTATATATAGCACATGAGACTCCACTTTCATTTTTATCTTGTTGTGATAGAGTGCCTATTAATTGACCCATATCTCTTGTGGATATCGGGCTTATTTCAGGTACTGAACGTATCCCTTATATATACTGAGCTTATTTCAGCCTATATCCTTTATAGATACCGGGCTTATTTCAGGTACTGACCCATATCCTTTATGGATATCGAGTTTATTTTAGGTACTGACCCATATCCCTTGTGGAAACAAGATTTGTTTCAGGCTAGTCACTCCGGTCACAACTCCTCCATCTAATCATGCACGTCAATGTCATTAAATGCATCATTTCACATTACGTGCAATCACTCGCTTTTATTCAGTAGGCACAGTCATTTATCACAAAAATTGGATCAGAGTCCATCATTCAACATTCAGTTGAGTATCACTTATTCCATACACACATTCACATTTATCATTAAAACTTGGTCCGACACTTAACAATAATGCCAAATAACACATATTTAGTCAAATACACATACAGTGAGCACTTCCAATATAGTCCTGAATAATGATCCCCTTGGACAAATGATGTCCATAATTATCGCAATCAAACCAGTAACAATTCATTATGTCAAAATTAAACAAGAGCAATTCAAGTAAAGTGAGATACATCTAAGTCAACTCATGATAAATATAACTCAAAAAGAAGAGAACACTTAATTGAGTTGACACATCTAGGTTAACTCACAATAAACTCCAAGTGAGCTATTGCCTTGAAAATCTAGCAATGTCTGGATGTTGTCGATCAACTTGTCCTTCTATATCATACAATACACACATAATCCACATATTACTAAGTTGATCAATCATATAATTGTTCGGCCATGCACATGTATATGTATCATGTTCATTGCATGCTCAATTGACTATTCTGGGTATATTTCTTTAATTCACATCTTATGATCATTCACACTTTATAACTGAGATATATCTGAATTGGACTTAGATTTACGCTTCATGTCTACAAGATTATTCTAAGTTCATCACTCAATGATTCACTAAAGTTATTCTAGCATTATAAGATCACATTATATCCAATTTTTCATTCATCTTTGCTTAATACTCATTGTTCATCTCCTTTGAATTTATTAGCATTCATAAGATCACTTTCATTTAATCCATATTGTCATTCTCACAATTTCATCAGATCTATGTCCCTTAGGCGAACCTTATGTTATTAGGGCGGGCCTATAACTATATATAATGTCTTTCAGAGCAATTTCAGTCCAAATGGCCAATAAATGTCCATTAGGTAGACTTCATGTTCGTTGGGTGGACATTTTCAGTTTTTCCAACTTTCCAACTCCACTTATGTCCGTTTGGAAGTGGACTTTCATTGGATACTTACAAAAATGTGAAAATTTGACCTTTTAGACAGCAAAATCTCTCATCGGAGTTTTCACAGAAGTTATAAAACTCAGAGTCCTCTTAGAAAGAATACTTAAATAACCTTAATCCGACATTTGTAGAGAAAGTTATGCATCTTGCCTTAATATCTATCCATTTACTTAATCCTGTTAATCTCAACCTATTTCCTTAATTGTAACCTCAATTGTCACCTTAAGCAATCACACATTTAATCACTTATTCAAGCATCACACTAAGTTCATTTCAATCTTCAATCAAGCCTAAATACATCATAGGAAAGTGTCTTATCAATTGTTGTCTCAAACATCACATAAATGAAACAAATTTCATGTAAAGTGACTCCCTTTATCCAGCTTTTCCAACTCTATTTTTGGGTAAGTTTCGTATGACCATTTTGACCTAGAGAATGAGGTATTTAGGCAACACCTTCTTCTAAACAAATGTTTCTATATGTCGTAAATTTCTAGTGACACCAAATTCATGTAGTTTGGTTCAATATTTTGTAAGTTATGTCCAAAATACTAAATACTGTTCTTAAATGGCCACAACACCCAATACTCAACTTAAAGCCAATTTTGCAAAACCTTTAGGGACAGAATTAAAATTCTACCCCTTTATGAAAATTGTAGCCATATGACTCTAATTTAATATAAACTGAAAATAATACCATTTTGATATCTATATATTAGGATATGGCTAAAATATAGTTGCATGTTCAGTGAAAACACTCTATCTAATATATTCCAGCACACTTCATCGTCAACCTTACATGCAATTCATCTCCAATCAATCATCTTGTATGATATGCTTACATATAACATAACAGGGCAATAAATCATTATAAATGTCATTCTAACATATGATAATAGTTCAATAATTCACTTTCTAGTTCAGCTCAATGTCTCCTCAACCATTAAGCTAACCTAGCCTTATGTGCAGTATTTACATCCTTTTCTTCCTAATGTTCCTTTATAAACAAGTTGTCTTCTTTTAATCATAGCTCTCTACAAACATCCAAATGCCATGATTCTTGTCCCCCTGAAACTAGACCTCCATTAGTCTTTATATATTTAAAAATTATACAAATAACATCTCCCTTTAAAATATAATCTCCATCCAAATTCTGTCGTGTTCCTGGTAAGAAACAAACTGGAAACCAATACTCAACCTTCAATAAATTATTATCAAGACATATCCTAACCAAACCATTTCACAGAAATATTAATAAGACATCATTAATTATTTTTCATGTTTTATACGTTCACTAATTCGGGCTCTAAGGTCCTCAAAAATCAGGAAATAATACAAGGTTCTTGCAGAGGGGTCTATCCCAAGCAGTATAAGGGAAACAGGCCTAACTTAAACTCTATTCACTGGTTTCTCAAGCCACTTTCCTAAAGGTCAAGTTAAGACCTATAACTACAAATTTTGTTCTATGAGTTTCTCCAAATTCGTGCTCTAAGGATACTAAAGACAGATCAAAAGATAAAGATGAAATTGAAACCAGAATTTCAACTTACCTTGATAATCTCTTTCCTTCTCCTCTTCTCTCCCCCTTTTTCTCTCTTTCTCTTCTCATTTTCGGTTTTCTTCCTCTTCTAACCTTATGGCCAACCTTCACTCTCACTTCTATTGAATTTCCATTTATTTTCTCTAGAAAATTCAAGAAGGTCAAACTAATCCATGTGTTCACGTTACAGATGTATTTGCTCTCTTTCTTTCTTTCTTTCTTTCTTTTCTTTCATAATATTTTTCACAGCATAAGAACTTGAGAACAGAGTTTCTCTAAGTATGTCTTGTACATTCAGAATTCTCTCCCTTTTTGTTGTGTGAATATATTTTTTTGTTTTTACGACTACAACTGATATTTACTATCTAAATCTCCAACGGTTTTCTTAAGAAATCTGCTTGTAGAATCTTCTAAAGTCTGTTATTAGTTGAGTCTTGTAACCAACTCGAACTAACTGATGTTCTAGTACATTCTTCAATTACATCGTCTTGCTTAAATTCGTATGCTTCGTTTGGTGTCTTTAGATTTACTCACTTCGTCTGATCCATCTTAGATGCTTTGTTTAATTAAGCTTTTACTTAAGTATCATCTTAATTTGAGGATTTGTGCCACTTACATTTATCTGCGCACTTAACAAATTCATCAAAATAGTTCACTTCTATTATTATTATTATTATTATTATTATTATTTGACTTTCATAAAAATCAATAGAAGAAGTGAAGTCTTCTTGAATTAACAGTGTTGGACCCTGTTTCCGAAACTAACGTTCGGAGTCATCATAAGACGTGAGCGTGCGTATTACCTTGAGGGTTATTTCGATGAACCTGTATTAGCCATATCCCACAAGAGTGGTGTGCCTACACCAGTCAATCATAAAAATCATAATTGAATTCTTCAAAAAAATTTTAGCTCCAATTCTCTAGTTTAATTTGAAACAAGAACTATCTCAATTGGAGCTCTATAGAAGAAGTTATGCTCAAAACGCCAAAGTATGTTCATACCCCAGTTATGCTCTCTAAACCAACCCCTCACTATCTTTCCATCAATATTTTTTTCATATCAGAACCAAAATCTACCAATTTTTTTTATGTAGGGATAGAAGAATGTGTTAGGAAACCATTGCTTCAAGAATCACTTCATTTGGTGGTCGGACAATGAAGTTATGGCCAAAAGATTCAAACATGTTTATATCCTCAATCATATTGTACCTATCTTGGGAGAATCAGCATAACTTTCTTTATAAATCTTGGAATGAGGCCATTCTTAGAATATTTCAAAGAACACTTCTATATCTACGATTTTTATGAAGACCAAAACGCAAGATTAGGCTTCTAAAAGGGGTCAAAATCGTAATTTACTGTAGCTATCCCGTGAATGTCCGTTTAACGGACATACATGTCTGCCTAAAGGACATAGACGGGCTTTGGAACCCTTTTTCACCTGAGAAGGTCTGTTGAATGGACATTGGTGATGCTGGGGGTCCTCACAGTCCTGAGAAGGTCCGTTTATGTTGACCCCCGAATGTTTTTATTTTATTTTATTTTTTTAGTTAAGCATGATTTAGATAATTTTGAGGCTTGGATAAGTGAATTTTTTTTGGGAGTTAAATTTTATTTATTTATTTATTTATTTTTATACCTATGTTAGTAGAATTTATTTCATGGGTTAGTTGACTTAAAGGTGGGAAAAAATCATAAAGGGGTATTTTGGGTAGTTTACTTAAGGTTAGAAGCACTAAGGCATTAAAGGAAAGGCAAGGGGGACTTTCTCATTCATTAAGGGTAAAATGGGAAAGGAAAGGTGTTGTTTTGTGCTAGAAAAGAAGAAAAAACGTGGAATAGGTGCAGGAAGAAGTGAAATACGAAAATCAAAAGAGAGAGAGAGGTTTCGGTGAAGTTGAGAAAAGAATAGAGTTTTAGGCTAGGTTACATCTTTTCTTAGTCTTAAAGAGAGAGTTTGAGGTTGCTCAAGAAGGGAAAAAGAAAGAGGAAGGGAAGAGCTTTCTTTAGAGCCAATAATCTCATAAATTGGTGAAGATTCAAGGTAAGTTTGATTTTTATACTTTGGTTTTATAAAAGGGTTTTGGTTCATAAAGTTTAGGAAATACATGGGCTTAAACAATCTAAAGTCAATTTTTGTGAATGTGCTTTATGGGTTCTCAAATTTGAATTCCTATTGAATTGGAAATTTGTCCTTTATAAAGGAAATCAAACAGGGGTTCAAGAGATGCAAGGGGAGCAAAAGGAAAGACTTCCTTAAGCTAATTCCAAACCAAAGATTTCAGGTGGGTTTCATGTTTATAATTGGATAGTGAGTCATTGTGTTTTCTTTTTAGTCAAGAAAATAAAATGATTTCTTCATTGCTTTATAATTGTGCCATTTGTTGCTTTTGAATGATTTGAGAAATTGCAATATGCTTGATATTTGAAATTGGTTGATTAATTGTGAAAAAGATGATGGAAGTGCATATGAAATATTTCATGTTCATGAAAGACATGTTTTGGATATGTGTCATTTGGGCAACCTGTTTACAATTTATGAAATGCATGTTATGTGGGTTTTGGTCCCTTAAGTATGTCAAGTGCACTTTGACTAAAGGCTTCTCCCACCCTGCCTGCTAGTGGCATGGAGCTCCTTCACGGACTCCCATAAGTTCAGGGCTACACAAAACCATTTTGTGGGAATGGGATAGTACGTTCTGTTCACGGCTATATAGGACCCTTATGGGAAATGTGTAGTACGTTCTGTTTTAGACCTATCCAAACCTTTCTGACGTGATTATGTGTTCATGGTATGTTGATAAGGTTGATGCATACATGATTTGTTTTATGGTGAATTTTGGTTGAAAATTTAAGAACCATGTGTTTTATGATTCAATAAGAATTTTCTACGACAATGAACATTTTAAAATGGTTTTGCATGTTATTCGTTATAAACTTGTCACCCATGAGCTTTAAGCTCACCCCCCATTCCTTCCCATCTTTAGGTGACGAGCAAGAGATCGAGTGAAAGAGAATCGAGGCATCACTCCAAAATTTGCATCTTTTGTGTTTTAAGTTAGATTTGTAACCACAAGGCTTTAATTGCATTTTGAGCAAATTACTGTTCATATATCTTTTTGTATGTTTGGCATTTTGAGATATTGATGTATTGTGGCTGAAAATGCCCACAAAAGCTTTGTAAAAACTCTTATATTTTGATGTTAATAAAGTATGTTTGTGTTTTGCCGATGAGATGACAAATTTGTCCATTGCATTTTTCAAGTTTTCCAAAAGAGTGAGAATTTGTGTTCTGATTTCGAGGGAAATACTATATTGATCTAGGCTGAATTGGATGAAGTTGCCTTCTTGGAAATTGTATATTATTTTTCTAGCTTTCCAATGATATATAGTATGATATTTTTGGACATTGGAGTTGAGATATGATTATTAGAAGTTTGGGATGTTGCATAGGATGGACTTTCGGAATAGCTATAGTATTCTGAAATTTTGACCGATTTTAGAGGTAAATTTTGGTTTAATGTCTTAATGGAAGTTGTAGATCTGGAAGTCTTCTTTAAAACGGTGTTTGAATGACCTTAATCTGATATTTGTAGTGAGAGTTATTGCCTTTTTACCAAGATAGGTCAGAGGAAGAAAAGAGAGAAGAAGTCATGATCGTGACCCGCATAAATTTTCGCGCAAGGGCACGTGACTCGCAAGGGCGAGACCCAAACAGTTTAATGGACCTAAAGTCCATCTAACGAACATAGGGGTTACCCAAACCCCTCCAAAGCCTCTCCAATGCTTCCTACATCCATTCTAACATCATATTCACTCATAACCTTCCCAATTTCACTTCTTCTAAAGCAATAACACTCCTTAAACATTCAATTACCAACTTGCGTTCATTTAAATCCCAAAACTCAACTTAAATGACTCATCACATACACAAACTCTCATCATTCAGCATAGCTATCATATACATACCTCCTATGCAACATCACCAATTATAATGCTTATATCTCTCAACTTTGATACCCCAAATTTACATACTTTATAATGTTGGAAAGCCAAGAGGATAAGCTGTAACTTTCCATAAGAACTTTGTCTAGTTCTATCTAGATTAGTACAATTTTCTCCCTGAATCCAGTGCACAATTTCTAGCTCTATGAAAAGCTTAAAGATTTAATATAAAGACTTTGGAAATCTTGAACAAAACATAATATATATATTTCATTAACATCAAAACAAATAAGAGTTTTAGAATGCCTTAGTAGGCATTGACTCTTGACTCGATCACTCGATATCTTGTTCATTACCTGAATATGGGAAGGAAGGGGTGAGCTTAAAGCTCGTAGGTAAAACTCTTATAATCGGTAACAAGCAAAAACTATTCAAAACTCTCTCAATCATAGCAATTTCTCATGAAAATCCATAAAACATATATTTCTCGAAATTCTCAACTTGTCAAACCAATTCATAACTCATATAAGTCAAGCATTCATCAAACTTGTCAACACATTTAAACACATAAGCACATCATTATGGTTTGGGTAAGTCCATGAACATGACGAACTACACAATTCCACATAATAGTCCTATGTAGTCGTAAACTTGAGGGAGTCCATGAAGGAGCTCCATGCCACTAGCGGGTAGGTGGGAGAAGCCTTTAACTTTGTCAACGTGCATGTGACATTCTTGAATGGATTACATCAAACCCACATAACATGTAATTCATGAATTGTAAACCAATTGCCCAAACGGCACATTTTGAAAAACTTGTTTTTCATGAGCATGGACTATTTCATATGCAATTCCATCATCATTTCACACTTCATCAACCAAAATCTCATACAAATCATATAACCATTTTTCAAATCATCCAAAAGCCACAAATACAAAAATTATGGAGCAATTTGAAATCACTCCTATATGACTCAAAATTCATTCACAAAATTTTCATACAAAAACATATGGCACATTCTCAAATCATTTTAAAGAACAATAAATGCACATTTTCAAGGTAGATGGAAATCATTTAATTCGATTTATTTGAAAGAAACTGTAATAGCTTATCAACTCAACTATAAAAATGCCACGTGCCTTAATTTCCTTGCTTGAAAACTTGGTCAAAGATGTCCCTCCTCTAGCTCCTTTTGCCTCTCTTGCCTCCCTTCAACATTGACAAAATTCCAATCAAAATGCATTTCAATTGGAAAACCCAAAGAAACCTATGCATGAAATTGATCCTAGAATACTTATACCCATGCATT
>JAOSBN010000005.1:28489096-28516504 GCA_027563595.1 Erythroxylum suave
AATCACATTACGTAAACAATATACATGCATATATAAAAGAATACCTCATAATGTATTATTAATAAGTCAGAATGTCAGTACAAAAGTCACATATGTCTATTGGCCTAGGGCACACTACTAACACCTCCTACACTGGGAACATGTAATTGATCATCTAAGTCTGTAGTTGACACATGATCAAAGAATGTATGATATCAATTGCTTTATTTACGGGAATCCAATCAAGAAGGAAAATTTAGGATGAGGCCTAAAGATTCAATTATGGGTGGACTAGTGACAACTTTACTTTCGTAACAGGAGAGCGAGTAGGACCTTTCTAGAGCAAATTAAGGCCTGGTTAGGGGAGCAGTGGCGGTTGATAAACTGTTGAAATCAACCTACTGAAATGATAAGTACTTATTCTCAATGAATACTTACAGGTTTGGGATTACTGTTTTGGTAACTATTGAAACGTGAAAATAAGTGCTTAGCAAGTACAGTTACAGTTGCTGAAAAGAGATAAAATGACTAAAAAGCTCATTGATTTAATAACTATTAATGTTGTATAATCAATTTTAAATTATTAATAATAAAATATTAAATTAAAATAAGAAAATATAGATAAAATATATTTTGTAAATAAAATATTTCATAAAAATATTATTAGCCATATAAATTTAAAATTATAAATAATAATATACTAAATTAAAATAAGAAAATATAAATAATATAAATTTAGTAAATAAAATATTTCATAAAAAATATATTATTAGTCATATAAGTTGAATTTGTTTTTTATTAGTTGAAGGTATAACCAAAAATAATAATTATCAGAAAGTTATTAATAGAAAGTAGAATTTTTATTGTAGAATCACTTTCCTGCTGTAACTCTATTTCTATTTATCAATTTTTGCGGTGGCACCGCACTTTCATCCAACCTTCGGTTGTTTGCCCACAGATCCAAAAATATGACTCTGTTTGAAAAGTGCGGTGGATAAATACTTATCTTCACCACACTACAGATCCAAACGCAACCTAAGGAAGCTGTGGACATCCACTATCAACAATAAAAAGAACTCAGGTTGGTAAAAGGAAAATTAACGTCGACGAATTTAGGAAACTATCAACGGCGAGTTACTCTCAAACCAAAGGTGGGGCTAACCACATCGATAAGCCTAAAGAACCGTCTATGTGAGACAAAATTTCACCGTTGTAGGATCTTCGAAAGATGGACTTAGAAACATTGCCACCCCATTTAAATGTTTCACAGGATAGGACATTACCAACCCTAACTAGCTCTTTCATTCACGAGATGATAAGTGAGCCACCCCACCCAAATTCAATATGTCTAACTTGGAGACGCTTCATGACACAATATACCTTATGGATCGTGTAGCCCAATACTAAGAAATGGTGGACTTTTAAGGATCTATACACACACCTTGAAATTTAAACCTTTCTCTTTAACTTTAGCAGAGACTATGATGGATTGACATCAAATCATCCCTAGAGGGTATATCTCAAGCTTTGGGCAACTTAAGTCATATTTAAGGCTCATCTTTTACGTAAGAAGGGCAATTTTTTATGTGTTATAGATATGTGAGGAGAACCTTAAAAAGTGCATGTAAAAGGTTTAGCATAAAAGTTACTCAAGTCTCAACCTTGAACTATGCCATACTAGTTATAGCCTAGAGAGGTCTACGTTAGCATCAATCCATATGGAGATCCTTTTTAACGGATACAGTATACACTTTAGAGGAATTGCAATAGTGGGCACAACTCTTCATCACCCTGGAGGAGGTAAAACAATCCCAGGAGAGAAATAAGAGATCATTATAGGGGATCTAGCAATAGAGAAGAAAGAGGAAATATGATGGAGTAGTCTAATATGAGACTACTTGAGATAAGAAATAAATTAATGGAAAAAGAATAGCTTGTACGTCTGGATTACATTATGAGTAATGATCATATAAATATATTAAAAGTGATAATGAATAACTATAAGGTTAGACATTTGAATAAGTTTTATCCTTTCCACTTAAACTATACACATGAGACAGAAGAATGTAAAGATTTGTAGAAAGGCATAAACTACTTGTTTGAAAAACCAATTAAAGCAATTTGTTATGAATAGATCTGTGGTTAAAAGCAATGGTAGATGCCACAATAGGTCATAATTGAGGGAATACCATGACAGATCCAACTGAGCTTCACATAGGGTCAGGGTATCAATACTATCATAGGTAAAGATTTTAGGATAAAAGAAAACTCAGCTAAAGAAGATTTTATATAGGCCTAAACCTTTATATGAAATCATCGGTAAGACAAAGAGGAAGAGGAGAATGAAAGAACAAACTATTTTTAGGAGAATTTTGAATTGGCTAATCCTAATGACAATGTTATGTTCATAATATCAATTTTGGCTACCTTTAAAATAAGAAGGAACCTAATCAACAATGATATATTGACATCTTGTTCTATAATGGCTTCATAGCTTAAAAAATCACCAAAACATATTTCAACACCATTGGTAGCTTTGGTGGAGAACAAATCCACGACTTGGGAAAGATCATGTTTTTACTTAAGTTGAGGGCTCAACTCAGGCAGCCCCTAGGTCTATATAATTATGTATGGTTCACAAACCTTTAACTTATAATGTCATTTTGGGAAGTCCATCCCTTTATTCCCTTAGGTTGTGCTATAATCCTATTAGATATTGATGGAATTCCTAGCTAACATTTGTGTACCTTAAGTGCATAAAGATGTAAAAGCTACTAGATAGTACTACTAGAGATCCCCAAAATATGAATGAAAGTTTTAGTGACAATGAAATCGATTTACAAGGAATGAGGAGAGAACAAGAAAGAACTAGCAGAAGAAATGGTATAGATGAATATGGTAGATCTAAAAGAAGCAAAGATTGAATGTAAGAGATAGATTTGAAAGATCATTTATAAAGTCATTACTGAGAAAATATGCAAATATTTTTACTAGGAAGGCTAAGGATACAACAAGACAATCCTGAGGTAGTGGCACATAAGTTAAATGTAGATCCTAGATATAAGCCTATCGAATTCTTCAGTATTGGGATCATCAAAATAAGTAAAAAGGTTGTTTCTATGAAAAATACCTAAAGTTATTTCAATCGATATACGAAAATAGGGCATCAATTCTTTCTCTCATTCTTGAATCAATTGGAGGGAGATAATGAATCTATTTATTTGCTTCTTTGCTAATAAATTATAATTCTTATAGGAATGACAGGATATGCAATTACAATAACTATACATATGATTTGAATAAGATCTGAATATTCAGAAATGACACTTTCTTTTTTATTCGGAATATTTAAACATATTTCTTGTGTTTAACTTGATCATTATTTATTGAAGGACTAGAAATATTACTTATTTCAAAAGAAGAAGAATAAATATATGTTTGATCTTGATCTTATGGAGTGAAAAAGGGGATATAATGGATTTACACTAGCCCCCTGATAATATCTAACAAGCCAAGGAATTGAAAATTTTGCTAAGAGTTGGCTTCATAAGTGAGGTCTAATATCTATAATGTCTTACCAATGTAGTGATGGTTAACAAGTTAAATAGGAAAAGTTAAACATGTGTAGACTTTATATACATTAATGCAACTTGCCCTAAAGATAGCTACCCTTTGCCTAAAACCATCCAACCAGTAGACATTATGGCAAACTATGAGTAGTTGAGCTTCATAGATATTTATTCTTTTTATAGCTAGACTGTTATGTATGGCCTTGATGAAGAGAATAATTCAGTTGTCACCTATAATGGAACATATTAGTATTGAATGATGCCTTCAAGTTTAAGAATGAAGGGGCAATTTACCAAAGGTTAGCTAATATGGTGTTCACACCCTTACTAAACAAAAGTGTAAAATTCTATGCTAAGGACATAATCATCAAAACCAAGAGTAAAGAAGATCATGTTGCAGGACTAAAGACTACTTCGAGACTATATAAAATTTAAGATAAATATAACATTGTTTAAGCCCATATTGCTTACTAGATAGAAAAATTACAATTTTAGTATTTAGAAAAATTACAATTTTAGTATTGAACATGGTCTCAAACTTGAGTATGTTATAACTTGTGTTTGTTATAATAATCGCTTTATTTAAGAGTGTTTTAATTTAATTTTTTTAAAGAAAGAAAACTTGGGCAACTTATAAGAAGAGAGAAACCCTAGGCATGATATCTAAGTCCTTTTAGAAGAGACAAGAGATTTGAGATTATCCCAATTGAATGTAAAACACAAAAGATTGAGAATTCCATTTAAAAACCTTTTCTTATCGTAGGAATTTGTAATTTTCTTTCTTTTTTTGTTTATTGATTCAATGATGATGACTAACTAATTTGTTGATGTCTAGAAAGGAGGAACTCTTGTGTCTCTTGTTTATTGATAGACTTCAATTAATTAAGGAAGAATTTTATATTTGAGAAATATCTTTATTAAGCTTAACATTGATTTAGTAACATCAACAAACTCATTTCTAAATTCATATGCATTAGTTTGAGAAAACATAATGGTAAATTGATTAAGGTATTGATATTAAGGTGTCAGAGATAAGCTTATAGAATATCTAGTCATATAGTCAAATCTATTAGAGGGTGAGCCTTGGAGCAACTGGTAAAGTTACTTTTTTGTGACTATAAGATCTCAGGTTCAAGTCACGGAAATAACCTCTTTGTAAAAATACAAAGGGAAGGTTGCGCACATTATAACCCTCCCCAAACCCCCACAAAGTTGGTAGTTTTTTCAACTAGCTACATTGACTTATAGTCAGATCTATTATGATATTTGATAAGTGTAAATTACATCGTGTTTTAGGGCATAGTTTGATATGTGTTTAGTCATTAATTCAATCATTTAGTATGTGTTTACATTAGAATTGTGTTCGTTGTTAATTATTTGTATTTTAAGTGTTTTATGTGTTGGTACAAGCTTTCAAGCTTAAATGTTATGCTTTTAAGGTACCTTGATGTGTTTGATAGTATTTTAGGGTCAACATCGAAGAACGTAGGAGTTTTGAAGATGTTTGGGACAAAATAACGATAGGCCACCATCGTGACAGAAGCACCAGACATGGCCGACGATCATGGCCTACAAGCCACAATCATGACAGAAGCCCAAGAAATAGCCTATTATTGTGGCCTGTAGGGCCACGATCATGACTTGCACCGAGCAGACGTGCAGGCACTTAAGAATGTCAAGTTTTGAGGGATATTTTGGACCTTTGGGACCTAGAAAAACCCTAGGCCTGCTCAGAACAGAAGAGTATATTTAAAGAACAAGAAAAGAGACAGAGGGGAGCTTTTGCATCAGCCATCTTGAGAAAACCTAGAGGGAAATCGTTGAGAGATAGAGGAAGACAAGAAAGAAGAGAGAAGAGGAGAAGAAATTAACTCGACGTACTTCCCAAATCAGGAGGTTTCTTGACGTCACTGCCTCCCATCATCCATTTAGATTGTATTTCCTATTTCATTTCAATTTTATTATTGTATAGAATTGGATTGAATAGTTGATGATAGGATCTAGAATGTTGAGGATGTTCTAAACTCACCTTCGAAATTTTACTCTTGAATTAATGAAATCTGATTGTTTATGTGTTTATTAGATTTTTTGTGGTCTAATTCTACAATTGTATAATTCAATAATAATCTAAGAGGGTAAATCAAATAAAAAATGATTAAATTGGAATAACAAGAGTTAGGTGATTTAATAGAACAAGAATTGAATCAGATCGAGAAATTGTGCGAAGAGAGATCTTGCATAGATTTCCGGTAGTTTATTAGGGAACTTCAAAACTATTTAAGGTTTTGGATAGGTTGTGAATTGAGAGATTGCAACCTATATATTCTAACTAGGGTTAATGGATATAACTTGAGAGAATAATCAACCCTATGATAGTTTTAAAAAAATTCGATAATTCATGATAATTTAGGTTAGCATTAAGGAAAGGTAAAATTATGTTTCTCTCAATTGGTAATTTCCTTTAGTTGATTCTTAGGTGTGTTGCAATTGCTTAATAATTCGTATATTCATGTTTGCTTCTTTATTTGATTGATTGAATTAAGTTTTCCTATTAGTTTTGTGTAATTTGAATTTCTGTTGTTGTTTCTAGCCTTAGATTTTAGGATTAGATTATCCCTCCTCATGAGATCGAAACCTTTGGTATTATGCTAACGAACCATATGCTTGCAGATTATCAAGGGTTAATAATTAAAACTTACACACAACCAACCATCGATCAAGTCTTTAGTCAAAGGCATTTTCACCATCTTTTGAAAAAAACTAGGCATAAAGTGGATGACACATCAACTTGGATATCACCGGATAATAATGGGGAATCTCAATATTTGAATGCTAAAAAGAGATAAGAGGAACAATCATGGAGGATGTATATTATAGGGAACAAAGGACTCTTGCATATTTCAGTGAGCCCCAATTTAGTTGGGGAAATCATCATCCTTATATGAACCCATACAATTCGGGGTGGCAGAACCACCCAAATTTCTATTGGTCCAATAATGCAAGTACTCATATGAGACATCAAGACCTATTTGAATTTTAGCAAGATGAATCCAGTTCATAGGATTCCAAATTAGACAAAATAATGGATAAACTAATAAACATGGAAGAGAACCAAAAGAGACTGGAAGAGAAATTTAATTAAGTAATGAATAATCATGCCACTTCCATTTACAACCTAGAGATTCAAGTAAGATAGCTTTCTCGTGAATTTTGAAAGAGAAGTGTGGAAGACTCTCTAAGTAATATGGAATTATATCAACGAGAGCAATATGAGGATACCATGCTTAGAAATGGGGAACAACAAGAAGAACCAGTGGAAAACCATACTAAACCCTATCATGTAGAAGACCAAGAGACGAGGAAAGAGGATGAAGAAAAGAATGACAACTCTCCCTATTATTCCTTAGATCTTGGTATACCATGATTAAACATCGAAAAAACTTGGGTAGGTGTCCATGAAGAGAACTTCATCATTCAGATTAGCGATGATCAAGTAAGATTCAACATGAATGATGAATTAAAGAATCCAGAGGGGGTGACACATTAAAAAAAAGATATGTTCAAATATTTTAAGGAATGAGAGGATGAAGAATAGTTGACAACAAATAACAAGTTTGAAGAAGCTATGGAAGGCTCTGTTCAAGAAGCTAAAGTGTAACATCCCATTATCCAACCCTAGAATATTGTATAAGAGAGATAGTATCGAGGAGTTAGAAGTACATTTCATGATCATGCATAATATGACATACACATACACGTGAATATTAATGTTGATACTCATTCAAATGATTATACATGCATTCATTGATATTTTCCAGGTATAATTAATTTTAATGTGATTGTGGATTATTTGTTTAGAAAAATCGAATTGGTGTCTATTAAAATTGATTTAGCAATTTTGGTGACATTTCAAAATTTTCTGAAAATTTGGGGTATTTTTAAATGTAGAAATAAGAGTCAAGTGGAAGTGTGACACTTGGTAGCTTAATAGAGGACAAATGGGAGATATGCATTGGTAACATGTGTCAATACACAACTGAGGCACCTAGTTATGTTTTTGGTAACAAAATTTTTGCATTCGGTGAACTCTTTTCTTATTCATCCATCACTGAAACACCACACTCTTCATTTTTGTGCATTTGGCTTATGTTATTACATCAACGTTACACCTTGCACAAGCTGAATGAGTAAATTGAGATTGAGGTTAGTGACCCTGAAATTGATTCTTTTGTGTTAACGTGGGTGGTATCAAGAATAAAGAAATTCTGGTTTAAGTCTTAATGTATGCGTGAGTGGTGTAGGAAGAAGCAATTTCGATTATACAATTAAACAGATGAAGGATTGTGAGAAATGGAGTTATGTCATATTTTGGAATGAGACAACATGAATTCTTAATAAGGGCGTATTTTAGTATCCTTAAACGAGATGAATTAGAATGCTAATTGGGGTTAAAATAAAGATTAGTAAAGTAGAAAATGTGCAAAAAAAATTATATGGAAAAGTATAGGAATATGTATCGCTTTAGGGTTTATGAACAATCATGAATTGTTGAATTGTGTATTGATGTTACTGAACTGAAATTGAGGTAAAATGAACAAGTCATCAACTAGAAATGATGGATTTTTTGGTAATGAATTGCATGATACTATGAATGTGATGTTATGGAAAAATGATACGATTTCATGAATCATAATATATAGTTGAAGTTGCTAAATAAATTGATTAGAGTTTGATAATTGAATGTAATAAAATTGGTATTTGAATGAGTGTAGAATGATGTTGTGTCTGAGGTAAAGAATTCTGAAAAAAATTTTGAGAAATGGGTGTTTGAATGTGTGTTGTTTTGGATAAAAAGAAGAAAGGAGGAAGAAAAACAATGCAGGGCACGATCCTGCACCTGCACGATCATGACCTTTGCTGAAAAGGTAAAAAAGAGAAGCACAATCGTGCTTCTGCAAAATTGTGACTTTGTCTAAAAATCATGATCTTGCACCTACACAATTGTGACCTAATAAGAAATGCAAGGGTGTTTCGTTTCAGTGATTTTCGAACTAATCCACATGAGATATTTGGGTTTAAATGAGATCTTAAATGAATTTAGTTGGTGTTGAATGAAAGGATTAAAGTGAGTAATGTGTATTATGGATTAAAGAATGATTGGAAGGTGTTGTAAATTGATTTTAAAGTGTATAAGGAAACATACCTGAGATTTTTTCATTAAACGTTCATAATACATGACATATATATAAAAGTGCTTATGATTGATTATTCATCTGAATGTGCAAATTAATGCTGTAAATATGTATCTGATTGTATGATATAGAAGAGCACATTGAGAGACCGCTTCCAGACATTGCTAGGACTTCAAGGCAATAAGCTAAATGGAACAACTGTGAGTAGCCTAAAATGGGTCTCACCTTGATTGTTTGTTTGTTTGTTATATTATGTAATGAATTGTTATGTGATGTGTCGTACTAGTTTCCAGACATTAAACATCCAAGAGTGCTCCTTAAATGTGAATGTGTTTGAATAAATGTTCTCTCAACTTATATGTTGAATGCTGGACCAAGTCCGATGACAAATGTGAATGAGAAAGCGAATGCGAATGTGATTGATTGAATATAATGATTAATTTTGCGTAATGCATTTCATTTAATGAATGCATGAAATATAAAGGCAGTTGTGACTGGAGTCGCCAATGAAAAGGAGCTTAAAGCTTAGACTATGGTAAGAGCTTATTGCTCAATATGTAAAATGAGTCATGTATCCCCAGTGGATAAGGGACAGTATTAATGAGCCCAGTATCCATAATAGATAAAGGACAGTGAAAAAGGCAACCGGTCATAACAAAGTAATAAATGGATGCAAGTCTTATGTACATTGCATACTCATATGATATGTATTATTTGAATGATTACAATGTATTGATGAATTTTATGGAATGAAATATGTGAAAGCTTATCGACGAGTATGTTTTACATAATTGTAATGAGATGTTGAATTGTATTGAATTTGAAATGTGACAATTGTGAACAAAGTGTTTTGTGAAATTACATGATTATAAATGAAATGATGTGAATCATGTGATAACATAAATTGTTATGTTACGTGACAAGAGTGAAACATCGATGATGGTTACCTCATTGAGTTCGCAAAACTCACCAAAATTGCAACGTTAACATTTCAGGTTTGAGAGCAATGACTTAGCTTCTAAGACATCTTAGAAGAAATTTTATGCAACTTTTAGAAAAAAGACATAGCTCAAAGGTCAGTCAACAAGGACTGAAGGATTTAGTCTTAATTTTGCTAATTCCTCATATATTTAGCATACTTTGTAGACAGAGCTATGGACTCTGATAGGTTGATAATGTATGTATAAACATGGATGTTGTTTGTAATGCTACCTTATAAATCATGATTTATGAAATAAAATGAGGAAAATTTGAGTTTTAGATATTGTGATATTTATGATTTTAATTATGATGCCATAAGTTATATGAAAGTGAAATAGTTAGCATGCCATTTCTGCCAGGCATGTGCATGCACGTCTGAGGGGCGTACAGGTATGTGTCGGACAGAAGTGGGGTGCTATATTAAGAAGAAGAGGAGATGAGGACGAATGAGGAAGAACTAAGAAAAGAATAATTTACCCTCTTACCCAGCAAACTACTGAATTCTATGGAAGATTTAGGGAGTTTTGTTATCCCCTATTTTGTTAATATTTCACTCAAAAAAAGGACATTACTGAGTTTATTTAGTTTTCTAATGATATCAATATTGTCCTTCTGATTATTTTACATTTTGCAGTTTACTTATAGACTATGAAATTGATGTTGGACGAAAATATAACATACCGCTCCCATAAAGCATGTACCTGACATACCGAAGCATATTCGAGAACATACTCTTCAAAAATGTCAGTTAAGACTATTAAATCAATTCATTTTTTTACTTTTTATTTTTTTTTACTCCATCACACATAACATAAAACATTCCAATAGTCATATTGTTCCATTTTTATTCAGAAACATATACAGTCTCAAATGTCATTACATTTCCAAAATTCACAGGTACAATATACAATAGTTTAGAGATACATCCTTGATGCAATATAACTAAGACATTTGCAGGTACAATTGATCCTAACACTGACCTGTGTCCAAATGCAGAAGTTACTTCAACTACACATGTTAGATTTCTCCTCAACTTGAAAAACAATGTTACAATTTTGATGAGTTTATGAACTCAATGAGTGAACCATCATCGATGTGCTCACTCAAAACATACATAAACATTGCAAGTATATAACACAGTTCAATTAGTATCTGACATCATTCAGAATCAAATCTCATATATTACATCATTCAAAATTTAGTACATGATAACAATATACATCATATTCCAGCAAGTCTGTTATGAACACAGGCATTTCATATAATTATTTCACAATAATTCAATCATTCATTTCAACTATTCATAGTAACCTCATGTACACAAACATAGCATATCATTAGACCAACTCAATTCAGTCATTCATTGCAATGATTCATATGATACATGTAAAGATATATATATGTAAGGCACATGAGACTCCACTTTCATTTTTATTATGTTGTGACTGAGTGCCTATTAATTGACCCATATCCCTCATGGATATAGGGCTTATTTCTGGTACTGACCTATATCCTTTATGGATACGGGGCTTATTTCAGGTTCGGACCCATATCCCTTATGGATACTGAGCTTATTTTAGGTACTGACCCATATCCCTTGTGGATACTAGGTTTATTTCAGGTATTGACCCATATCCCTTGTGGATACTAGATTTATTTCAGGTATTGACCCATATCCCTTGTGGATATAGGACTTATTTTAGGCTGGTCACTCCGACCATAACTCCTTTATCTGACCATGCACATCAATGTCATGAAATGCATCATTTCTGTGCTATCACTCACTTTTATTCGGTATGCACAATCATTTATCACAAACATCATATCAGAATCTGGCATTCAATATTCAGTTGAGTATCACTTATTCCATACACATTTACAGTCACATTTATCATTAGACCTTGATTCGGCACTCATCAATAATGTTAAATAACACTTATTTGGTCAAATTCACATATAATGAGCACTTCAAATATAGTCTCGAATAATGATCTCCTTGGACAATGGATGTTCAAAATTATCACAATCAAACTAGTAACAATTCATTATATCAAAATTAAACAAGAGTAATTCAAGCAGAGTGAGATACATCTAAGTTAACTTATGATAAATATAACTCAAACAGAAAAACACACATAACTGAGTTGACACATCTAGGTTAACTCACAGTATATTTCAAGTGAGGTATTGCCTTGACGATCCGACAATGCCTTGATGTTGTCGATCAACTTGTGCTTCTATATTATACAATACACATATAATCCACATATTAGTAAGTTGATCAATCATATAATTGTTCAACCATGCACATGTATATATATCATGTTCAATTCATATTCAATTCACTATTCCAAGTATATTTCTTTAATTCACATCTTATGATCATTCACACTTTGTAACTTAGATATTTCTAAACTGGACTTAGGTTTACATTTCATTTGTACAAGATTATTCTAAGTTCATCACTCGATCATTCACTAAAGTTATTCTAGCATTATAATATCACATTATATCCAATTTTTCATTCATCTTTACTTAATATTCATCATTCATCTCCTTTGAATTTCATTAGCATTCATAAGATCACTTTCATTCATTTCATATTGTCATTCTCACAATTTCATCGGATCTATGTCCCTTAGGCAAACCTTATATTTGTAAGGCAGACCTATACCTATATATACTGTCTTTCGAAGCAATTTCAGTCTAAATGGCTAGTAAATGCTTGTTAGGCAGACTTCATGTCTATTAGGCTGACATTTTTAGGTTTTCCAGCTTTCCAACTCCACTTATGTCAGTTTGGAGGGACATCATGTCCACTAGGCGGATACTCATTAGATACTTATAGGAATATGAAAATTTGACCTTTTAGACAGCAAAATCTCTCCTTAGAGTCTACATAGAAGTTGTAGAACTCAGAGTCCTCTTCGACAACATACTTAAATAACCTTAATCTGAAACCCACTGAGAAAGTTATGCCTCTTGCCCCAAAAATCTAACCATTTACTTAAGCCTATTAATCTCAACCTATTTCCTTGATTATGAGCTCAATTTTCACCTTAAGCAATCACATATTTAATCACTTATTCAAGCTTCATACTAGGTTCATTTTAAGCTTCATTCAAGCCTAAATACATCATAGGAAAGTTTCTTATCAATTTTTGTCTCAAACATAACATAAAAGAAACATATTTCATGTAAAGTCACTCCCATTATCTAGCTTTTCCAACTCTATTTTCGGGTCAATTTCGTATGACCATTTTGACCTAGAAAATGAGGTATTTAGGCAACACCTTCTTCTAAAAAAATGTTCCTATATGTTTCAAGTTTCTAATGACATCAAATTCATGCATTATAGTTCAGTACTATGTAATTTATGCCCAAAATGATAAAGAATGTTTTCAACTGGCCACAACACCTAGTACTCAATTTCAAGCCAATTTTCAGAACCCTTAGGGATAGAATTAAAATTTGAATCCTCCATGAAAATTGTAGTAATATGTCTCTAATTTAATTTAAATTAAAAATAATACCATTTAGGTATCTATAGATAAATGTATGGCTAAAATATAGATACATGTTTAGTAAAAACACTCTATCTAACATATTCCAGCACACTTCATCATCAACCTTAATTAAATGCAATTCATCTCCAATGAATCATCATGTATGTTATGCTGACATATAACATAATAGGGCAATCAATCATAATAAATGTTATTCTAACATATGATAACAAGTCAATAATTCACTTTCTAGTTCAACTTAATGCCTCCTCAACCATCAAGTTAACCTAGCCTTATGTGCAATATTTACGTCCTTTTCTCCCTAATGTTCCTTTATGAACAAGCTGTCTTCTTTTATTCATAGCTCTCTCTAAAAAGATCCAAATGTCATGATTCTTGTTCCCCCAAAAACTAGACTTCCATTAGTCTTAATATATTCAAAAATTACACAAAGCATCTCCCTTTAAAATATAATCTTCATCCAAATTTTGTCGTGTTTCTGGTAAGAAATAGACTGGCAACCAATACTCAACCTTTAATAAATCATTATCAAGACATCTCCTAACAAACTATTTGACAAAAACATTAATAAGACATCATTAATCATTTTTCATGTTTTATACTTTCACTAATTCGGACTCTAAGGTCCTCAAAAATCAGGAAATAATACGAGGTTCTTACATATGGGTCTATCGCAAGCAGTATTGGGGAAACAGACATAACCCAAGCTTTAGTCACTATTTTGTCAAGCCACTTTACAGAGGTCAAGTTAAGATCTATATTTACAACTTTCATTCTTAGAGTTTCTTCAAATTCATACTCTAAGGATATGAAAGATAGATTGAAATAGAAAGATAAAATTGAAACCATAATTTCAACTTACCTTGATAACTTCTTTCTTTCTCCTTTTATCTTCCTCCTTTTCTCTCCTTATCTTCTCATTTTCGTTTCTCTTCCTCTTCTAACCTTAATTACCAACCTTCACTCTCACTTTTATTGCCTTTTTCATTCATTTTTTCTAGAAAATTCAAAGAAAGTCAAACTAATTAATGTGTCATCATTCTATTGGTCTATATGTCACTATTCTATTGGTACATATGTTATCTTTCTATTGGTCTATATATTGCTATTCTATTAGTTTGTGTCACTTACTTTAGGCTCCACATGTGACTCATTTAAGCCTCCATATGTCACTACTTATAAGGCTACAAATGTCACCAATTGTAAAGCTACGTATGTCACTAATTGTAAGGCTACACATGTCACCAATTGTAAGGCTACACATGTCACTATTCTATTGCTCCACATGTCACAAGTCTAAGGTGCTACTTGTCACAAATTTGAAGGGCCACTTATCACAATTATACTTAAGCCACTTGTCATCTATTTAACTGAGTCATTTGTCACTTATTCCCAATGCCACATGTCACTATTTCATAGGCCTAATCAACCTAAATTCTCATGTATCAATTTGTCTTGATCTTTAACATTTTTCTTAGACTAGATGCACATATCACCTCTTCAGTTACTCAATCGTAACAACAAATTCCCAATTCACTAATTATAATCGATCAATTAATGTTATTAGGAAATCAAAATGCAAAACGTTGGGAATGCTCATATCACATTCATTTTTGTTCCATACCCCATATTATGTCAACTGAGTACATATACTATCATGCAATGTTTTCTAAATCATGATTCCTATGTGTATACAATATTATGCATGTGAATGAAATGCTCCTCATAAATTCGTAAATGAAATAACTCATATGACCCAATCTAACAATTTTAGGAGGCCAGATATTACAATATTTGTTTTCACATCCCATATAATTTCTATTTATACTTAAGCAACCTAAAGAAGTCATTAAAAATAAAAAAAATAGACTTTGCAATAGTGATATTAGGCAACTAATGCATCGACCAATATGAAATACAAACTTAAGGTACATAAATTTTCACTTCTTTTGATATATCAATTACATCTAAATATTGATCAACCACACCTTAAATAATATGTTTGCAACAGTATATTAATTCACCACTCCTATTTATAAGTTTGCTAATATATCTAAAAAGGCATTTTTCAAAGTTCTTTCAAAGATTAATCCATATTCTTTTACCATTCTAATTGTAGAAAGAGAGAGCACATTTATAATGGTTAAGTTGTCTTAGCGAATTAGATGCAACAATAATATTTCCTTCGAAATTTAGGATCATGATTGATTTTATAGAGCACACTGCAATTTAAATTACAAACATTTGCAATCTTAAATTTGTTTTTAAAAAGTAAATTAAAAAATATCATATTAATAAAAGAATCACTACATGATTAATCATTAAAAATATTATTTAAATGTTTGTGATTTTATCTTCTACTTTTAAAATTTGAAGAGGAATTTAAAAACCCTTATCTATACTTTCTTTTTTAAACTATTAGTATTATGAAACAAGTTTATACATTTCGAAGAAGGTAATACTCATTGGTGTATTACATCTTTCAAAGTAAGAACTATATTTAAGTAAGTATTATGTTTACATAAATATGTTAACATGATTTTTGAATTATATTCCAAAATGATTATTTTTTAACTCTTAAAATTTCAAAACCCTAAAAGCACTCCCAATAACTTAAGAATAATGAAATGCTTAGAACCTTAAAAATTCGAATACCTAAAGCATTCCCAAGAACTTAAGAAATAATCAGAAACTTAACAATTAATAAATAATAATTATTTTATATAAGATATGAGGCATAAATCATTTTATAATTAAGAGCAAAGCTAGTTTGGAACAATGTTTTAAAAATCGGACCGAATATCGAACCGGTCGAAGAAAGGGTTTAAAGTTTAGAGATTCAACCGGTAGTGAACCGTTATAAAACCGGAATATAATAAATAAAAAGTAAAATTTATAAGAATAAATAAAATAAAATATTATATTGAAATAAAAAATCTACCAATGTCTATTATTATATAATAAACATAATAAATAAATATGAGTCTAATATAAAAACTTAAAAGGGTATGAGATCTACGAAATACTCACTTCTCTTTATTAAGCTATCTTCTCTCTTTCTCCTCTGCTAGCAAAACTCATTAAATCATTCACTAAATGAAGAACAAATCTACACTCATCCATTATTGTTTTCTTCAAAGATACCCTTTCCCTTCCTTTCTGCCTTCTTTTCTCTTTCTTTGTTTTTTAAGTACGTTTGACATTACTCTTATTCGGTCCAACCTTACTTGTATAGTTGTTTTTGGGATTAAGAAGTTTTACATTCCAACAATTCAGAATTAATCTTTGTATGTCACCTAATAATTTGTTTCCCTGCAAAAGTTAATCACTTGCATTGACACATATTACTAAGCTTATCCCTGAAGCCAAGGAGATGGTTCGAGACGTAAGGTCTTCCAAGACCTTATGTAAATAAATAAGTCACTCTGATAAAGAAATAAAATAAAAAAATTAATATAACATTAGTGATTAAACCAAAGTGGTCCATTACGATTTAAAAGGTATTACTTAGTGTAAATTTAGAACAATGACTTATCGAGTCAATACACGTAAAGGTAAAGTCAATGAACTCAATTCTGATGAAAGGGTACAGTAGAATCCTGAGCATAATTTATCGCTACAATGCAGGATGTGAAATGAAACATCTATTCTGGACTCTATTGAACTTGTGCTTTCTGTTTAGGGTACGAAACAGTGCATTAATTTAATTCGTGAACTTGTGATTTTTTTAATGAAAATAAACTGATGTGATTTCCCATCTTCTTGCCCTCATGACTATATATATGCCTTTTGTTTCTTTCAACCAATTTCATGAATTCCAAGACTAAATACAACATGATGGATCTAGATAACAGCTCTTTTTCTTACTAATTATACAACTCACAAAGTTCATGAATAAGAAAAAGGAACTAGAAAGATTCCATATTTCCATGGCTGAAAAGGAAAGGCGTAGAACACACAAATCAGCCAATCAAGCAAGACCCTTTTTGCTCTTCTTCATCATCGAAGAAGACATTAACGACGTGGGTTTGCTAAAGAAGCAGTTCGCAGTTTTGCGTTTCTCTCATGTGATGCATGTGGCTGCTCAAGCTGGGGTTAGGTACGCAATGCAAAATCCTGGGTCTTATGTACATAGTAACATCGCTAGTCTTGTTAGCTTGTTAGAAGTTTGTAAAGAAGCGACCCACAACCTGCGATTGTTTGGGCATCGTCTAGTTCGGTCTATGGTCTTAATACTAAAGTACCCTTTTCAGAGAAGAGAGAACATGACAGAGGCATCCGAGAAGAGAGAATATGGCAGAGGCGACGAGTGTTTTGTGAAACTGAAACATTAATGTTTCGAGTTATTATCAACAGAGAAAGATAAAGAAAGCTGCAAATTTTGAACCTTGTGGAAGTAGCAGAGCAACGAGGAGGAAGATGGGGTGTAGTAGACCCAGATAACATAGAACTGGTATAACCGGTTGGATGAAAACCAGCCGATTCTCCAACAAATCGGCCGGTTTTCCTACTAACAAATTTTTGGTTAAAACTGAACCAACCCACTACCGGTTCACACTTTTTCCGGTAGGACCGGTCAGTCTGGTTCGGTTTTAAAAACCTTGGTTTTGAATTCAAACAAAGCCCTCTTACTCTTTAAGAAACATTTAAAATTATTTTTAATCAAAATTTAGTTAAAAGATTAATCCAAAATAATTTGAAAAGATCTTTTCAAAGAACTTTTTGTTAGAAAATTGGGCTGGTATCTGACCCTACATGTAGTGGGATAATAACGAAACTTTTTCATTTAATTTTTCAAAAATCAAGATTGTTAAAATTCTACAAAATGATTAAAATATTGATTATAATAAAGCGAGAATCATAATTCGTACATTATTTTAAAGGTTGATCCTTTTTTCGTCGTATTCCTCAAATTATTTTCAAAAGTCAATCTATCTCAACTACAGTAACCTCACAAGTATCTAACCTTTAATAGTATTTACGAAATAAGTTAAGAGAATTCTGCAATTGTTATAAAAAAGGCTAAACAAAGAGTACTAGCTCTCATGAATTTTATTATATACATTTAAATATGTATAAGAGAAAGAATACTTTTAAATTATTTTGTCATTAAATTATAACCATCGGATTGATTACAGGACATAAACTAACACTTTAATCTAATATTTATAAGCGAAAGAATACTTTTAAATTATTTTGTCATTAAATTATAACCAACGGATTAATTACGAGACATAAACTAACACTTTAATCATTGACTTTTATTAAAAATATTATATGTTCTAAAATATGACATGGAAGTGACTTGCGAGAGGAACTACTGGATGACAACGAAATATTATGCGTAAACACCCTTTCAAGAGCTTTTTCCATTGACTTTTCTCAGAAAAGAAAAATTAGTTTCGAGTTTATTACCGGATATAAATTATTATATCGTCGATTATAATTCCTAAAACGTTTTTGTATAGTGGATAATGATTTCTTTTCAGTAATTTAATTTTAAAAGAAGAGTAACTTCCTCGAACTAAAGTATCTTTTTGTCAACACGAGATCAACATAGGCGCGTTCAACCATGAGCACGCGTAAATAACAGGAACTTACCCATCAAATTATACTTTAAATATCCTTTAAAAAAAAAAACAGAGTTTAGAACTTCATGTAAAAAGACTACCTCAACCTTGTTAATTTTGGTTCATTTCTATATAACCAAAAATATCATCAGGATGCATAATTTGAATTGCAGGAACTGATATTTAAAAAATAATTTTGGTAAATGTTCCTCTAGTGATAAGCTCATGCATTGATCCACACGGTGACTCATCGATGACACATACAAACCTCGGGTCATCTTGTAACTGTTTTCCTAGTGATAAGCTCATGCATTGATTCACACGGTGACTGATGGATGACACATACAAACCTCGGTTCTTCTTATAAAACAGAAAAATCGACCCAAAGAGGCCCAATTTTGCTTTACTTGTATGTAATAACGCTAGAAAACAGAAGACAGCTGCTGGTAAACAACCACATGGACCACCAACCGGCAACCACTGAACCACAAGATATATCTATCCGTAAAAGTCGCTTTCTTTTGTAGTTTGTAAAAAATAAGGCAAATTTTTATCAGAAAGACTAGAAAAGGGAGAAACCAGAGGGTGAGCGTAATTAACAGGTGTGGGCTTCTTTTGCGACGGGTATTGTTGGTTACCTTTGACTTTAGCAGCATTGAAGAGGACTGATGATTGAGTCTACTCAAACCCCTGCCCTGGTTGTTTGGAAGGATGCAGCTGGAATTGCCGGTAAGAACCCCTCATTTTGTTTCCTTTTTTCAAATCATCATTCTTAAAGTTTCTTGCTTTCTTCTTGTGTTTCTATGGGTTTATTTTCTAGATTACTGTGCATAATGGCTTCTTTTACCCTTTCTGATTTTAGGTTTGTTCAGCTTCTATTTTCTATTTCTATCTACGGTCTGTACCAAGAATAGAGACCTTCATGTTGCTTCAACCAGAAAATTTAACGTTGTTTCGTGACTTCTGATAGTTAGATAGAACGCTCTCATTTTGGCTAAAATATTTGTGGAAGTTCGTAAAAGAGTTACTAATTCTTGATCTGACCTTTTAACTTTTTGCCCCACTTGGAAACTGCGTGCTGCTGAACTAGAAAATTTTCCTTGAATGAATTTGGAGTGGCAATCTTTAAAAAATCCATCTAGCAGATCAAGGAGAAGCAGTCAATGCTAGTTCTAGTATCTGTTTTTACCTTGGGTATGGGATCTTATATTCAAAAGTGATGATTGCAGTACCGAGTAAAAAAGGGTGCTCTTGGCCGTTTACGGATTACATGTTCGAAAATGATATTAACTATCTGGAGTTTCAGTCTGAAGCAAATACTGGAATTTAATTGCAGGGAACGTCTTCGCTTTTGGGCTATTTTTGTCACCCATGTAAGTCGTATATAGGGTTCTGATATATTTTGAATATTTTCGAAGAAAACTAGAATGCCTTTATTACAATTCTTTCCCTTAATGTATATGTGTTTTCTTCTTCAATATGTTAGACCCACATTTCGAAGAATTATCAGAAACAACTCAACTGAGCAGTTCTCTGGATTGCCATATCTGTATGCACTCATGAACTGTTTGATCTCCATGTGGTATGGCACGCCTGTTATCTCCAATGATAATTTAATGGTCATGACAGTCAATTCTCTCGGTGCGGTTTTTCAATTAGCCTACTTAATCCTCTTCATATTTTACGCCGATAAATCCAAGAAGGTGTCTTATCATTTTAGATCTGCACTTATAGTTTTTCTCTGTATTATTCTCCTCCAATTATATTTTACATCGTTAGACTTTATTGGGTCTAATTTTACTGTCAGGTCAAGATGCTTGGGCTGCTACTGGCTGTTTTCTCCATAGTTGCAATCATAGTTGTAGGGAGCATGCAAATTGCTAATAGAGACATACGATGGGTTACTGTTGGCTTATTGAGTTGTTTCTCTCTCATATCAATGTTCGCTTCTCCTTTGTTTATAATTGTAAGTCAACGAAAACATTGTTTTCCATTTCAAGTTTATCAAAGCTTTAGGTCTACTATTTCCTTCTAGCATTTTGTTTCTTCTCATTGATTGTGTCTGATGAATCTTTTAATTGTTGCAATATCTTCCAGAATTTGGTTATCAGGACAAAGAGTGTTGAGTTCATGCCATTTTTTCTCTCTTTGTCCACCTTCTTGATGAGCACCTCATTCTTCTTATATGGAATTCTGAATTTTGATGCCTTTGTATATGTAAGCTTTCTTTAGCCTTGGTCAGTTTAATCTTCAACATCATTTTCTTTTTCCTTTTTAAATATTTCATCATTTTTAGAGAAAAATAGATATACAATAATCATGGTTCTGCTTTGTATCAATGTTCATGAATTGTGCATATTTTGTTTTGCCCCAACTAAAGAGGAAAAAGAAGATTAATATGACTAGTTCAACTATTTTCTGCCTGACTTATATATACATTCTGTCCGGCATTGTCCAAGTGATTTATCTACTCAAATTTCAGGCCCCTAATGGCATTGGTGCTATGTTGGGAATTATACAATTGGCTTTGTACTTTTACTATAGAAGATCCCCAGACGACACCACGGAACCATTCATAGTATCACGTGAATAAACATCCATGTTGGCTGAAAAAATTAAGGCTGCTAACGACTCAATTGTCGTTTTTCTTATTATTATGTGAGCTGATCCTACCTTTGTGAGTGGGAAACTTCCTGTTTTGGAAGGCATCTGGTGACGTATTGCCAGAATTACTGTTCAGCTGGTGTATTGCCCTGAAATAGGACATTCAGAAATTTCTAGTTGATGGGTGGTTTTGCCAATTCTTGTTGCAACCAGAGCAACTCTGGTTACCTTTCTCCGACAGTATTACTGTTTTTTTTCTTCCCCTCTCTTGACAATAATGCAGTTTGTTTCGTTTCCAGAAGTGATGTATGACGAGGTCAAAATCTCTGAGGGTAATTTATTCTTGCTCTAGATGTAAATGGAATGAGTTGATCATTGTTCTTCTTCTCTTCCGATATACATGCAATCAAATTCTTATTTAACAATATATATATGTTACTCCTTTGCATATTGAGGGACTAAGGGAGAGAGTTTATTTGAAAAATTTGTCTTGGCACTCCAATATAATTGCTGTTAAAATTGTCTAGGGTATAAGCAATATCCCTGCCTCTCATTTCTTGACATGTATGTACAAGCCAACTCACATGCAACTTGTTTAGCCTGGTAAACGAGATTTTGGTACCACAGCATATAACCCCATCGTGTATAAGGCCATGAGAATTATTCATAGAATGGTTACAGTAGCAGCGTACAGCTGTCGTCCAATGCCTCAGCCAAACCGCACAACTTAAATACTATTACAGGCATAAAACCAGCACGGCCAATCATTCAATCAAATTATTTAGAGTGATTCTTTTGCTATGTGAAGACATTTTTCAACGGCAAGTATCAGCAGCAATGCAGTCTGCTCTACCTTGCTATTTTGTAAATAAAACTATTCCGCTTGCACTTTGTTTACAGGAATCTGACTTGCTTCAGGAGATGGAGGGAAGCGTGGCATTATCTTTCCTTTCCACAGTATCACGCTAATTATATAAAAACAAAACACAAAAAGAGGTTTTGTTAAAGTGTAATAACAAATTTTGATTAAGAAATTGATTGATTAACTCTGAACTTGGCAATTTTCATTTATTTCTGTTTCCTATAATTGAATTTTCCCTGCCTAATTACTTGACCAAAAAATTGCTCATAAAATGGGAATCTTGGTGATAAAAGTTCCAGCGAAGGATCCAGTCACGGGTTGAGACAGAAGGATTTATTTCCTTCCCCTTAGTCGTACTCTCCTTTCCTGAAGAGCCTGCGCTGATGGAGAGAGAGACTCGTCCTTGACAGAGTCTCGATCTCAGACCTTTTTTTCTTTTTTTGGATAAGTTCCTGCTTGTCTCTTATATTAATATCAGCCCCCTAAATAAGCTTAAGGAAATAACAACTGCTAACCTTAATTAGGTATCCTAATTAGGCATAACTTTTGAAACAGAATCACAACTAAAATAGGAGTGTAATAACAGAAATAAAAAATACGATAAAAGCAAGGTGACAGAATTAAAATAGGACTCTCCCTCTGCTGTGATAAAATTAAAATATGACTCTCTTGCTGTGATAGAATTAAAATAAGATCAATATTTTAAAAACCGAACCGGATATCGAATCGGTCGAAGGAAAGGTTTAAGGTTTAGAGGTTTAACCGGTAGTGAACCGCTACAAAACTGGTATATAATAAATAAGAACTAAAACTTATAAGGATAAATAAAAATAAAATATTTTATTGAAATAAAAATACAACAATGTCTATTATTATATAATGAACTAATAATAAATAAATATAAGTCTAATATAAAACTTAGAATAACAATAAAAATTCAAATTGTATTTTTAAAGGAAATTGTGGCTCATCATCACCAAAAGCTCCAAATTCTCTAACACTATTTAAAGATTCGTAAACTATGATTTCATTCAAAGTATTTGCGTCAACTTCTTTTATTGCATTAAAATAAATTACAAGTTAGTAATGTGTGAAATTATTCTCAATTGTAAACTTATAATGCAGTATATTTTTAACTTAAATAAGATCAAAATAATATATGAACTGATCATCAATAGATGTTCTTAATTCATTCGTTGTGACAATTACATTTTCTTTATAAATCATCTTTTCAAGTTCATTATAATCAAGATCAAGCGATGGTCTACTAAAAAGTATAAAAAAATAATTAGGTATACTATTGGTAAGGCAAAAGTATACAACTTAAGTAATTCTCATTATCAATTGTAATAAAGAAGACAATAATGGAAACACACAAGATCAACAGATGTTACTCACTTATTAAACTTTGCTCCAGCAATTGCTCCACTTCAAATAGCCTAACCAAAATATCACTAGTTTTCAATTTTGGTGTTTTAGATCAACAAATTGAATAGTTGAAAGAATATATAACCCAACTATCAAAGCTAGAAATTGATATGAAACAGAGTTCTAAATATTACAAAAGTTTTTTCTAAAAGTTTTAATTTTCTTTTAGAGTTCCAAATGTTACAAAAGTTTGTAAAGAAAAAAAGTTGGGAGTTTTTATTTTTTAAAATAAAAAATTTTAGACATTCATTCTTTTCCATCAAATAAAATTATTTTTAACGTTCCACTTTTGATACAAAAGCATGTTCCAGACTGGATTCAAGTTTGTGTCTTCTTTTCCATTCCACAGATATCCGACTAGATCTTTTCTCCATATTTCTTCTTTTCCTGATACTATATCAGTTAAAAAGACAACACTCGAGCTCAGAATATGTAGTTTCTTCTTTTACTAATTAATACTACCAAAGTCTGTGGTCTTTGTTTTGACAAATTCAATATATATTCTTCAAAATCGTATAAGGGTCAGGTTTTATGGGATTTCTTGGTGATCGTTTGCAATAAATGTTAATGTTTCCTGTTATTACTTAACACCTTTGGCATTAAATAGAAACAACAAGAGTGCCTCCATTTGAAAACTTGCCAAGATCTTCATTAGAGGCATCTCATCCCAGCCCGGAAGGTGTGAGTGAGAAACTTAAAACTTATTTCTTCTTTGATTTTCTTGGTAATTTTGTCAAAAGATATTAGCTTTGTTCATTTAGATCCCAAGTTATGAGTAGTTGTGAGTGTCAAAAGGCATAGAGATCTCAAACGTCAAGAAAAAGAACAAACTGACAAACTTTTGGGTGGCAACTTGTCTCGTCAGAGTTTTATAACTATGTTAAAGACAAGTCAATCTACTTTAGATAATACAATATTAAATCGATTAAAGAAGTTTATTTTAAATCATCTTCAACTCTGCAAACACTGGAGAAAGCTGCCGGAACAATTTACGTTGTCATCTGAGACCTAATCCAGGATGGCGTGTTAGATGCATTTGTCACTTCCAGTTCATTAAAATTCAATGCTCACAACGTTGACTGCAGTGAGTATGCATTCGACAATGCTTAACCTGACAACCTTGGGCTCATCCCAGACTAGTAGCCAAGATCCAAATCTCCATTATACATCATAGTCTTGTTAATGAGGTTGATATCTTAATGGATGTAACTAATAATGTTGTTCTCAACGTTGTGTCTATACTCATATAAAGGTGCAGGGTTGTTGATGGAAAAGATTTTTAACACTTGAGAAGAGCTCGATTTCTATATCTATGGAGGTAGTGAGAGATGGTGAAAAGAAGGTGATGAAGAGGAGAGGAGAAGGTCGATGTACAGTGAGAGACCGGTTGAATCGATTAGACAAAAAATTAGCCGATTCGTTAATAAACCGGTCGATTTTAATACATAGAGATTATTAGGTGAAACAGAATTGAACCACTGGCCGATTCAAACTTTTTGCGGTCAGAATGGTCGGTCCAGTCCGATTTTTAAAACCATGAATAAGACTCTCCCTCCCTCTGCTGTCTCAGCTGATCAACCGTCACTTTTGTTGTGTCTTGAGTAAATCTTTTCCACGAATGCATCATTACTCCCCTCCTCGAAGTTGAGCTTGGGGGAATAAACATCTTTAAGGATCGTAAGGTCCTCCTATGTAGCGTCCTCAACAAAATTATTCAACCAGCAAACCAACCCTTCCTGCTTGCCCCTATTAAACTAGACCCATAGAATGGAGTGAGGAACAGGATTAGGTGGCCATCCATGAAGAGGAGGTAGGGAAAAAATCGAGTGAGGGACCTCGCCTTTGATTACCTTCAGCAAGGAAACGTGAACGACATTATGGATAAGGCTTTGCTCAGGCAACTCCAACTTGTAGGCGGGCCAAACTTATGAGAATTAAAATAGGACTCTCCTTCTACTGTCGCAGCTGATCAACCATAAATTTTGTTGCGTCTTGAGTAGATCTTGCCCACGAAGTCCTCACTCGGTCACTAACAATAGACTTAGGGACACCATGAAGCTTTATAATTTCCTAACTGAATATCTCAACTACTCTCTTTGCAGATGTTGGCTACCTTAAGGGAATAAAGTGGCCATATTTAGACAATCAATCCACTACCACCAAAATCAGTTCATAATCGTGTGATTTGGGTAGGTCCCTATAAAATCCATAGAGATATCCTCTTACACCTATTGAGGTACTTCAAGGGGTTACAACAATCCTATAAGAGACAGTGCCATATATTTCTGCTTTTGAAAAACCTCACAAACCTTCAAAAATTCCTAAACTGCTCATTTCATCCCCTTCCAATACACATTGACTGCTAGACATTTGTATGTTCGTAGGAAACTAGAATGTCCACCCAGAAGAGTACTATGAAACTCATATAGCAAAATAGGAACCTATGTGGATGTAGACGATAGAACTAGCTGCTGTTTGTGAATGTGATGATAGAACTAGTTGTTGTTTGTATAACAAAATGTCGTGTTTCAAAGAGAAGCCTAGGCAAGATAAGGGATATTGCTGTAATTGCCACACAATGAGCTGCAACTTAGGGTCTTGTTAGGCCTCTTTTGTTAATTTTTTACTATCCACCCATAAAGGAGAAGAAACATCCATCTTCAACTCTGCCTCTTCTTCCATCCTAAACAAAGCTTCAACTACTCTATTATTATTCCCAAGTTTATGTCTCAACTCGAAATTATACCTAAGAAGTTTGGCCATTTAGCTCTATTGGGTTGGAGTAGTTATCCTCTATTGTAGTAGATTCCGTAAGGGTTAATGATCAGTACAAACTATGAAATGACAGTTTAATAAATAAGGCCTCCAATGTTGATCTGCTAGTATTAATGCCATTAATTATCTCTCATAAGCTAATTTAGATGATCCCTTTTATGATAAAGCTATATTGTAAAACAAAATAAGTCTCTCACCTGGCATCAACACTACCCATGTACCTTTTTTTGAGGCATCACACTCTCTTACTGTTGGTTTATGCCCTATAGCCAATCGCTTTGGTTGTAGTTTAGTGACAAATTATTTAAAGGCATTATTTATCTTGTACATGTTTAGATGTATATGATAAAGTCCATGGAATAATTGTACATTGCAAATGAAATTATAATTATGAGATTCATATTGCATTTATGTATTATTCCTAAATGTTCCTAATCATTGTTCTATTAATATTGGACATTAATAGAACGTAAAAAGATCAGCACATATTTTGTTTTTTCTTATGAAGGAAGTAGTCGATCTTATAAGCTAAAGTATAGAGATACTTAAACAAACGTGTGGATAATAAGTTCACTGAACGGACCCGATATGAGAAATCCATTTGGAACATTACTTGTGTGTCTATGGAATTCTCATTGTGATGATTGTATAAGTGATCCTTTGACTTGAGATCACCAAAGTTATCTTGTAGATGGATTGCTATGTTTTGATACTATCTATGACCTATTTAGTCATGGGTTATTCAATAGGTAGTCATTGGATGTAGCATGAACTATATAGAGGTAGTTGAGTGATTAAGATAGGATTCATCACCCTGAAGTAATTAGGGATAATGTTTCGTTGCTCTTGATTAATATTGATTCGGAAAATCCTTGGCCAAGGTGGAATGATATTTTGTAAATAGTTTACAAATATCATTAA
>JAOSBN010000005.1:28517806-28531279 GCA_027563595.1 Erythroxylum suave
TTAATTTCAATTAAATTACTAAAACGTCCAAAGCTTATTATAAATAGGCTTGAGCTCTATGGAGCTAGCACTTCATGTTTAACCCTTTCTATAAGAGTTACAGAGTTCTCTCAACTTGTTCTGTGGATACCATTAGAGGCTGGACACTTGTGCGACTACAGTGTTTGAGACAGATCAGTTTCAAGAATGGTTCGAGGGATACGACAAGAGAAAGATCAAGCTTCGGAATAAGCTTCAGAATAAGGTACGAATAGTTTAATAAGTAACTCATCAATGATTAGGATGGGATACTTATATGAGACTATTACGTTGTTGAGCACCCTGTAATCTACACAAAATCTCCAACTCTGATCCTTATTTCTCACCAATATTACAGGGCTTAAATAGGGACTAAAGTTGGGTTTAATTATTACCTTGGTCAACATCTCTTGCACTTGCTGCTCAATTTCCTTCTTCTATACGTGAGCATATCTATAGTGTAGCAACACCCCACTGCTGTAGATTTCATACCGGGATACCCTGAGGACATTCCAGTATATAATCTATAATAATAGCATGTTAACTATCTCACATTTACTTTATAACATGGCAACATATCCAACTTAATCATGACATTAAATATTTATGTAAAAGTCACAAAACACATTATTAAAAAAACTCAACTTTGCATTTCATTCATTCATAAAGGTTTACATTGAGTCATCAAAAACTAATATTTACAACCGATATACACAAGTTCTACATGGCATATATTGACTACTTAAAAACAACTATAACTCCTCGATTGCCAATCGACATACCTTTGAGCTATATTTAGTCTAAACAGTTCTTCTAGAAGATCTTAGAAATCTAGGTCTCCTGTCTCATACCTGAAAAACCACGTTACAATTTTGGACAAGTTTGCTAACTCAATGAGCGAACCATCATTAATGATCTCACTTCAGGCATAAAACACAAATATCATATAACCAACAATTACAATAAGACAAAAAGAATGTCATACACATCACATAAATTCTTGAAAAACTTGTACATCGTAATCAGACACATTATCATAACATATAACTTTTAGATCACAACTTCAGAAAAGATTTCACAAGAAAATATTTCATAATCATAAATGTTCAAATGCAGATGCCGATGAGACTCCAGATTTGTTATTATTTGTTATGATTGAGTGCCTTTCAAATACAGAAGTAGATACTGGCCCATTGGGCCTAGTCAAAATAGGAATCATGGAGTAGGGCTCTACGTGCAAAATACTGAGCTTATAGCTCTTTCAAACTGGCTACTTTGATCACAATGCCTTTATTTGAGCATCCATTTTATGAAATGCATCAAATAATAGAATATGCCATGAATAGCATTCACTTATGATGCACAAACAAAATCTCATATTCCTCGGACCTCAGTCCAGCATTCAACTTTTGGTGAGCATTCATAATTCAATGACAAACATATGTCATTCAAATGTCAGATGCAAATATAACACTTCCAATTCATTCCTGACTATTAAACTCCTCAGACTATTCAAGTTCAGAATTCATATTCAGTTCACAACAGTTTAATAATTGAAAGTTAAACAAAATAAATCAAACAATCCTAGGAAGATCATCTAGGTTGACTCACAAACTCTCGTTTTCATTTATTGCCTTGAAATCTTGGCAATGTCTGGATGCTGTCGCTCAATGTGTTCCTTTAAAACGTATCATAGATACACATATCACAATTTAGCACAAATATACATTTATTTATGCACATTCATGTATACTGAATACATATAATTCATGTTCATGACAATTCTGGGTTCCTTATCATTATTATTGTCACAATAATCATTCATGCATCAATACTCAATTTAACAATCCAGATTTGTCTACTTTCGGGTCTACTTTACATGATTATTAACATTAGTAAAGTGAAGTAATTTGGCAATACTTCCTTATGGAAAATTGTTCTACCATGTCTTAAGTTTCGAATGACACCAAAAGTCATACAATTTGATTCAATATTCTATGAGTTATGCTCACAATACCACATATTGAGTACATTTGAACTTTTGGCTAGTACATGATCATACCCTCGATAGTGTACAACTCATATCTCTCAATTACCATATCCAAAAATTATAAACAATATACCAATCAAAAACTAAGAGAATAAAATACAACTTTTTGGAAGACATCTTTGTCTAATTCAACTTCTATCAATACAGTTTATTCAACATCAACAGGATATGATTTTTGTCTTATGTAGTACTACAACCTCAGTCAAGACTCAATTTCTGAAATGCTTAGAGATAGAATTAAAATTAGAATTCTTCAAGAAAGTTGTAGCCATATGACTCTACTTTAATCTTAATTAAGAATAAACTCATTTGAAAATCTATAGATCAATATATACCCAAAATACCCAAGCTTGTTCTATGAAAATATTCCAATTCACTTACTCATTTTCATCCTAAATTCATCAATCAAATATTTCCAAAATGACTTCATATGGCTATAGATTTTTATGTAGATGAAGAAAAATGTGTTATGAGTTTTTTGGTTCAAAAATCAAGTCATTTGGAGGTCAAAAGAAGAAGTTATAGTCAACAGAATGAAGGATGTTCAAAACTGTCAAACAACAGTATACCTTCACTACAAGCACGACCGTGCATTTCCAATTGATTCTCAAATGTTACGATCATGCTTGTGCAACCCCTTCGTGACCCTTTAGAGTCACGATCATGCACTACCTTTTATTCCAACTTCTTCCAGCTTTTCCCAAAATGTACTTTGGGGTCAATATTTCATGGTCATTTTGACAAGGAATATGAACGATTTAAGCAAAACGTTCCTTTGAAAAATTGTTCCTTTATGCCTTAAGTTTCTAATGAAGCTAATTTCATGCAGGTTTGTTTAGTATTCTGCAAGTTATTCTAAAAATACTACAGACTATTCCCAAACCTCGATAGAATTCCAAAGTCAACTTCAAGCTAAAATTTGAAACTCTTAGAAATAGAATTCAATTTCGATAAAAAATATAACCCTATGTCTCTAGTTTATTCTAAATCAAACTCCATCCAATTTGGATATTCATAGATCAAGTTATGCCCTAAATACAAATATATTTTAGTAAAATGCTACATATATCATTCTCCAGCTCACTTCAATCTTTCATCTTGTTAAGCATATCGCCGAATCTACTTCTTCCTTCACCACCCACACATGCATCAATACCATTCATGCATGCATCAATCCACAAGCATGAAAATATACACCATTTACGCATGCATTCATTAACAAACCTTAAAACCTTAACATAAATTATTTACACTATCACAAAACTTACTTGACTTAAGCTTCTCTCTCTCTTCTCTCTTCTCTCTTCTCTCTTCAGCAAAATTTCAAAAATGCAGAGAGCAAATGAGAAGCTTTGGTGGATGAAGCAAAGGAAAGAAGAGTGAAATAAGTAAAATCCCAAATGGCTGAAGGCTTGGAAGTGTTTTCGGTGATGGATGAGCCAACAACACTAACATGCACAAGTTAGATGGGTGAGCATTAAATGAACTTTAATGGTAGAGGATTTCGGTGGAGACAAAAATAAGAGTTGTAGAAATCTTCTTACCTAAAAATGTAACTTAAGTGGCTCATTTGTGTCTTGACATATGTCTCCAATGCATATGTTACATTTTTCCACAAGATAAGCTACCATTTGTCTCTTAGTTATAGGTCCACATGTCACTCCATAATTTATCCATTTGTCAACTAATGATTTGTCTCTTATTTCAATATGTTTCTTAATCTAAAATACTCCCAATATTCAGAAATTTCTGAAATATCCGAAATGCCACCAAAAATTACGAAAATGATTCTAATACTCCCAACGCCTCATATGGAGCCATATCGATACTACTGTGATACTGATTGTTATAAACAAATTCAATCAAAGCTATATACACATCCCATGCTCCTTGAAACTCCAAAACACAAGCTCTGAGCATATCCTCAACAGTCTTAATCTTCCTCTCACTTTGACTATCTGTTTGAGGATGAAATGCAGTGCTGAAATTCAGATTGGTACCCAAAGTTGTTTGTAGGCTACTCCAAAATCTTGAAGTAAATCTATACAATGGATATTGGAACCACATGTATCTCACTACTTTATTCATATATTTCTTAGCTAATTGATCTAGTGAGTTACTCCCTCTCACTGGCAAGAAATGAGTCAACTTGGTTAATCTATCAACAATGACCCAAATGACATCATGTTGTCTCGGAGTCCTTGGCAAACCCATTATAAAATCCATCGTAATTCTCTCCCATTTCTACTATGGAATAGGCAATGACTGTAACTTACCAACTGGAGCCTGATGCTCTGCTTTAATCTGTTGGCAAGTCAAACACTTAGCCACATAGTCAGCCACTTATCTCTTCATCCTTGGCCGCCAGCAAGATTGTTTCAGCGTGTTATACATCTTGGTAGGACCAGGATGCATAACATAAGCTGCTACATGTGCTTCCTCCACAATCTCTTTTCTTAGATCTTCAACATTTGGTACACACAATCTCTGTTTCGTTATCATCTCTCATTTCAAATCCAAAATGCGGATTCACTTTCAACTTCTCAATTAACTTCATAATCTCGGGATCCTTACACTAGGCTTTCCTGATTCTCTCATACAATACTGGTCTTAGCTTCAGTGTAGCTATCAATGCCTCATCTAGCCCCAATTTCAACTCAACATTCAGTGTTCTCATTGAACTAAGTTAGGCAACCTCAATAATTGTACCTGAGCCACACTGCTATTTGACTTCCTACTTAATGCATTTGCTAAAACATTAGTTTTACTAGGATGATACTCAATTATGCAATCATAATCTTTCAACAATTCTGTCCACAACCTCTGTCTTATATTTAACTCTTTTTGACTCAGTAGATATTTCAAACTTTTATGATCAGTAAATACTTAAAAGGTTTCACCATACAGGTGGTATCTCCAAATCTTTAGAGCAAATACCACTGCAATCAATTCTAAAACATAAATTGGATAATTAAACTCGTGAGACCTTAACTGTCTCGATGCATATGCTATTACCCTGCCATACTGCATTAGTACAAATCCTAAACCCTAGTGTAAAGCATCACTATATACTACATACCCTCCAGATCCAGATGGAATAGCTAACACCAGTTTTGTAGTTAATCGATGCTTTAGATCCTTAAAGCTTCATTAACAATCATCATTCCATTTGAAAGGCACATTCTTTCTCAAAAGCTTTATTAGAGGGGTTGAGATCAGTGAAAGACCCTCGACAAACCTTCTTTAATAACCAGCTAATCCAAGAATCCTCCGAATCTCTGTCACATTTCTTGGAGTTTCCTACTTTACCACTGCTTCTATTTTCCTTCGGTCTACTTGTATACCTTGTCCAGACACAATATGATCCAAGAATACTACTTGATCAAGCCAAAATTCACACTTACTGAACTTGACATACATCTGTTTCTCTCCTATTATCTGTAGAATCAATCTTAAATGTTCTGCATCTTCCTAGCTACACTTCGAATACACCAAAATATCATCAATAAATACAATCACAAAGCAATCTAAATAAGGTTGAAATACCTTATTTATCAGGGTCATAAAAGCTGTTGGGGCATTAGTCAATCCAAAAGGCATCACCAAAAACTCGAAGTGCCCATATCTTGTTCTAAATGCACTCTTTGGTATTTTCAACTGATATTATCCTGATCTCAAATCTAACTTTGTGAACACTTGAGCTCCTAGTAACTGATCAAGCAAATCATCAATCCTCGGTAATGGATACTTATTCTTAACTGTCACCCGATTCAATTGCCGATAATCAATACACAATCTAAGGCTTCCATCCTTCTTCTTCACAAACAATACTGGAGCTCCCCAAGGTGACACACTGGGTCTAATAAAACCCTTATCTAATAACCCCTATAAATGGATCTTCAGTTCCTTCAGTTCCACAGATGACATCCTATATGGAGGAATTGATATAGGAGTGGTACCTGGAATAAGATCAATAGTAAACTTTGTCTCCCTTTTTGGGGGAAATCCCAGTAGTTCAGTAGGAAACACATCTAGAAATTCCTTACTAATAGGAATATTCTGAATGGTTTGTTCATTTCGAGTATTAACTATGTGGGCCAAATAAGCCTCACATCCACCTCGAATCAATCTTAAAGCACTTATAAATGAAATTAGTCAGGCTGACACTGCCTGACTAACTTCTCGAAACACCGCTCTTGGCTAATTAGGGGAATCAAGAACTACCTTCTTAGTATAACAATTCATCATTTTATGAGTAGTGAGCCAATCCATGCCTAAGATGAGGTTTATTTCCCTCAATGCATCCACTCTTCCCTCAATACTCACCCCCTAACGACCTGGCAAGTCAGAACAATGTTAGACCCTAGCTCTTAACAACCTATATAGTAAATAGAACTTAGCAATAAAACACAACAACAAAGCAATAACAGAGCGCACCAACAATAGTAATAAAAGAGAACAATAGTATATTGAATAGTAGTAGCAAAAGGGAAAGAAAACAATGGAGACTCCAAGAGTTCTACCCTCACTAACAACTGCAAAGCCTCAATCCTAGCTAATAGCTTCCAAAAGGAAAAATACACGATAATCCTTTCTTCTCCCTACCCTCATTGACCTAATAGATTTAGTTATCTTTATTTGCTAATTAGCCCCTTATTCATTGCTATTTAGTCCCTCTTCTCTCATTAACCTCCTTTTAGCCTTCCTAGTATATACTAATAGAGGCCTAGGTATAGTGTTACTAACAATTGGTTCTTGGTGAATTGTGTTGAATGAAATTGAATTTGGTAATGCATTGTGTATGTTGATTCTTAACTGTGGAGTTAGTTTGAGTAGGAAACTAAGAATATTGATTAAAATTGGTGAATAAAATATTGTTAAATAAAAATTGAGAATTAGGATTTAAGAAACAATGTTGACTAAAATTAGTTAAGAAAACAAAATAATGATAAGCATTACAAATTGAATTATACCCAAAATAGATTAATTTATACTTGAATTATGTGATTAAACAAAATAGGTTGCAAACTTATAGTTGCGGGTGTATTTCTTTAGTGTTGAATGGTGAAATCATATAAAATGAGTTATATAATATGTATATGTGCAATTGTGTATGTTGAATTGTTAGTTCTTGAATTATTGGTGAATTGTATTGGATGAAATTAAATTGTGTAATGTATGTTTACCTTTGATTGTAGAGTTAATTTAAGGAAGAAACTAAGAATGCATGGAGACTCTCAATTTAATCATCGAGTAAGAAGTGGAACTCAACACCAACTTCAAGTATCATTCAAAATGTAAGAAGATTGGTTTACTAACCTTTGTTTTGTAAATGATTTCCTCTTGTTTTGCAAGGTCAAAATGGATTCAATTCAAACATTCATGAAGACTCTTGACAATTTCAAAAGATTTTCTAGATTGTGCCTTAATCTAAGCAGAAGTCACTTTTTAATCTCTAAAGATGCCTATACATTGGAATGCACTCTAAATATCCTCCACTATTATATTTAAGGCTACCTCTTCCACCAAAAGACTCAACTTCATGAACTGCATACAGCTCATTGAAAAAATTAAGAAGAGAACCAAGTCTTGGGTGAATGAGTTCCTGTCATGTATTGGTAATTTGCAACTTTTCAAATCAGTCCTCAACTCACTTCACATATATTTAAGGTCCCATATGTTCCTATCTCAAAACATCATCGAAACAAATGAAAGGGTGTTCAAAGATTATAGAGTCATCGAGATGGTGCAAAAGGGGCAGCTAAAGTCAAATGGTCTGACTTGAACTTCCCTAAAAAAAGGAGGACTTGGCATCTCTTCAATTAAGGCAACCAATCATGCATTAACCCTCAAAAGATAATGGAGGATATTAGTAGATAAAAACTCACTATGGATATGATGGTTACACTCATACTTCCTCAAAGACATATGTATATGGGAAATCAACAAAAACACCTTAAATTCTCATTTCTTGAACTAGTTACTAAATTTGAGGGATATGATCCAAGATGACGTTTCTTGCATAATTAAGAATAAAACTGATCTCCTTTTAGTTTGACAATTGCTCATGCCAAGGTCAACTTCTTTGCTCTCTGTACACCTCAGGAACTTCATTAATCCTACCACTTCACAAAAATAAGTTCATTGATCAATGGCAATTCCTGGCAGTTCCTAACGTATTAAGACACTTACAACTCACATACCCTCTTAATCCATCTATTTCAAATCTACTAGAAAGAACAACTTGTACACAAACTATGTAATAAACTCATCAAGGACTTGCTAACAAGACGATGCTTTAAAGTTGATTGGCATAAGATCATTTGGAGTAAGGTCTTAAACAGAGTCACCATCAAAAACAAACTTAATACCATTATCAAAATTCCATACCTACAAGTTGAGAGGACATGTCCTATGTGTTTGGTATAGGAGGAATTATCAGACCACTTATTTTCATGTGCCCTTTTACTAATAGCATATGGGAATTTGTTATAATGAAATGCCTATGGCCTACTCCAAGAAACTCTCTCACAAATATCACACAATGGCTTTCAAACTAGGTTGTTATCTCAAAACCTGACAACTTTGCTTTGGGATATTGTGTGTACATCATCCGGAAATGAAGGAACTCCAGCAGATTTGAAAACAAAAGCTCTTCAGTGGAGTCTCTCACATCAGCTATTATCAATGGGATTGGGGAGTTGGTACTGTTGAAAAATATTGGCCAGAATTGCAGCTCAAATTTATTGTCTTCTCTAAATATGCGATTTAGCTCTTCTCTTCACTTGTTTCTGTTTGTTGTAAGCATATGTAAGAAGGCTTTGTAACCTGAGTAGGGGTACCCCTAAATACTATGTCTTGTTTGTAATACTCTTATTTATTAATTACATTCCATTTTTCATTTTTTTAAAAGTCGGAAGGTCACAACCTTCTTTAACCTTTTCAAAGCCACAAGTCAATGCTTTTCGCGTGGGATCTACTTTCAAATTTATTAATATAATTTCTAATTTTAAATTTATAACTTTAAATTTAGTCGAATAAGGATATACTCTCACCGTCCTTCCGAATTGAAAGGATCCAATTATATGATGATCATCTGTACATATCCTAAATCATTTTGTTAGTGTACGTAGGTAATTTACTAAACATTAACCATAATCTCTATAAATTCCGATAATAATATTATATGAACCGAGAACTGTGGGAGTTCATCATTTAACGTTCCGCCGGTCTTCGACTGCCCTTTTAACGTGCTCCTGCTTTCCGACCAAACACAGGACTCTCAACAGCTTTTCAGCTCCCTTTCAAACGTGCTCATGCTTTTCCACCAAACACAGGATTCTTAGCAGCTTTTCAGCTCCCTTTCAAACGTGCTCGTGCTTCTCCACCAAACACAGGATTCTCAGCAGCTTTTCAGCATCTCGACTAGTTTAATCTCACCGTCATCCCAGCATAGAACTCTTATATGCTTGATTTGTTTCTTTAGAAGTTAATCAAATCCCACGCACATCAATGTATATTGAGAAAAGAATTAGTTGCTTATAAAATTCTAAAATTGGGAAGTTTGGTTGGATGGAATGATTCCGTGCAGATATCAAAATCCACAAATCAGTACCTTCATTCGTTATTTTTCTACCATACGACTAAGAATTATAATGAAATAGGTAGGTTAAAAGCTTACTCCACTCAAATAGAATTAGAAAAAGGATTAAACTATTCAATTCAATCCAATCTACCATATAATTGATATCGGTAATCTCAATGAAAAAACAAAATTTACTAAGGTTAAATTGGCCCCTACGCTAAGATTCTGGATGAAAATGCAGCTTGCCGTTTCTCTCCGGAAATACTGTTAACAGTCTGAAACCAAGCATTACATTTACAGACTTGCTCAAAAAAATAAATCTGTAGACCTTCCTTCTTGAACCAATACTTATCCAATTAACAACAGTGTAAGAGTTAGCTGCAAGCTTGCAGATGACCGCATATGTAAACCTACTAAGAGTTCACGAGTAAAGGGACAGCAACTCGAAATGTAACAAATGCATGACTACAAAACTAAAACTAAGACTTTCTAGTACAGAACAATTTGACCATGCTAATAATAAACTGGTACGGACAAAACAGTAACATGCTACTATGTGTAGTCATCCCATGCAGAATAGTGCCTCCAACTGCTTCTTTTGCCTCAGGTTCTTTTGTTCGGCACAAAAACATACTTGAGCAGGGACTCTTTAATTGATAGCAACTCAGGGAACTCTTTCTTCAACTTCGAAGCATCCATCTCATTGTTGCTTCTCGGGGCAACTATCACCTTAGCTTGCTCCTCTAATGTGAAGTTAACCCATCTAAAGTTGGGGTCAATGTACTCCTTGTACATCTCCAAAATTTCATTGTGGCTCACCACACCTGGGTTTGTGAAATTCCATATTCCTCTCAAGTTCCGCTTTGCCATCTCAATTGAAATAGGTAGAAGTTCATCCAAGACAGTCATGCTATTGGGTATATTAACAACTTTGCTGTATCGGGAAATCTTAGTAATGAAGTTGCGGGGATTCTCTAGATCTGATGATATTGGCATCCTAACTCTCAAGGTGCACGCATTGTCATATTCTTCTAGGAGTTCTTCCACCTGATTAAAATTCAAGGAAATGCAATTCCAGGTCAATATCACAGGTTTAAATTATTCAAGAAAAATGTAAAAAAGCAATTCCATAGTGATAAAGTACCATGGCCTTGGTCTTTGAATAGAAAGAACCAGTAAAATTGGCTCTGTCTTCCTCGGTGAACCCAATGCCAGAGCCTTGCGGATGTTTGGCATCATACTCAAATATGCATCCTGTAGCAAAGTTCATCATCAGCAGGTTATGATCTCTGCATACATCTGCTAATGTCAAGGTTCCAGCAACATTAGTTCGAATAGTTTCTGTCTTGTGGGATTCACACCAATCAACATTGGGTCTACCAGTCACACCAGCCGCGTTAAAAACATGGGTTGGCTTTACACTCTGAATGTCTGCCAAAAGTGATGATCGATCTTCTAACCGCCCCCTACCATATTCGAAGGAAATACCTTGTTTCTCACACAACTTACCAAGTAACCCACCTATCCAACCTGTCCTGCCATAAATCAAGAACTTAAGAGAAGATTTACGAGGAGAGCCCCCACTACTAACTTTTGGTGATGGAACCACCATTCTGGTCTGACTAGAATTACTTGCAGCAAGAGATGCAGACTTGTTCTCTTCAGACCCATCGAAGTGCCTACCACCAGGCATCATCAACATTCTTGGATGTGGAAGCAGGGCTCCTGAGACATCACCCCACCATTCAGGATTTTGAGTATACCATTCTATAGTCTTCCTCAACCCCTCCTCCCAAACAGTTCTCTCCGACCAGCCTAAGTTCGTCAGCTTTTGATCATCAAGGAAGTACCTCTGGTCGTTAAATGGTCTGTTCTCTACAAATTTTATGCTTGTATCCGAGTCCACAGAGAAAAGTTTGCAGATGTCTTTTGCCACATCAATCACTCTCCTTTCCTTCTTGGTCCCAATATTGTAAACATGGCCTACTTCTCCTTTGTGAAGGATGACTTCAAAAGCTTCAGCAACATCCTCACAATACAAGTAACTCCTGACATTCGAACCATCCCCATGGATTGGAAGAGGTTGTCCTTTCATGGCCAAGAGGATAAATTTTGGAATTAATTTCTCAGGAAATTGATTTGGACCATAAACATTGTTTCCACGGGTAGTAATCACAGGTAAGCCATATGACCTGCCATAAGCCATAACAAGCATCTCAGCCCCAGCTTTTGTGGCAGAGTAAGGGTTCGTTGGCAGGAGTTGAGAAGCTTCATGGTTTCCTACCACAGCATCCTCATCTGTCTCCCCATAGACTTCATCCGTGCTCACATGGATGAACCTCCTGATCTGGCCAGTAACCTTGCAGGCTTCCAGAAGAACATGAGTGCCATAGATATTGTTCTTGGTAAACTCAAAGCTGTTACCAAAGGAGTTGTCTACATGTGTCTGAGCAGCAAAGTGCATGATTGTGTCAATTGACTCAGTGATAAGAAGATAGTTGACAAGGTCAGCACTACCAATGTCTCCCTTGACGAACTTAAAGTTTGCAGATGATTTTGATGGAAGAAGATTTTTCAGGTTCGAGCAGTAGTCAAGCTTGTCAAGCACAACGATTTTATAGTCTGGGTAGTTACGTATGAGTCGATTGCAAACATGTGATGCAATAAACCCAGCAGCGCCAGTGATGAGGATGTTCTTTGGGGTATAGGTTGCCATGTCTAAACAACCTATATAATGTTTTTTAAAAGAAACAAGTCAGATCTGAATATTCAGAACACACAAGTTTCACAAACATAGTTGAGCTTATATAAATAAGCACATGAGAAAAACTCGTAAAATGCTAGCTTTCATAGTTATCCAGAAAAACTAAATTACGTATTAGGATCAAAACGCAAACTATCCCATTAGAAATGCTGAAGTCTCAGAAAGAAGAAAAGAGAGATTGCAATATGATTAAAGTTATCGGGTAAAATAAATCGAGGTAACTTTAGCTTTAAAGGCTTGATTTTCACTTCGTCCCGCAGTTCTATGCTCTAAAAACAAAACATATATCGCTCTAATCGGATACATAAAAATAAACAACCGCCACGAAATGATTCGCAGAATTGAGCATCACAAGACGAAGATCTACGCAAGAGAAAACTTTCGGATCCGATCATGTGAGGAGAAGAAAATAACAAAACATTACGCAGTTCGTTACTAGATCTAGATAGAATGAGGGATACCCGGATCAACAAAAGCCAAGATCAAAGTTTAAGAAATCATTACAACAAGATAAGAATACATACAAATCGCAAAACAAAAAAGTTGGAAGAAGAAAAGAAGAAAGAAGGGAATGAAATTGACTTACAGATAATATGTTAAGGTAAAGGTGAAAGGAAACTTATGTCGGAAACCAGGCAATCTCTTGGACAAAGAGTAAATGAAATGGAGAAGAAAATTGAAGAGAGGGAAAGCGGAGAAGTCAATTCTTTAAATACAAGTCCCTGCTTTCCAGGGTAACCATTCTTTTATATAAATATGGAATAAGTTAAATTATGGTGTCGGTTACAGTCTGCCGCCGCTTTCAAAAGACGCAAACATCATCCTTCGGATCAATGTTGTGAATATCGTACCGGGTTCGGTATTAGATTCAGTTCTGGAATGATACTATAGTGATACCGGTCAATACCGGATACCGTACCGGGCAATTTTTTACATTTATAAAATAGTCCCTGAAATTTTTAAAATTTGAAAAATAGTTCATTGATATATTGTACAGTTATATACTGTACAGTTTACTGTTTACAAGTTTACATCAACCCTATTTTCAAAAATCAT
>JAOSBN010000005.1:28533862-28546106 GCA_027563595.1 Erythroxylum suave
ACTTTACGATGTCTTAATTTTGATGACAAACTAATAATAATAATGTTAGAAACAAATGAACGTTTTAACAAGTGTGTGAAGTGTGCAGAAGTGAAAGAACAACAACAGACGAAATGCAAGCTAGACGAAGTGCAAAAACAATACAGACAAAATGCAAGCCAGACGAAGTGCAAATACAAAACATAGACGAAATGTAAGCCAGACGAAGTGCAAATACAAAACACAGAGGAATTGCAATCTAGAGGAAATGCAATCTAGACGAATTGCAATCCAGAGGAAATACAATCTAGACGAAATGCAATCCAGACGAAATGCAATCTAGACGAAATGCAATCTAGACAAAATGCAACACAGACGAAATGCAATCCAGACGAAATACAATCCAGACGAAATGTAATCTTCATGAAATGCAATCCAGAAGAAATTCAATCCAGACGAAATGCAACACAGACGAAATGCAAACCAGACAAGGTACAAAACAAAGATGATACTCAGAAGAAGTTACGTCAAAACATTGGACGGTTACTTAGTTGAAGTTAGTTACAGAACTCAACTAACTAACGGTTGTCAAGATTCAATAAGCAGTTGTCAAGATTCAAAGAAACAGTTAGAGACCGAGACTATAAATATCAGTCGCAGTTGAAGAATATCAAGTGAGACAAGTCTGACAAATTAGACAACTATTTGAAGAAAGCTTTTGATCTTTGAGCATACTAGTGTTTACTTAGAGATTCAGTAGTGAGATTATTAGCAAGCTACTTTTACTGTAACAAAACTCACAACATCTTTCTAGTGAGAGAGAGAAAAGTTTGAGAGCCTGAAGAGGCTAAGTTAGAGGAAAGAATACTTTGTGAGAGAGACCTGAAGAGGCTCTAGAAGAAAAAAAAGAATACTTGTATCTTTGTGAAGTATAGTGGAATACTCAGACGAACTCTGAGGACTGGACGTAGCCCATGGTTTGGGGTGAACCAGTATAAAATCGCAGTGTCTATATTCTTATCCTTTTTACTTCAGTTTATTTTTATTGTTAAACGTGACTGTAGAAGTAATTTGCGATTTGATTCAAACACAATTTTCGTATAAACTTTGTGATAATCTTTTAATAAGTTCAAGAAGTTCTCATTATTCCTTTTGATTTGTATTTATGAAAAGGATACACCATTTAACCCCCCTTCTTGTGTATCTAGTTTATCGCATACAAGTATCTTATTGACGTGTGATTTACTTCATGCATGAGATTGGAATGTTTGTAAATCCTTTAATTTGGTTAGCAATGGAGAGTCTTGTTTTAATTGCAGTTCAATGAATCATTGAGAATTGAAGATTTGCTTGACTAAACCAAACTAATTTGTGTTAGATAACTCTTGGAGCTTGGTTCCATAATATCTCCTTACAACATGTTGAATAGGCAAGAGGACACAAAAGCAAAAAAGGGAGGAAGCAAGATACAACTAAGAAGAAGCTAAGGTAGGAGAAGCAAAAAGTGGGAAACCTCAGAAAGCCCTACAGGAGTTGCAGTAGTTCGAGAGCTTCTCTCTTCCTCCATTAAGAAGTAAGTCTAAAGTATGCTTTTTATAAATTTACTGATTAATCTAATCTCTTAAAGCATAATTAAATTTAAGTTCAAAAAGAGGTATAAAATATTTTAAATACTCATCATCAAATTTATTTAAAACCTCTATATAAAGCATATTAGAAAATTTGGAAGTTTGCATCTTGTGAATGAAAAATTGCAACATTTCTAGATATATTTTAGCTTCTCTTTTAAATTAAAGATCCAACTCTAATAAAATTTATTGCCCTAAAAGAAACCATCTATTTGGTATTTGTTTGTAATATTGCTTCATAAATATATCTTTATGATTAATAGACTTAATTAGAAAATATTATTTTAAATAAGTAACCCATAATTAATGTATAAGTTGTTTAAATTAAAGAAGTTGATATGATAAATACAAGCACCAGAACTATAGTGTTTTGCATTGATTTTTTAATTATGTAATATTGATGATATATTTTTACATATAACTTAAGTGATGTAAAGTAAACTATGTAACCCCTATAAAAGGGAAGAATTAGTGGGGAATGAGCTTGTGGGAAACATGAATGAGGTCATCAATAGATGTTAGTCTAATTAGTTTGCTTTTGTTCTAAGAAGATCAGGAAGAAAGAAGAACAAAATTAGCTCCACTCAATAGCTAATGACAATTGTGGCATAATATAAGGGGCTTAAATAGCCTCAACTATCAACCATCAATCTATGAGTAAAAGACATGTACATTTGGCCTTTTGGAGTCAAAAATAAAGGAGAATAGATACTAAATCTATATTTCATACATGAAAACTAGAATACGATCACATTATCATAATGGAGTAATTCTAGCAATATATAATTCAACCATTATGAAAGTTCATTCCCATAAGTCCAATCTCATGTTATACACTTATAGAAAACCTTTAAAGCCTCTAAGCAGAAGGTAAGAAAAAGAAAAGAAAAGAAAAGCATTATGGTATGAATTATATGATATGACACCAAATATGAGTGATGAATAGCTGATCATTAGTGATTTTAACTACACATTCTACACTTTAACTTTAAAGGGGAAATGAATTCTCAAGGCCCATGTAAAGAGTTCCAATCATTTTAGTAGAGAATTGAAGTTATAGATATAGCTTATGAATGGAACCACTTTACTAGGTCTAATAACTAATAAGGAAAATGGCTCTTAAAGAGGAAGCTTAATAGTGCCCTAATCATCAACAAATGGATGTTGCTCTTTTAGATAAGCAAACCCATATTTATTACCCTCTTGTCTCTGACTATAGCCTAATTGAAGTGTATAAACTTATAAGCAATTAGGTGACGATTATGCCTTTTAGATTCTCTAACTTCCTAACCAAGTGCAATAGTTTTCAAAAGGTTTTTAAGGAGGGAATCAACACAAATATTGAAGGGTATAAACTATTTAAATATGTCACAATTATCAAATTTGTAAAAAGCAACCTCGAGAAATTGCATAGGAGCATTAATATCTACAAAAACTAAGTAATTATACAACAAAGAGAGCACTTGAAATAATTCAAATAAAATTATCTAATGATCTAAAGAACAAGACATGAAGGAATGATGAAAGCTTAGCATAAGGAAATTACCATTAAGCACTAAATGATCATTTCTCAATTATAAAGCAAAAATCTAGAATTTAGTGTCCAAAAGAATGAGACAAATGTACCAAATTTTACTTCAAAGAAATATATGGAAGAAGGAGCTTTAATAGGATAACTTGTATAACAAATAAATAGGGAGTAAGACTATAAGGATAAGACAAACTCAAAAGGATAGCTAAAAGTTTCTTCATAAGCTTATTTGGAACAAAATTGGTGTATGAATCCTCGACCCAAACCCTTTCCTAGGACTAGTTATCACCATAGATCTAGCTCAAAGCTTAATAAAAGAATTTGAGCCAACCTTAAGGACCTTAACCTTAACAAGGCCCCTAGCTTTGATGGGCTCAATACTCATTTCTTTAAGCATTCATGGCAATGGATCAAAGACAAAAAAGTTGATTCATTGTTTGAATTTTCCAATAAGGGATCAATTCTAAAGGAAATCAATCAAAACTTTATCATCTTGGTACCTAATACTCTAAATTCAAGTGTAATAGGGGAGTTTAAGCCCATATCTTATTATAATACCCTATACAAGTTCATTTTCAAAATGTTGGTTTCTAAACTAAAACCAATCTTGAGATTTTTTATTTCTAAAGTACAAAGAGCCTTTATATAAGGTAGAAATTAGGGGATAACATAATGATAACTCAAGAGTTGTTTAAAGTTATATAAGGAAGGGAGCCGAGAGGCTCTTTGCTTTAAAAGTTGATTTCAAGAAAGCATTTGGTTTGATAAATCGAGATTTCCTTATTCATGTCCTTGAAGTGAATGGACTTCTAAGGAGATTCATCAATTGGAAAAATCAAGGCTTAATTATTACAAACTATAGTGTTCTTATCAATGGGGAACAAACTCAGCAGTTTAAGGGTGAAAATGGAATAAGGTAAAAGGATCTTGTATATTATCCAAAGATTTAAAAGTTATTATGGGAGAACTATCATATATAACAAAGATGAAAATGTTCTAGTGCTCTTTGACCTACATAGGGGTTCAAATTATAGCTATCAAGCCTTTCTATAAAGATTGTAGACAACATTATTAGCATATGGAAATAATAATTAACAAATACAATAAAAAGCTGAGTTATGTTGGAAGAACCTAATTAATCAAACTAGTCCTTAGCCATATGTATAATTATTGGATATCCTATCTAGTACTAACTAACAACATGGCTAAAAACACTAGGAAATTATTCAGAAACTTCTTATAAAATGGTAATGCACACAAGCAACATAAGCTACAGTGTTATATAGTAATATATGTTTTCCAAAGAAGTAATGAGGTCTGGGTATAAGGTCTATTCAAATATCTGGCAAAGAGGATATGGAAGCTTTTTAAAGATAAAGAGGCCATTTGGGTTTAGTGGATCCATACGAAACACTTATATGAGCAAAATTTTTGGGAAGTTCCAAAAAGTCAAAACTACTCTTAGATGTGGCATAGTATACCTCAGTTAAGGAAAAAAGTGGTTCATGCTTTCAAGAACAAAATTGGAAATGGTTAAAAAAAGGTTTAGATTAATGACTAGAGCAATAAGGGGTCACTCTACTTGTATCTTGACCTACTTCACTCAAGTTACATGATGAAACCAAATGCAAAGGTCAGTGAACTTGTTGACAATCAAGAATGGAAAATTAAGTTAATAATAGTCTTTGAATAGTTAACTTAGGCGCTTCTAAAGTACATATCAAAACTAGACATAGAGGACGAGATTGTCTGGACCTTGCATCCCTCAGGGAAGTTCACAAACCAATTAACATTTGAGCTATTTAAACATCTTGAACTTAAAGGTATGCTAGTAGATGATTTTGGTTTTTAGGAAACAACATTATGTACTTATCTTCTAACTAACTGATAGGTGTGCATTGGTACATGTTTTTATAGGTAATTGACATGTGTTTTCTAGCATAATTTTTGTTTATTGTTCTAGTTTAGGATTCTTTCTGTATTTTTCATTAAGTTTGATTTCCATTGTTGTTCTTATGTGTTTGATGTTAATTGAGGGTAAGAATTGGCTACTTTTATGCACGAAGAAAGAGGGAGCAACTTGGAGGGTGAACTAAAGATCAAAGAGGAGAAGAAAAGAGGAGTAGAGCTGAGGCCAATTTCCACGATCATGGGGAATTATAATCTAAGGCTTAATGCGGGGCTTCATTAAACCTAGGATTTTTGGACTATTTAAGCATCATTAAGCCTCCATTTTCAAGAGAGACAACACCCATTTGTAGAAACACCATCCTTGAGTGAATAATACATGTTTGGAGCTTTGAGGAAGGATTGAATACAACGATCATCATCAAGATTGGGAAAAATAGCACTTTAACACCAAAAATCCAAATTTTGGCAAAGAAGAGGAGTCTTATATTCAATTTTTTGTTGCTTTGATTTCTTTTAGTCTGTGTAAATATGGTTTATTTGAATGTTGATGATGTTATGGAGACCATGCTAGGCTGATTTCATCATAGGGATTGCTTTTGAACTATTTTGTAGAATTTCTATTATATTGAATTGAATGAAGTGTTCTTAATGATTGCTGTTTTTAATTGTTATCTTTCAACAAATCGAGAGAGTGAGTAAGATGAAATATGTGTAAGATTGTACAATGAGAGTTGGTGACCTATAGAAGTACAATTTTCATGTTAATTGAATAGTTAGAAGAGAGATCTTAACTAGTTAATTGATCACCCATAGGATAGTTTAATAATTAGTTGAATCCGTAGAGTCATTGTGTAGGTTGAGAGATCGTCCAAGTGATTCTTATTAATTCAATTAGGGAAAAATAGTTAAACCTTAAGAGAGGATAATTAGTACATTAGGAAATCTAGGGTGAGACACAATTCAATCGATAAAATAAGAGGGAGACAATATAGGAAAAAAGTAATCTCTAGTCTTAGATTCTTGAATTCCAAATTTTCTGCAATTGTGGTATTGTTCTTCATTCGTCATTGATATTTTAGTTTTAATTTAATTTTCCTGATTATTCACATTTAACAAATTTTTTTTAAACAAAGTTGTGTCTAAATTAAGCGGTGTCTAGGCATCAATCCGTGTGGGATCAATATCCGCTCTGTCTAACTGTAAGTCACGACCTATTCACTTACAATTTTTGGGCATAAAACAAATAGATAGGTTTTGCTGTCAACATTGGCCTTGAGGAACAAAATAGCTACCATAATAGATTTAAGACTTTAACAACTATTGATCCTTATTAGATCTTATGTTCTAGTTTCTTTGGGATAATGAACCAATTTTTGTCAATGCTTATATACTAAAATGTTAGAAAATTAAATATAATTTTAACTTTAATGCTATTGGAAACTAGTGGAAAGATATAATCAACCAGATGAGTAATAGCTCGATGTAGAGGGGCAATCTCATGCTCCTTAAATTGGCTCTATACACCAGAATCTATAAGGTGTGTCAAGAAAGAATCATGAGGATAGTTAAGCAAAAGCAAAAGAATGAAGTAAAACATAAAGATGTTTAAGTAAAAACAAAAGAAAAAGAATGAAGTAAGCTTCCATATAAAAACAATGTTAAAGGTTAAAGAGTACTTCACATTATATTTAAGAAAACAAACATTAACTTCTAAAGTAGCAAATCAGTCAGGAATTATGTAACAAAACTAGTTACTAACAAGATCTCCAGGATGGGAAAGGTTGTAAATAGTTAAACCTTATGAGTATAAATTTTCTCTTAATATATGTAACATTTATGCATGTAAGTTTGTAGGAACCATATGTGTCACTCCTTATTCATTTTGTAAGGCTTAGGCTTCTTTTTGGACCATATTTCTTTAATTTCTAAAAATAATCTCAATACTATCAAATCAAGTTGAAACTAAACTACTCATTAATGGTTATACCTATTAACTTAACCCAGTTAAATCTTGAAGCAATCTACCTTATAATGAATGCTCTTAATAATCTTTCTTTCATTGTGTATTTTATCAAATAATTTTTTTTGTAAATCAATAAAATAAATTATAATAACAAAAAGTTATTTACAAACTAGAAGAATGCCTAAGAGGCAACTCTCGACCATTCACTATATGAAAAGCCCTACCTATAGACATGAGGAACTCTTCTGGTAATGATCCGAACTACCCAAAAAGACTACCCAAACTTTACTACCAACCATGATGACCTTGTAGAAATGTACATCTTAACCAGAGCACATACTCTTGCAAGCAAAACATAGTAATGCAAAGTTAAAATAGTCAGTCTTGTTCTCAACCTATCCAGAAGTTCGAAACCTTTCTTCATGGGTAAAGCTTTTGATTTTCTCCTTAATGTGCTTATTAAGATAATTTTAATTTGATAAATTTACTTAACTCATATACTATTTAAAATTTTCTTAAAATAACCACTCCCTATACTTAAATTATGTATTGTCCTTATCAAACAAATAATAAGCACAATCCTTTGTGTTACTTGTAATTTTTCTACATATGGGCATTAGCGTATTTATGAACTATTATAAATTCAATACCTTATTTTGTTTTTGAGAAATTGGGACTAGAAAACCTAACCAACTAGGATAGCATTCAATAAACTGATAGATTAATCAAATATCCTAGGGAATTATTTAAGAAGTTTTCTAGAAATTAAAAAAGTATTCCAAAAAAGTGAAAAGGATAAGCCTTACAAAAGTTCCAATTAGAGTCTTACAAGCTAATCATGAACTCATTGATAGCTTGGTTCAAACAAAGAAATCACTAACCAAGAGCAAGATACAATAAAAGGAGCAATTACACAGCTCAACAACCCCAAGGTTTTATAAAAACAATCATATTACTCAACACATTAGTAAGCACAAACTGTATTAGTATATAGTTAGTTGAACCCCTATATTATGGTTACATTCCTTGTAATTTTTAATCTTTAAATTTGATTAGAAATTATTCTTTTATCATAATAGAGTATCTAAGTTAAATGTATGCATATCAATTTTCTTGAGCTTGAATATTCTCTACTTCCTCTCCTTCCATGCCTTATAAATTCCTATGCTTAAGGTTAGTCTTAGAAAAGTGTGATTGTCGTTTGGAAGTGATGCATTTGACATTACATATGATGTTATCTTAGTCTTTAGCTCTATTAAGGAAGTTACAAGCAACACGTATTTTGTACCATAGGTATTTAGAGTAGTTGCATTTAAAGAAATAGTGTTCCTTTGTCTCTAATTCAACAATATAAAGAGTGCTTTAAGGATTAATAATTGAGTTGGTTTATACCCTATCTACTATACTTAGTCTATTTTGAATTGCTAGCCATATGATAAAAGCTATGTTTGAAAGTTTTCTTATTAGTGGATATATCTGAGGAGTATCTAGTCCATATGAATTTGCCCTTCACATTCTACCTTAGATTGTAGATGGGTAAAGCCTCTTATAAGCATTTTAATCCTCTGAATCTAATATGTGACTCACCCCCATTTATCAACTCCTTCACTTTAGCATTGGGTTTTAGTATGTAACTCAGGTGAAAGATTTCAATTAGTAGGTACAAGTAGGGATGACAATAGGCCTAATTTGATGCTAGATTAAGGCTCATGTAGCAAGCCTAAGCTCAGGCCCAATTTGGCTCAAGGTAGCTTAGTCCAAGCTAAGTTGGGTCTAAATTATTTTTTAATTTAAATGTTAAAACAACGTGGTTTTACTAATATATGTGCTAGCATAAGTTTGAGATAGTCTTAGGCTTGAACTTTTTTTTAAAAGAGGGCATGGCGTTTAGTTGTTAATGGCCTGACCCATTTACCTCATGCTGAGTTGGGACGGGTTGGATGGGCTGGGGCCCTATTTCCATCTCTAGGTGTAAGGGGCCTTTATCATTCCAATTATCAAACCAAAGGTGGGTTTATTTGCAATTGCTAACTGTGTATTTGACTTTTTTAAACATCATTTCCCTTAATCTGAGTATTTTAGTAATTTATTAGAGAGGTTTCGATATCTCTTAAAATCCTAAAGATTTTTGTCCTTTTAGTGATGCATATGTATTCGTTATACCCATAAGTTTCCTTTGTCAACTAATAGTTTCCTAGTTCTTCTTGTAAGAAGGAATTTGATTGTGATTTGAATCCATCTTAAACCTAGACTCATTAATCTTTGACTCGAATAATTCCTTCTAAACTATCTTGGCTCTTAAAATTCTTGTAACCATCACCATTCCATAAGAAATTCCTTAACATTCTTTTAATATTCTTGGATATTTTCTTACTTAAAACCTAATGAGACATCTACTAGATGTAGAGATTATCTAAGATTGATTTGATTGGATGGAGTTGTACAACATAGGAGAAGCTTTTGTTACATCATTGATTGGTTCTTCTTTTAACCATTTAAAAAGGTATTTTGTAATCTTTGTAAGAAAATCTTGTAGTTTTCATAGGAATCCCTACGTAAGTGAAGGAATAGTTGTTATAAAATTATCAACCTATTAAAGAAGCTAGTTCCCTATAATATACTGCATCCTTAAAGAACATTACAAAGCTATTGTTAGTGTTTACTTTAACTTGAGAAAGCTTTCAAAATTGATTGATGAATTTGAGAAGGGTGAGAACTATGCAAAAATATTCTCTGCTAAACGTCAATAAGTCATCTGTAATGGAAAGTCAAGCAACTTCATTACGTTACATGAAGGAAGGTTTGTTCTTAATGTTTAAAGCTATGAGTCTTAGGAGCAATTCCATATAAATGGACAAAAGATAAGGGAAGAGGGGTTCCCTTTCTTGACCCCTCTTTTCCCTTTAAACTAGTGAGATTATTCCCTATTAATAAACACACTAACCAAAACATTGTCAAATATTGCTTTATCTGATTTGAGAATCTGACAAGGAATCCTCTAATTCTTGAATAATCTTTTTCTATGTTTACTTAAAGATTAATAAAAACAAGGTAATTTTTATAAAATAAAATAAAATAATTAAGAAAATGTATGTATTTTTTTATACATATCAGAGATTAATGCATTTTATCGACAACTTGATAAAATTTCTTAAGGTTGTTAAAGAAAATATGTTAATCGATAGCCTCCTAAAGCCTTCAAAAGCACAAGAGGGATTAAATATTGCATTACTATTTCCTAGTACTTATTTGCACTAGTCATGTAAGTCTTCAATAGATTTCTTAAAAGAGTAACTAAGAGATCCAACATTTCAAATTTCACTAAATGTAGGAAAATAAGAATTATAAAATTAATTTTTACTGAGGACTTAGTCCTCCTATCTAGACTTGATTCCAATTCAATCACAACCATCGTAACTGGTCTAAAAACTTTCAATAAACTATTAGGCCTTGAAATTATTTGTACCAAGAGTGAGACTTATCTATTTAAAAGTGCATTAGATCAGGAACCAAATGTGATGACAATTACTAGTTTTAGCTTACATCATTTTCTTATGTTATACCTTAACATTCCAGTATAAGCCTTAAGAATTTCCTAAAGATACTTCTCAATATTGATAGACAAGATCCACAATAGAATATCAAGTTGAAGTGTAAAGAAATTGTCATTTTCTAGAAGATCTCAACTTATTGCTTCTATGTTGAATTCCATTAATATTCATTAGGTTGCTCATATTGCATTTCCTATGCCTCTAATTAAGGCATTGAGAAGGCTTTTAAAAAATTTATGTCTATTGGGAGCAAGGAAATAAAAAATAAAGGTAAATAAAGGGGACTAAGGTTTGTACTTCTAAGGATGAAGGTGGTATCCCCTAAAAACTCTAAACTTAGTGATGCTTACCAAAAGAATTTGAAGGCTACTAAGGGATAAACAATCTTTGCGATTGAAGTGGATACATAAATTCTACATCAAAGGAAAGAGCATACGGAACTTCCAAATTCCAACAGTTGCTTTCATAACAATGAAATTCATTAGGAAAGTTAGTGACAAGATTAGATTGGAGTTTGTAAATCTAGTTGGTAATAAGAAAGCAGCAAGTTTCTTGACTGACAATTTGTTGTTTGTAAGGCCACTGGACATTCTAAACTACTTGGCAACCCTTAAATCACTCATAAACCAAAAGGAAATAGTAGTTATGGAACTTAGCGATAACGAAATCATCATACAATATTTAATACCAAGCTCTATCAATTCATAAATCACAAACATTAGACTTGCTAATGAAGAAGACCCTATAATATGAAAACATACAAGATAAAGAAACTTTACTAATCAATATTACAGGAAATTTTTTAAAGGAAACGAAGATCCCTTAGACTAACATATTTTGGTTTATGCACTTACTACCTCGTGTAAATACTATCTTATGGATGGCTACGAAAGGCAAATTGCCAAAAATTGACATAGTAGCTAAGTTTGTAATCTTAACTAACTAATGTGTACTATGAAGGATAAAAAGAGCATCAATCACTTATTCTTTCAATGTGACTTCACTAAAGAAAGATGGAAAAAGGTACTAAACAAGTGTAATATAGCTTATTCTCTAAAGGAGTTGATGGAGATAGTTAGTGGTGTTTTGCAATACGACATTGTGGTAAAGCTAAAAATGTTATTTTTTTTCTTATCCTTATTATATCATATAATAGCCATATGGGATATGATAAGTGTAAATTGCACCATATTTTAAGGCATAGTTTAATAAGTATTTAATTGTTAATTCAATCAATTAGTATGTGTTTATGTTAGAATTGTGTTAGTTTGTTAATTATTTGTGTTAAAGTGTTTTTATGGGTTAGTACAAATCTTTGAGCTTCAATATTATGTTTTTAAGGTACTTTGATGTGTTTGTTAGTGTTTTAGGGTCAACATTGAAGAATGCAGAAGTTTCAGAGACATTCGCGTTGAAATAACTGCCTACAATCATGGCACACCAGGCCATAATTGTGACAGAAGTACCAGAGTTGGCCTATGATCATAACCCACATGCCACGATCGTGACAAAAGCCTAGGACATGGTTCACGATGTAACATCCCGTCACCGATGGGAAGGGTAAGATAGAAATTTGGAACGAGTTAGGAGTGTTTTAAAATTGCTTGGCTATGTTCATGCATTCATATATGCACGTGAATAGTAAATTTTGCACATGTAATGATTGTACATGCATTCATGA
>JAOSBN010000005.1:28557670-28571387 GCA_027563595.1 Erythroxylum suave
GGCCCTTAAGTTCGATATCCTCAATAAAAGATATCCTTCACCTTCTTGGAAAACCAATTCCAAAACTACCTAGACCTAATGACCTTTATCTCCCTGAAGGAAAACAATTTGTAAAACCCCCTCCTCTGAAAATTATATAATTAGATGTTTTACCTTCAGAAACAGTCGTTGCTACACACTTATTTCCTTCAAGTGCACCACAAGATACTACTATTGAAATGGAAGAAGGAAGTCAGTCACAACAGTGGAATCAGGACACCTTGATGAAGGAAATTGAATCAGTCACAACAGTGGAATCAGGATACCTTGATGAAGGAAATTGAAGAAATTCATGACAAGGTTGATAATCTACAAGATTCTGTTGGTGATCTATATGAGGAAGTACCCTATTTACGGGTTACACTAGAATAGGACCTCAATGTGATCAGAACTAAATGCAACGAATGTTCTCTGAAATAATGAAGCATCTGAGGCAAATTTTTTGATTGCTAATAAATAAAGGGGAGAAAAGACTGAATTTGGGGGAGAAAAGAGAAAATAAAAAATGAGAAGAAGAAGATGAAAAATAGAAGAAAAGAAGAATAGAAGAGAAGAAAGAGAGAGAAAAGAATCTGTGTATTTTTATTCTTTGTGTACTTTTGTTTGCTTATGATCTTTTCATTCATTGTTTGTTATTTTCCTATTCATATGTTAATTTTGTAATCATCATATGAATAAAATTAACATTCATTCACTTTGAATTTTCTAAAATTATGATTATTTGTGATCATCAAAACAGAGGAGATTGTTAAGTCAGGAAGACTTTACAATGTCTTAATTTTGATGATAAACTAATAGTAATAATGTTATAAACAAATTAACGTTTTAACAAGATGGTTAAGTGTGAAGAAGTGAAAGAAAAAAAGACAAAGGAAGTGCAAATGCAAACCAGATGGAATGCAAGCTAGACGAAGTGCAAATGCAAACTAGACGGAATGAAGACAGACGAAGTGCAAAGAACAAAATCCAGACAAAATGCAAATGCAAACCAGACGGAATGCAAACCAGACTGAATGCAAGCCAGACAAAGTGCAAATGCAAAGCAGATGAAGTGCAAATGCAAACTAGACAAAATGCACGCTAGACGAAGTGCAAATGCAAACCAGACAGAATACAAACCAGACGAAGTGCACAGACGAAATGCAAACCAGATGAAGTGCAAATGCAAACCAGACGGAATGTAAGATAGACGAAGTGCAAAGAACAAAAACCAAACGAAGTGCAAATGCAAACCAGACGGAATACAAACCAGATGAAATGCAAACCAGATGGAATGCAAAATAGATGGAATGAAAGCTAGACAGAATGCAAACCAGACAAAATGCAAAATAAAGACGAAGCGTAAAGTACGGAAGAATGACAAGACAAAGACGATACTCAGAAGAAGTTACGTCAAAACATTGACGGTTACTTAGTTGAAGTTAGTTACAGAACTCAACTAACTAACTATTGTCAAGATTCAAGAAGTAGTTGTCAAGATTCAAAGAAACAGTTAGATACCGAGACTATAAATATTAGTCGCAGTCAAAGAATATGAAGTTAAAGAAAAAGCGACACAAGTCTGACGAATTAGACAACTATTTGAAGAAAGTTTTTTATCTTTGAGCGTACTAGTGTTTATCTTAAAATTCAGTAGTGAGATAATTAGCGAGCTACGTTTACTGTAACAAAGCTCACAACATCTTTCTAGTGAGAGAGAAAACATTGAGAGCCTGAAGAGGCAAATTCATCGAAAGAATACTTTGTGATTGAGAGCCTGAAGAGGCTAAGTCAGAGAAAAGAATACTTTGTGTGAGAGACTTGAAAAGGCTCTAGAAAAGAAAAAATACTTGTATCTTTGTGAAGTATAGTGGAATACTCAGACGAACTCTGAGGACTGGAAGTAGCCAATTGTTTATGGTGAACCAGTATAAAATCGCAACTTCTATACTCTTACTCTTTTTACTTCAGTTTATCTTTTATTGTTAAACGTGACTATATAAGTAATTTTTGATTTGATTCAATCACAATTTTCATATAAACTTTACGATAATCTTTTAACAAGTTCAAGAAGTTCTCATTATTTGTATTTACGAAAAGGATACACCATTCAGCCCCCCTTCTTATGTATCTAGTTTATCGTATACAAGTATCTTATTGACGTGTGATTTACTTCAGTACAATGTGTTGTTCAAATGTGGGGAGGGAGTCTATGTCTTTCTTTTTTATATGATTTTGCATGATAGAATTAAGATGTAATGTGAGTTGTGTGAATGTGTCAATGGCTTAGATTGAGTGAAAATTTTTAATTTTGGAGATAGTCTATTAGGTTGTGAATGATCATTAGCTTACGAAATTAGTACATTAGGGCCCTTTGGATAAATATACAACCTAATCAGGACTTATTGTAAATTTAGTACCCTCTAGATTATCACATTCATTCATAATTTGAGGCCTTTTAGACTAGATAGCTTGACTAGTATTTTTCATGGAAACGAAAAATGAAAAAAAAGGTAAAAAAAGTGACTGATGTGTTTAATAAATGTTTAATAATCACTATTCCGCTCACCTTTGGGTTATGAATAGAGCTAGTAACTAGTTGAAAACATGATATAGCTGAGTAACTGGATCAACACGCATCACAAATGTGTGCCTTCGTGTAAAAAGGTTGTAATGATATCTCAACTAAGCTGTTAATAAATGACTTAGTCGAATAGCCGGATGGACATTCATCATAAATGTTTTCCTTCGAGTAAAAGGCTAAGTACTGGGATAAAAAAGTGTGCCATTTTAAAACCCTACTGGACTTATAGTAAGCTTGACTTTTCATCAAATTATACTTGAAATAGTTATAAAAGCCTAAGGGATCGAAAAATTATCAACATGTGTGTACAATTGAGAAGGGTAATTAAGTTAACAACTATGTCTTGATTTAGTTGTATATTGAGCCAAAGCCCTAAACAACCTATTTTTCCTATTAATGATTTGCCATAATTTGAATAGTTTTGTACAAGGTTAGATTTGTTTCATAAAAGTTAGAGCCATTGTCGCATTATTTCATTGTGTGTTTGTTATTTGATGTTATGTGTTGTTGTTTTGTTTGATTGAGGACAAGCAAACATTTAAGTGTGGGGATGTTAATAGTTATGTTTTTCATGATGTTTTAGGGTTTAATTTGTTATGCATTTAGTGTTAAAATGAGTGTTGAGTATGCATTTAGAGCTTAATTAGTTTAGTTTGTGTATTTAAGTATTTTTATAGGTTAGTTGGAATTCTTGAGCTTAAATTGTATATTTTTTAGGTACCTCGATGTGTGTGCTAGTGTTACAGGGCAAATAGGGAAGAATGGTGAAGATTTAAAGAGTTCTGGGCTAAATGACATAATCCACAGTTGTGACAGAGAAGGAAGAGAAAGAAGAAGCTAGACCACGGTCTTACACTATGTTCCACGATCATAACAAGGAGCAAGAAGTCAGGCCACGATCGTTCACTTCATGCCATGCGCAGGACAGAAAGGGTAAAGCACTAGCCACAATCATGGCATACAAGGCCATAATCGTGCTTTGAGTTGGGCTAATACGAAAACTCAATTTTTGGATTATTTTTCGGACAGTTTTGACCCCAAGTTTGACCTAGGGCTACCAAAGAATAAATAGAACGGTCCCTAGCAACCATCAATAGTGATTAGAGAGCCAAGAAAGATTTGCAAAATGGAGAGTTCATCAATCCTGAGAGAAACCTAGAGAGAGATTAAGAAATGGAGGAAGGAGACAAAAAAAGAGAGACAAGGAGATGAGCTAGACGCGAAGTACTTCCCAGAACAGATGATTTCCCGCTGTCACCACTTCCAAGATTCCGTTTCAGAGAGTATTTCCACTTATTTCAGTTTTATTATTGTAGAGAATTGAAATAGGTGTTAAGATTGATTGTGTGAATGTTGAGTGAAGTTTATACTCACCTTTGTATATTAATTTTTTAGATTAATGAAATTTAATTAATTGTGTTTGCTACTGCTTGATTGTGATTAAATTATGCACTTAATAATTCGACAATAAACTTAGAGGATGAGCTGGATAAAAATCATCGATTTGGGCTAACGAAAGATCAAGCATAGGTTCCCGGTAGGATAATAGACATCTTTAGAACTAATTTAGGTTTTGGACCAATTGCAGATCAAGAGATCATAATTTCCATAATTTGAATTAAGGAGTATTAATTACGGTTAAGAATTATGACTTGAGAGAGAGTAATTCAGCTTAGGACCATCTAGACCAGTCACTCAGTGGTTGCATAATTGGCTAGGTTTTGCTTAATTTTGAATTAAATCCCCTTTCTCTCCCTTGGTAATTTCTAGGTTAATTTTGGGCTAGTTGTGAGTTGCTTTTTGTTTGCTATTTAGTACTTTAATTTCTCATAATTAAATTTTGATTAATTTTTTTAAATTAGGAATTGTGAACTTAGCTGCCTTAGATTTTAGGAGTAGTTCCCTTCTATGTGGGATAGACACCTTAGGTACTACGTGAACGACGCGTTCACTTGTGGTAATTACCAAGGTCATAAATAGTAAAACTTAGCGCGTTTAACCTTGAACAAACAAGTTTTTGGTTTCATTGCTAGGGAAGGACATTTGGTTTTATAATTTAAGGCATTAGGATAGCTTTCGTTTTTTTTTCATTTCATTAGATTCACATAGAAATTGTTATATGAACACTAGAGTCACGAGGAGTTTGAGTCGCATAGCAGAGACTTTTGATTTTGTTATCATACGTTTAGAACAAATCCTTAGGAAAGCCCGGTTAGAAGAAGAAGAAAAGCTCAAGGAAGTAGAAATGGGGCTATTGCTTAAGCCAAGTAACCAAGTTCTCATCAGAGATCCAAGCACGTACTGAGGAGATATCACTTGATTAGGAAGATTATTCTTATATGCTTGCCTATGGTATTAGATACAAAGGCAATTGGCTTTAGTGCAAGTGAGAGATCGTTAAAGTAGTGCTTTAAAGGAAAACACCTTTATAACTTTGTAGTGCTCTAAAGGAAAACACCTTTATAACTTTCGTACTGCTGACTTTGTTTTGATTAATAAAGTGAAAGACATTTTTAATTAGTTTGATATTCGTTTATATATGGATTGATATTGATCTTAAATCAAATTAATGAAGTCTGTGATACGAAACATAACATAAAGGAAATCATGATGAGATTATGATAATGAGATTCCCTATCGTGTATAATTATGTTAGTATCTAAATAATCCCTCGTCACTAGATTAATAAGACAAGACTTTATTAATCCAAATAAACTAGCTCATGTTATACTCTTTAATTTGGTCAAGCAGTGGATCTCACAAACTATAAGCATGAGATGTTTAGAGTTAACATGTGGATGCTTACTAAGGGTAGTAAATACATTGGGTCACCTAAAATGAGATTCTCATATAGATGATCTAGAAAATGTCAATGATCAACCTTATCTTAGCAATGGTGCCAATATCTTTAGACTTGAGGTATTCAAGGATATCTTGGATACTAATCCTATGCTTTGACATCATTCCTTTTTATCTCAGGATGAGGTCACTCTTACGGTTGTGATTGGGTACAACCATTGGCATTCAAAGGTAATTGGGTAGCCAATAAAGGATTCAATGCTCCTAATAGAAGGAGAGGATACCCACGACCACTTGTTGGGCTCATCACAAAGAAGTCTTTGGCTAGAGTAGTTACATTTGGGTCATTGTTGGAACCTTTTGTCAGGGTCAAAGAACAGTTTGGTGTTTTCAATAACCTAAACAAGGAGAAGAAACAAGAAAGGAGGAGAAATAAAAGGTAAAAATGTTTATATTTCATGTTCTTATATATATGTCTATGCATGCATTTGTTATTAAGTGTTTTTAAGGTTGTCATGCTATCAGAATCTAGATTCTGACATTTCTACTGCATTCTCATGCATTTGATGCATGCAACCATTAATCACTTAAGTATTTTACCATGCACATGTATCTATATGTCATGATCAATGCATGTTTAATTTACTATTCCCTAGTATGTATCCTTAATCATAACCCATGTTCATTCAAACATTATAACTTGGATATGTCTAGCTTGCACTTAGGTTTATTCCTCAAATATACTTGATTATTCTAAACTCATCAATTAACGATTCACTAATGTTATTTTAGCATTATATGAACACTTAATATCCAAATTCTCATTCATTCTTACTTAATTCAAATCATTCATTGCCTTTGGATCACATTAGCATTCCTATGAACACTTCATTCCTATAATGACTCTAAACATATCGAATGATATCTTCAATCTATTCTTAAGTTACAACCTTAATTACCAACCTAAACATATCAAACACTTTATCAACTAATCAAGCATCAAACTAGTTCATTTCAAGCCTCATTCAAGTCTAAACACACCATAGGAAAGTACCTTATCATTAATTATTTCAATAATCATTCAAAAGAGAGTGTTCACATCTAAGGCCTTTTCCGCAATCGAGGGTTATCATATCCAAAAAGTCCCAGCCGACTTTTTCCATGTTTCTCTAGATTTTAACTTCGACGTGTTACATCTAACACATCCTATACATAGTTCATCATTTCTACTTCATTTCTGATAGTTGTGATTTACATTATGTTTTAGGGTTTAATTTGTTAGGTAACTATTGTTAAGTTGAGTATTTAGTGTGTGTTCAAGTTTTAATTGTGGTAGTTTATGCTTTTAATTTTTTTATTTAGTTAGTATGATTCTTTGAGCTTAAATGTTATATTTTTGAGGTACCTTGATGTGTCTGTTAGTGTGTTTAGGGTAAACATTGAAGAGTTCGGGCCAAAAACATAGCCCACGATCGTGGTAGAAAGAGACGACCTAGTAGTAGCTAGGCCACAATGGTGCACCTCAGTCACGATCGTGACAGAGAGCTCTGTACCAAGCCACAATCATGCACTTTAGGCCATAATCGTGATAGAAAGGGTTAGGCCCTGCCATGATGGTGGCTTACGTCGGGCTAACATAAAAACTTAAGTTTCATAAGACCTTTTAGACCGTTTCGACTCCGAATCAACCCTAGCACTTGCAAAGTATAAATATAACATTACAAGATAGAAGAAGCAACGCTTGAAGAGCCTTTCACATCAGGCAAATTCAAAGACCCTAGAGAGTTATTGAGAGATTTGAGGAAGGAGACGAAGGAAAAGAGGCATAGAAATGAAGTTGATGCGAAGTACTTCCCTGATAGATGGTTTCCCACAGTCGCTACCTCCACAAGTCCGTTCTGACAGTATTTTCCATTTTTATTTAAATTTTATTGAACTATAAAATTAGGATAACCATTGAGAATAGTTGTTGTTGAATATCGATTTTTGTCTAAACTCACCTTCTGGATTTTGCTTCTTAAGATTAAGGAAGTTTGATTTATTATGTTTTATTTGAGTTAATTGTGATTCAATACCTATTCTTAATAATTTGGCAATAAAATAAGAGGGCGAGCAGAGTGAATATCATCAAATTGGGCTAACTAGAGTTAGGTAGTTTGATAGATAAGAGTTTGATCAAACCGATTAAATCGTGTAATGAGAGATCAAGCATAGGTTTCGGGTAGGTTATTAGACAAGTTTAGGACTAATTTAGGTTTTGGGTTAATTGGAAATCAAGAGATTACAATTCCATAATTTAAATAAGGGTTAAAGATTATGACTCGAGAGAGAGTAATCCACCCTAGGACCCTCTAGACCCAGTAACTCGATAATTGCATAATTCATTTAGATTTTTGATAATTTTGGATTAAAACCCACTTTCTTTCAATTGGTAATTTCTAAGTTGATTTTCGATTTGGTTGTGTGATTTTCCATTTTTTTTATATTTCAGAATTCTAATTCCTCAAATTGATTATTCAATTGATTAATTTTCTATTTAGTTATTTTTTTATTATTGCAATTTTGAAATAAGCCTTAGATTTTACGAATAAATTACCCTCCTCGTGGGAACGATACCTTAGGTACTACGTGAACGACTCGTGCGTTTGTAGAAATATCAAGATTAAAAAAATAGTAAAAATTGCACACATAACCATGCGATTAATGTCCTTATCAAAATCATCTCCATTGTTAACTCAAAAACATCCATAAAATAATCGTAAATCATTATTTATCAATCATACAAAAACAGAACATCAAATGTATCCATACATTCATCAACATCCAGCACACTCTTAACACCATTATCATGATCATTCTATCTCTAAACCATCATCATTTATGTTTCATTTAATCAAGCCATGAAGAATAAGAACTTGCTTTAACATGCTTGATAAGGTAGAGTGCATTAGTAGAATGATCCTTTCCTTTTTTATGACTGAACTCACGACACGACTTCCCTCTACCAAAAACTCTAAACAAGGCAAGAAAGCAATGAGAATAAATTGAAAAAACCTTGGCACCAAATCTGTAAAAGAACCTGACTTGGCTTCCCGGGCAGAAAACTTGTTTAGCTCCAAGCTTCTTCAAAACATCAAATAAAACCTAGTATCAAGCTTACACAATCATCAAACGTTCAAGGTAGAATAGGTTAGGTTTTGATCAAGAAGAAGACAACAAAGATCTTAGAGCAGTAAAATTGTAGGATGATAGCAAAACTCAACATTGAGAGTAGGGTTGTGAATGTCGTGAATGGAGAGAAGAAGAGAAGCAGATGAGGTACTTAATATCATTTGGATATTGAGAGTAAGGTTATGGTACCCAATATTATTTAACTACTAGTCCATTTGTCTCTCAATCTCCAAGCCACTTGTCACCTAATTTTCTATGCCACTTGTCAAATAATCCTAATGCCACGTGTCATTTATTTCTAGTGCCATTTGTAAATTTGTCTTGGCACTAGGCATTTTTCCTAGCCCAAAAATACATATAATTTTATAAATTTCTCAATTATAACAAATAAATTCCAATTATTAATTAGAATCCACAAAGTCAAAATTTAAGACATAATAATTCATAAGTCACACTTCATATTATAACCAATTTAAATCTTTCATACCTCGAAATTAGTATATACAATCTTTGCAATGTGTACAAAAATCATAATTTGTGTTTATGCGAATATGCATTTGAATGCAATGCACTCATAATTTCTTACTACTATTGCTCATGTGCCATGGTTTAGGGCCCTATGTCCTAACCTTTAGTATGGAAAAATAGGTTATTACAACAAATGTGTGCCTTCACGTCAAAAGGTTATAATAACATTTCAACCATGCAACTTAATAAAAAAATGACTTAATTGAGTAACCGGATTGATATTCATCACCAATATTTGCCTCTACTTAAAAGACTAGGTCCATGTTCAATTAAAAAAATGTGCTTTCTAATAAAACCTACCAAATTTGTAAATATCTTGACTTTTTATGAACAAGTACTTAGGAGTAGTTATAGAGTTTGAATGACCAAGGACTTATTAATGTGTGTGTACAATTGAAAAGGGTGAGTAACTTGACATTTGAGTTTTGATTAATATGTATGTTTAGTCAAGAGACCCTAGATGTGGATTTTCTATAATAATGATTTGAAATAATTTGAATGTTTGTGTTTAAAGTTAAATTTATTTCATGAAGTTGAAGTCATTATCTCATTATTGCATTATGTGTTTTATGATTTTATGTGTATGTTGTTTTATTCGTTTGAGGACAAGCAAACATTTAATTGGGGGGTGTTCATAAGTGCAAATTTCATCATGTTTTAGGGCTTAGTTTAATATGTATTTAATTTTTAATTCAATCATTTAGTATATGTTTAGGTTAGAATTATGTTAGATTGTTAATTATTTGTGTTTAAGTGTTTTTATGGGTTAATACAAGTCTTTCACCTTAAATATTATGCTTTTAAGGTACCTTGATGTGTTTGTTAGTATTTTAGGGTCAACATTGAAGAATAGAGAAGTTTCAGAGATATTCAGGCTGAAAGAACAACCCATGATCATGGCACAACAGGTTACAATGACAAAAGCACCAGAGTTAGCCCAAGATCATTAGCCACATGCCATGATCATGATAAAAGCCTAGGGCATGGCCCACGATGTGGTTCGGTATGTCACAATTATAACAAAAGGCTAAGATGTGGTCCACGATCGTGGCCTAAGTCAAGTAGATGCACAGCCACTAAAAAATGTAAAGTTTTGAGGGATTTTTTAGACCTTTCGGACCCTAAAACAACCCTAGGACTGGTTAGAACATAAAGGATATTTAAAAAGAAAAGACAAAGAGGCAGAAAGAGCATTTTGACATAAACCACCTTGAAGAAACCGTGGAGAGAATTCATTGAAAATTGAGAAAGAGAAGAAGGAAGAGAGAAGTGGAAAGGAAAGCTGACTCGACGTACTTCTCAAATAAGAAGTTTCTCGATGTCACTACCTCCTATCATCCATTCAAATCATATTTCTTGTATATTTTCCATTTGTATTATTGTAAATACTTGGGAATAATAGTTTGACAATAGGATTTTAAATATTGAGATGTTCTAAACTCACCTTCGAAATTTTGTCCTTAAATTAATGAAATTTGATTGTTATTTTGTTATTGGATTTGATAATAAACTGAGACGGTGAATCGAATGAATAATATTTTTATTTGATTAACGAGAGTTAGGTAATTTAATAGAAAAAGAATTAAATCAAATCGGTAAATTGAACAAAAAAAGATCTTGTGTAGGTTTCCTTATAGTTTATTATACAACTTTAGAGCTAATTAGGGTTTTGGATAGTTTGTTAATCAAGAGATTACAACTTCCATAATCTAATTAGGGTTTACAATTTAGGGTTAATGGTTATAACTCAAGAGAGAGTAATCAACCCTAGGATCATCTAGAACCAACTATCCGACTAATTTATAAACAATTAGGTTAGCATTAAGGATAAGTAAAATTCCCTTTCTCCCAACTGATAATTCCCTTAGGTTGATTCTTAGGTGTGTGTTGCAATTATTGAATTATTAATATTTTCGTGATTGATTCTTAATTTGATTTGATTGATTGAATTGAATTTTTGTTTTAGTTTCATTATATTTTGAATTTCTACGATTTATTTTGACCTTAGATTTTAGGATTAGATTATCACTCCTCATAGGATAGACAACTTAGGTACTACATAAACGAACAGTGCCCTTGCAGATTATCGAGGGTATTTATTAAAACTTACACATATCAAACACTCGATCAGGAAGGCAAGAACATGAAAATTTTTCATAACATTAGTAGCAATAAGAGGCAATTTGACATGGAACTTATGCAAATACTTAGACTCCACATCAACCTCTTAAAGAAAAGTTTTTAAGAAAGCAACTATTTCCACAAAACATTACACGTGTAAAGCAGCTAGTTCTCATAGTATGAAGGAATATATCATAAAGTGCGAAGTAGACACTTTCATCTTTTCAACAAATTAAGAATCAGGTCATTTTGAGCTATATAGCTTAAGCTATAACTCTTAGAAGTTGACTACTTGACATAAACACGAGAATGATGAGCCAAAATTAACTATTTGACCTATTTTTCTTATTTTGGAGTGATTTCTTTCCAACTTTCATTGTCATTTATTTTTCTTTACCATATCTTTTGGACTTATTTTTCTATTTTGTGGCTAAAATTAGAGAATTAAGTTTATTTTAGAAGTTCTTTTATATTTGTTAAGATAATAGTTCTAAATTCAAATTACACTTGGATTTAAGTTTGAATTTTATGGTTTTATTCCTTCCTTTATGTAAAGTCACGTTTTATGCTTGTTTAAGAAAGAATTATCATCAACAATATTTTAGAGAGCATTCTCTTTCTTGGTTCTTTACTGAACCCTTTGAATTTATCAAGCTTTTAACCTGTGGTATTCACGTTCAAACTTATCACTTACTCTCGCTTCTTTATTCTTGAGTGTGATGTTTACAACTTTTCTTATCACTTGGGTTCTTGTTTGATCATATAAAAAATAGGTCTAAATTCCTTTTACAAATTTGGTCTCTTAGATGATTCTAGGGAAAATTTATCAATTTCAATTGTTGCATCATCTCATCATTTAGTATCAGAGCATTAGTTTTAAGATCTCGTTTATGTATCTGTTTTTTAAATTTTCTTTGTATCTTTTGTCATTGTGTTTGTTTTTTCTTCATTCTATTTATCTTATATAAAAATGTATGTTCGTTTGATTACAACTAATAGTTGTAGTTTGCATTATGTTTTAGTGCGTAATTTGGTATGTTTTTAGTTGTTAATTAGATGATTTGTGCAGGTTTACATTTAGAATTGTGTCCTTTTGATTATATGTTTATGATTTTGAATGTTATATGGTTTAGAGTATGTTATCGGGCTTTAATTTTGTGTGTTTAAGGTATTTTGATGAGTTTTATTTGTGTTTGAGATCAAATAAAAAAGATCAAAGAAGATTTGGAGAAAGCTAGGAGGAGGAGCCAATGCCATGATCGTGACATATCAGTAATGATCGTGACAAAAGCATCCCAGCCAGGGTCTTGAAGGTCACAGCCTTGTCATGATCGTGATAGAAGCTAAATAGGACCATGTGACAATCATGACTCATTGGCCACCATCGTGACAGAAGCCCAATTTTAAATGTTACGAACGTGACTCATGTATCACGATCGGTACCACGATCGAGAGAGGCACAATAATAGATATAGGGAGACTACTTCCAAACTTAACTTTTCGATGGTTATTTTAGAGATTTGGCCCTAGGTAAAACCTAGTTTTTACCTTAAATTCTTCTCTTGACTTGCTTTTATATAGTTCTTCATTTTATTTATGCTTACCATGTGTTTCTTAAGGATAATATATAATTTGAGTTTTGGGATGGGTTACTTAGAGATATTTTGAGTTGTGTGTCTCTTAAGTATTTTAATTTCATATTACATAAATTTAGTTTCAGTCGAACTTATCAAGTGAATTAATATTTTATATGCAATATAAATTCGTGAACAAAAAATTATAAATAAATTTAGTTCACTGAATTTATCCTAAATAAAAGATCAAACTTAACAGTAATGTTAGTTATTATTTGAAATTGTGACATTTTTTCCAGTTTTGAAAGAACATAATGCATTATAAGAGAAGTTATTTGGATAGATTTATATATATATTAATCTATTTAACAATAAGTAGTTAGTTATACATTAACTAACCACTTATTAGTTAAATCAGCCTCTTTGTAAAATACAAAGAGAAAGCCATGAACAATTGATGACCATCCACTAACCCTAACAAAGCTAGGAGCCTTGTACATTAGAGTAGTCCTTTTCTTAGTTAGTTATACATTAAAAGGTTATAGATCATTACCTTAGGACGTCTTGGCATTCTAAACAATATAATTCTTATAATTGAATAAACAAATAACATGAAGTTCTAGTGTAGCTTTTTCATGATATTGATAATCTCTTTGGTTATTTTACAATGTATTTATGGTGAGCAAGAGCGTAGGGTATTAGTTTATCTTTAATTTAATCAATCAATGATCCATCTTTATTATTGTTTAGAAAATAGTTGGAGGATTAGACCACTATTTACTAACTCCTTATGAGATTGAACCCTACTATCTCTTTACTAGTACATAATGATAGATACACTTGTAATTGAGCCAAGTTTATATTATAAATTGGCTGCATTTTCATAGCTGCTATTGCATTTGTTTACTCCTAGTTGATGATT
>JAOSBN010000005.1:28581435-28615696 GCA_027563595.1 Erythroxylum suave
AATTTTTATATTATTTTAGACACTTATTAGATGTGTCTAAGCATAAGTGTCTAAAATCTCCTTATTTTGTTGTTGTGAGTGTTAATTTATACTTTACAACTAATTCGTTTAGTTGTAGTTTAGTGACAATTATTTAAAGACATCATTTGCCTTGTACATGTTTAGATGTATATGATAAAGTCCATAGGATAATTACATATTACAAATGAAATTATAATGAGATAATAATTATGAGATCATATTGCATTTATGTATTATCTCTAAATTGTTCTTAGTTATTGTTCTATTAAGACTGGACATTAATGGAACATAAAAAGACCAGCATACAATATATTTTCCCTTATGAAGGAAGTAATCGATCATATAAAAACATAAAGATACTTAAACTAACGTGTGTGGGTGTTTGCTAAAGAACAAGTTTACTTAACAAATCTGATATGAGAAATCTATTTGGAACATTTCTTGTATGTCTATGGAATTCTCATTATGATGATTGTATATGTGACTCTTTGACTTGAGATCTCCAAAATTATCTTGTATAGAGATTGATAAATTTTAATACTACTTATGACCAATTTAATTATGGTTTATTCAATCGGTAGTTATTAGATATAGTATGAATTATATGCAGATGGTTGCATGACCAAGATATGATTCATCATCATAAAGTAATTAGAGATAATGTTATGTTGTTCTCAATTAGCATTGATTCGGGAAATCCTTGGTCAAGGAGAAATAATGCTTTGTAAATAGTTTACAATGTCATTAATTGAATCGATAGTTAAAGGCAAAGAACTAACATGAATGGACTCAAAAGAGTATACTTTAATTCTATGCTTTGTCTAATCAGAACATTATATGATAAAATGATTGAATTATACGAAAAAATCATGCACAGAAAAGTTATCAAAATTATTTTGACATTCTTAAATATTTTAGTGGTCATGAAGCATTGCTAGATGTCAATCTTAATTTATGATTATAAATTGTTTAATTAGAGAATTTAATTTATCTAATTGTAATTATGAATTAGAATTATAATTGACAATCATTGTCAACATATTTAAGAACTTAATAGGTCTCACATAAATAATGAGTTAAAGAAAGCGAAGATATTTTAATCAAGTTATAATTTATTGTATAGTTTGAGAAATATTATGAGTAAATATGAGATATTTAATAAATAAAGATCAACATGAGATAACGAATTTTATTTGGGCATAATTGGAATTTAGTTAAAATTATTTGTAATCATAAATAGATTTAAGCTCTAAGGAGTTAGTACTTTATGCTTAAACTTCTTTGTAGGAGTTACAAAGTTTTTTCAACTTATTCTGTAGATATCATTAAAGGATAGACATTGGTACGACTATGGTGGCTAAGATGGATCGATTTCAAAAATGATTCGAAGGATACAACAAGAACATGATTAAGCTTCGGAATAAGGTATGAATTAAAATTCCTGCTTTATTATGAATGTGTTAATTATTTTATAGAATTAAAATGACCTTGGTTTTCGAGAAATCAAAATATGAAAAAGTTTCATAATTATTCTACTGCATTTGAGACCTGACCCTGTCCCAATTTCCTAACATGAAGAGCGTAGAATATTCATTTTCACACCTTACGATAAGAGTTTAGCATATCTAGATCCAGAAAGTGATTAGTGATCAAAACTATGAAAGTTGCTTACAACCAACTAGGGGGAACTGGTAATGGCAGTGGGAAATGTTTCAGCTGCAATGAATGAGATTTCTCTTCTGCCTTGTAGCCAAATAAAACCTAGTCAATGCTCTAAAGTCGATTAAAATCCACATGCCAAATCAGTAGAATAACAGGTAAAATCCACCGAAATGTTCAACCAAAAAGAAAGGTCATTAGATGCAATTCGAAGATGCAACTTAATGTCAACGGAGATTTCAAGCTTTGAAGGGCACGGAAGGAACCGAGAATGTAAAATTAGAGTTTGAGTTGGTACGAAGGTCGAAGCATCCAAAATAGAAGTTTTGATGTGAAAATACTTACTCGGTTTGAAATTATCTCCGCGTGTACAGTTGAAAGTAGTGTGGGCATTATTCGTTGCAGTTATTTGTGGTTTCTCTGCCGAATTGGACTGACTGTTGGAAAATTGAGTCATAGACGCAGCCTCCTTTTCGAAAATGAATTAAATATCTTGACAAAAGAGTTTATTATCGTTATGTAATGTCCCGTATAGTTTCGATTGAGGCTAATTTTCCAACTAACATTTAGTTTTATTATCAGCGTTAGAGTCTGCATTTACCAAACTAAAAATATATCAATATATGATTTAGAGTAAGCTATGATACCAACCTTTCCCAACGTCCCATTCAAAACAAGAATCCAACCGAAAGCGAAACCAGAATCCTTCACCTTCCAAACAAATTTGACTCAAATTCTCAACGAACGTTTACTCAGTTTTCATGTTAGCGATAAAACCAAAGGCTTGTTGGGCAAGCATATTGAGCTGCAAATATATATTAAACGACAGTAAATTTTCTGGAGATGACCATTAGTTAAACTTCTAGTAGATCTAGAATTAACCTCACTCAAATACAAGTAATGGCGTCCTACATGTTGATTTATGTCTTAGAGCCAATCAATTAATTGTAGTTTAGTGACAAAATAATTTAAAGACATTCTTTATCTTGTACATAATTAGATGTATATGATATAATCCATGTGATAATTATACATTGCAAATGAAATTGTGATGAAAATATAATTATAAGATTTATATTGCATTTATATATTATCCCTAAATTGTTCTTAGTCATTATTTTATTAACACTGGACAATAATAAAACATAAAAGACTAGCTCATATTATGTTCTTGATATGAAATTGCCCCTTTGATCTATATCAATTCTTTTCCTTATGAAAGAAGTTGACGATCTTATAGACCAAAGTATGAAGATAGTTAAACAAGCGTATGAATGCTTATTAGAGAACAAGTTTACTAAACTGACCACATATGAGAAATTTATTTGAAACATTACTTTTATGTCCATACAAATTTTTAATGTAATAATTACATAAGTAATCTATTGACTTAGGATATCTAAAGTTATCTTATATAAGGATTATTGTGTTTTGATACTACTTATGTCTTATTCTAATCATAGGTATTTTAGTTGATAAGTCCCTAGATGTAACATGAACTACATGGATGAAGTTGAGTGATCAAGATATGATTCATTATTGTAAAATAATTACAGAGAATATTTTATCGTTCTTGATTAGTAATGACGTTTTGTAAATAATTTGTAAATATCATTAACTGAATCAATAGATAATGGTAGAAAACTAATATAATTGAACTAAAAATATATTAGATATTAATTTCATTCTCTATGTCTAATCAGAACATTGTATGAATAAAGAATTGAATTATATAGAAAAATCATGCACGAAAAGGTTAGTCAAAATCACTTTAGAATTCCTAATTACTTTTGTAGTCATAACGTATTGTTAAACACCAACTTTGATCTACAAATATCAATTGTTTAATTAGAAAACTAAAGATAAATTAAATGAGCTTAATTTATCTAATTGTAAAAATGATTTAAGGTTATAATTTATATCCATTGTTAACATATTTGAGAACTTAAGTTATACATAAGGAAAATGTTGAAGAATCCAAAGATATTTTAGTCATGTTTGACTTGATTATAAAGTTTAAGAAACTTTATGATTGATATATGAGATTTAATAAATAAAGATTAATATGAGATATTAGATATTTGGGCATAATTTATATTTAAATAGAATTATTTGTAATTCTAATTAAATTTTAATTAAATTTAGAATGTAATTTCAGTTAAATTACTAAAATTTCCTAAACTTATTATAAATAGACTTAAATTTAAGTGAAACTAGCATTCCTTACTTCACCTTCTCTGTAATAGTTGCAGAGTCCTTTCAACTTGTTTTGCAGATATCGTTAGAGGCTATATATTTTTGTAACTATGGTGATTAAGATGAGGAAATTTCAAAAGCGGTTCAAATTATACGACACAAATGTGATCAAGATTCAGTATGAAGTACGAATTAAGATTCATATATTATTATGATTTAATTGATAATCATTTTATAAAATTTAAGTGATATTGGTTTATGAAAAATCAAATACAAAATAATTTTTATAATTATTCCACTACGTGTAAGATTGGATCCCGGCCTAGTTTTTCTACACTACATTCAAAAGTAATTGGGGCATGCTTTTAATGCTATCTTGAATGGAACTTGATGGAAAGTCCTACAATCAGGAAATACAACACAAACACGTTTGGAATAGTCGTTAATAGAACTACGAATATTGAGTTCCATAAGCCCCCTGTAACAATACAACTCTTTTGTTGCGAAAGAGTAACAGCTTAGCTTGCTTGGAAAGATAAATTAATCAAAACTGAAATTGGGTCATGCCACTTTGGCAGATTTTGCAGAAATGTGTCATACAGCGGCTAGGGTCAAGAGCAAATGATCAGTCACCATACATTTTAGTCTCTGAATGAAGTGCGTGTGCTTGGTGGTGCTACACTTCATTAGCTGGGGCTGAAACAGAGAGCTGAACATGGATTCCAATCCTTCTGTTGTATATTTAACATACCTGCTTGGACTAGCATCATTTTCGGCTAGAATGCCAAAGTTCTGCAAGTAGATCCTATAAACAGGTATAAAAGCTAGGACTAAAAGTTTGCATATCCTCAGCCTCAACTTTTCATCCGGGACAACCCACTTGGAGTGCCTCGCATACATTTCATCAAAAGCCTCGTTAAATGCCCCGAGTCTCTTTTTCACCAAATCACTGCAAAACCCTCTTTTAGGAGAATTATAAATTTGGCTCTCTTGCCTAATAGAAGCTAAAATTCTTCCCCAGCTTTCTCTCGTGTAATGTGTCATGTAATACTCCGTGTACTGTTCGTGAGCTCTCAACCAATATTCTCCCATCAAATCCCCAAGTTTAGTGCCTTTCAAATTGGAAAAATGGCAATGATTGTTCATCATAAAAACATAGGAGAGTGCAACATCTCTATAAGCCTTTGACCAAGTGTCCAAGTTTTGAGCAATTTCCTTCATTATGTTATAAATCTGGGCTGCAAGAATCCCCTCTTCATGCTCTGCGTGTTCCCAGCTTTGACGAATTAAAATAATCTTACACAGTAATGGCTTGTAATGGTCGCCTATCAGATAATTGCTGTAGTCTGTAACAAAACTGACCAACTTTGGAACACTGCCATCTGCAGGAGGAATACTTTGCCTCTGCAACTTCACTCGCAGTGGAAGTTCAAAGAAAATTTCCCAAGCACCACCAACAACTCTCTTTATTAAATCCCTTGTGAGTGTTTGGATCTTAGAACATGATTCTCCCCCAAAGAGCCTATTGAAATCGACTCTCATATGATGCAAAAACTCGAAAACATCCAATAATTTCAAAAGCTTCATAGGATCCTTTTTACACTCGGTAATATTAACTCCGAAATTGAGAAAATAAACAATTCCAGACTGGACAGCTATCTCAGCAAAACTTGACATCCAAAGGTTTGATCCGAGTTTCTCGAAAATATCACTGCAGAGTTTAAACTCAACTGCGAAGACATGTTTCACTGCCAGCTTAAAATGCTGACACCATTGATCTATAAAACCATCTATATCTTGAACATCATCCGAATCTGTGATTGACTTCTGAAGGTAATCCAAGTCAAGTGTCTGTAAACTGGCTTTCGCATTCTTGCTCCGAATTTCAACATATGTCGTAAAGCAATTCTGAAGCCTGTTATTGGCACGAAGCCTGCCAACAATATCTCGTAGTTGCTCTATGACAGCTGCAGGAAGAGGTGATTGAACATCACAATCCTGCTTTTGAAAGGACTCGGAGACAAGTTCTAGAGCTGTTGGCACGGAATATTCAGTGAGAAGTTGCTCAAATCTGATCTCAAGTTTGTCCAGTACGAGAAAGAGAAGTCCTCCTCTAAGACAAGCTCGTTTCTCCCTAACCTGCACTTCACTCAGAATTCTTAAAGCCTTGTTGATGCACAAAAAGTAATGTTCGTTGACAACAGTATTATCTTTCATGAAGTGAAGAATTGCTTCTAACCACTGACTTGCCAAGCCACAGTTGGCTGATAGAAACTTCAGGGCTTCTTCAAGTTGCTTCACCATCAACAGATAAGCTGAGAGAGGAGAACAAGATTCCGCCAAGAGTGACTTCTCCAGGTCCCGGATAGAATCATATACCTTTACTACCGCCATAGCAGGGCCGATGGCACGATCAATGTGGTCTTTTATGGCAAAAAATGCGCATTTCTGTACAGGGTTGGATATCATTTCACTTTCCAAGGACTGTAACCTGTGCCCAGTCCCATTCAATCTTTGGCTGCAGTTGTCTAGATGAGAGGTCAAAGCCCTTGAACTCTCCAGGCAGGTTTTCAGTAAGTTCCTTGCGGTCACAAGTTTGTCAATGGCGTCTACATCAGCCATTGCGAATAAAGTCGACGACTTTCTCCTGCTGTACCCGGAAACTGACTCGGTCATTGTATCTCTTATTGGACGGATGCTCATGATACGATTTTCTTTTCTTATACGTGTTCTGGGTTTTGTTCATTTCTTAGTTGCTTATCAGCTACTCTTTCACTTTTCCTAACCGAACTCACCAAATTAACTGAAAACTAGACTAAAATGTATTCAAACCAAACCTTACTTGCAAAACAAACATCTCTCACATATCTCAACTGCCAAGAAGTGGACTTGCAGCTCTGCAATCTGTAATTATTCTATTTATGTAATTTCTAATGATGGATACAGAATTTATATTCTCATTTATCGTAAATCCCTTAATTCTGGATTTATAAAAGTTATCGACAGTGTAGTGTTTAAACTTATATCTCCTATTATTTAAAACAGGACAAAATTTTCCGTTTAAATTCACTTGGTAGGAAGGCTTATTTTTAAGACTTAATTTAAAATTTTAGATACTAATTATAATTAAGTTCTAGGCTTCTTTTTATATTTTATATTACGAAGATATGTTGATTTGAAAAGTTGGGTTTACTTCTTACCTAAGGTCCTGAATTTGAGTTGTTGGAATTAATTATATCGTTTAGCATTCTTTTATTTTAAAAGCCTCATTTTGGACAAAGTTGTGAATACTATACCAGTCCTGATATTGAATTGGATTCTAGTATAGTATTGTACTGACATCAACTAATATTAGATACCGTTTTAGATAATTTTTTGAATTTATAAAATAATCCTAAAATTTTTTTAAAAATTGCAAAATAATTCATTGTCATATTATATAGTTGTAATGTATACTTTATAAGTTTATATTAACTCTGTCTCCAAAAATCATAATAATAAATGATAACCACAATTAATATGAAATAATAATAATTTTCAAATATTTCATATAAACATAATCACCACAATTAATATAAAAAACAATCATCATCATATTAATATAAAATTAAGTATAATGCAAAGTATTAAAAATATTACAATTTCATCATATAGTAAATAATAATTACATCAAAATATCAAATAAAAAGAAAATTAAATATCCTTAACTTTCAAACTATTACAAAAATATTTACAATTACATTACATATATATAATTTAACATATATATCATTAAGTAAAATTAAAAAAAGAGAAAAAACAAAAACTTGGAACTTCGTTTAATCCTTTACAGGATTATACTCGCTATAACTGCACTAGTCCTAGCTATCATTTGGTACAAAATTCTCATCATCGAGATTAGCCTCATGATCATCTTCATTCAAATTTAATACAGCAAATGACATGTCAATACTTTCCCATCCAAGATTATCTTCCAAGTCATCAATATCTACCAAACCGGATTCCCCAGAAACTCAATACACTAAATTATCAATATTATCAATAGAAATTGGATCTGTTCAATTGCTTGTGCTATTAAGATTTTTAGCAAACAATAAAATTTAATTATTTAAAAATTGTAAGAAATTATATTGAAATTAATAATAATAATAATAAATTAATAATAGTAATAATAATATACCTTTCCCGGAGCTTTAAATTACAATGAACGAAAACTAAGTCATTCAATCTCTTGTACTATAATCTATTCCTTTTCTTAGAATGGATGAATTCAAATATGCTCCAGTTATGTTCAAACCTATTGCATTTATATATCAACTTAAAATTCAAACGTAAACTTTTGCAATTCTGGAATACCAGTTCTGAATTGATCCTATCAAGAAACTGTAAATCGTAAGATAACAAAAGTAGTGTTAAAAAAGTGATAATTAATTTTCAACAAATAAGAAAAAGGTAACAGCTAATACCTGGAGAAAGTTTTGATCTTTGTCGAATAACAATTAGCATTCCACAATCCCTAAAAGACTGCTTATAAAGCTTTATTTTGAGCTAAAGAGATCTTGCATCATTTCATGGCCAACAATTGTTGTAATAGTGAATAACATTCTTCTACTAACTTCAACTTTCTTTGTAAAATCCTGTCTGAAATAGATGCTAGGATTCAAAAACACATTAGCTGCAAACAACAGAGAAGAAAGTTCCTTTCCCATATCTCATTGATGATTGCAAAATACGATGAGTACAAGAAGGCCTATGTTTCAGTTTGGCTTTGATTACTTGCTTCTCCCTCTCAATTGCATAAAACCCATTATTGCCTTTTCTTCACTATCAGCTAACCAGAGCACCTTCACCAAAAGCTAACAAATTCAAATAACAAATTGGCATTGAGACCAAAATTCTCTATCTTCCAAATAATTATCGAAACCTCCAATCCAGCATTATACCTAGTATGCTGAGATGTAACCCACTTATCACTTGTAAACATTTGCCTAAACTCTTTCTTCATCGTAACAAAAGACTAAAATGATAAGAAAATCATTGCAAGTCTTGTCATAGTAAGATGACACAAATTCCTACCATTGGTAAATTCTTTTTTTTTTAATTCAACACCTATGCACGATTATAAATGAACTTGGTCACCATTTTAGCTTTCTGCATAGTCTCATCAATAATAGGAAAATACCTAGGATCTTTTATATTCTCTAGCATTAGGTCAATGCAATGTGCAACACAACGAGTCCAAAAAAATTATATATTCTGAAACATTCTTTCTATCCCTTGATAAATGGAATCATTCTCAGTATTGAATTGAACAATATTTTTTATCTTACTTCATTCATATCTTCATCAAATATTTCAAATAATATACAAGTATTTCTAATAAGGCCAGATGCATCATAGACTTTAAAAACATTGAGCCATTTGTAGAATAAATAAAATAATAATAATAGGCTCTTGTCTCATATTTGTCCAACCATCATATGATTGAACACTCATGAGTAGCTCAATTCACTCTTCTTTATGCCAAACAAATTTTAATTTCAGAAACTAAGTAACTAAAAAATTAATCTCATAAGCCACCAATTATAGGAGCTTTAAGCTACATCTCTTGACTACATTGTACTACGAATTGAAGGATGGGCTCTAGGAGTTATTTGTGGTACAAAAAAACTAGTCACTTGCCTTCTTCTTTTCTTCACAATAGGTCCAAGTATAACATTCACTTCTTCCTGGTCCTGGGATGGAACACTTGCTAGAGTAGTGCTCTAAAGGCAATCACCTTTAGAACTTTTGTACTGACTTTATTTTAATTAATAAAGCGAAAAACATTTTTTATTAATTTGATATCCATTTTTATATGAATTGATATTGATCTTCAATCGAATTAATGAAGTCCATGATACCAAACATAATATGAAGGAAATCATGATTCGATCATGATAATGAGATTCCTATCATGTCAATTATGTTAGTATCTAAATAATCCTCAGTCATAGGATTAATAAGACAGGACAATATTAATCCAGATAGACTAGCGTATGTTATATGCCTTAATTTGATCAAGTAGTGGATCTCACAAACTATAAGCATGAGATGTTTAGAGTTAACATATGGATTACTAAGAGTAGGAAGTATATCAGATGACCCGTAATGAGATTATCTTATGGATGATCAATCAAATGTCAATGATCAATCTCATCATAGCAATGGTGTAAATATCCTTAGGCTTGAGGTATTCAAGGATATATTGGATATTAATCCTGTGCTTTGACGTCATTCCTTGTTACCTCAAGATGAGGTCGCTCTTAGGGTGGGGATTGGGTACAGTTATTGGTATTCGAAGGTAAATTAGGTAGCTAATAAAGAATTCACCACTCTTGATAGAAGGAGATGATACCCACGACATCTTCTCGATGTCATTACTTAGGAGTCTCTAGCCAGAGCGGTTATGTGTTATGAAGAGAGTCTTCAATAACACATAGAGTAATGAAATCCTGGGATAAGAACTAATATCACTTGGACTACATGTGAAGTAGTCAATCTAATGGGAGTTGACATATAGCCTATATTTTGAAAAAAGTAGGGTATAGTATGGTGAAAGGGCAAATTGGATGGTAATTGTCCATTGAAAGGTTCATAAGTCGAAGAATTAACTATCGAAGAGTTCATGTGTTAGTCCACTTATATTCTAGCAAATAGGCATCATGAAATCCTTCATGATTTGCTTGAATTAAGAGTTAATTCAACTACTTAAAATAACTAAGAGCCTAAGTAAAATATGGGATGAAAAGTTTTTTGTATGAATAATTTTATGAAGGCCACAGTCGTGGCTCATAGGCCATAGTCGTGGCCAAAGGTGAGCCTATTTTTAAAGTAGGCCATGATCATGGCTAATGAGTATATACGTGAGTTCTTAACTTATGTAGACAAGGTCTTACGACTTCCTACACACTCAAGTGAGAGCATAAGGGCTCCAAAAGCGTTCTAGAGTGAGAGACAGGTATCAAGAGCCTTGTTCATACATTTTATGCATTTGTTTCATTAGTTAAAGTGCATGTAACAAGATTCTTGATCTATCTTCTTCATTTTGAGCATCTGGTAGAATTCATCTAGTTTGTTACTCAAATCACCCTTACACATTGTTTCTTCTTGATCTTTGCGTATTTTTGGGTGATTAGGGAAGGGTGTTTGCAACAACCCAAATAAGGAAAAGAAACAAGAAAGGAGGAGAAATAAAACGTAAAATTTTTATATTTCATGTTCTTTTACATATCCATGCATGCATGTTTGATTATGTGTTTTTAGGGTTGTCATGGTGCTGAAATCTAGATTCTGACACTTTTGTTGCATTCTCATGCATGTGATGCATGCAATCATAGTAATCCCAACAGCGGTATCAAAGCCAAGTTTATGCATGTAATAGATGATGTATTGAACATGTGCAAAGTGTTTGTTGGGTTGTGACTGACATGCATGTTGATTTGGAATAATTTATGTAAATTGTAGAAATTTTTCTGATTTTGTTTCTCAGAAATCATTATAAGATGTTATTTTATGTTTCTGTCAAAGGAAATTGCAATTGAATGTCATTTTCTATTTTATTTCGAATTAATATTTAGACTATTCATACGTTGGTTTTTGGGAATTTTTGGAAAACTGAATGCATGTGCTGATTTTGAAAATTTCATAATAATTCTAGAAATTTTTTCTGTTTTTCTTTCACAGCAATGTTTATAAGGTTTTATTTTATGTTTTTGTAAAAACAAAGTGTGATTGAATGTCATTTTCTACTTTATTACGAATTTAGTTTTTGCCTAATGCATGTATGAAGTTCTAGGAAATTCTGGAAATGTAATGAACATGCATGTATGTAAATTCCATATTAATTTTTATAAAAATTTTTTAAAGAAATTTTATGCATGAACATGCAAGATGAGATGTTTCCACATGAATGAGATGCATGACACTTATTGTTAAAGTGATTATCTTATGCATGCTGATGTAATGTTTGAATAAGTAATATGACAAGTGTCATACGCAAGTGATGTGTTGGATATTTACTATTTATTAATAAATAATTCCTAAGAATTAGGCTTTGGAATTTTTTATTAGACACATTTAGAATGTATATATGACTTTGGATATTTTCAAAATTAATTAAATTTGATTGAATTAATAAATCAAGTCAAAATCAACATTGGTCAACTTTTTGAAAGTTGATGGAGTTAACTTAATGACTTATAATACATTTATTTCGATTATAAGACCATAGTAAGGTTCTTATGTGATAAGAAATGTATTATTTTGATGATAATAGCATGCTTAATGCATGTGCTTGAAATTAGGGTCTCGATTTTCGAACATCAAATCAGTCCCTTTAGTGTCTAGTAGGTTATCGAACATCAAATCAGTCCCTTTAGTGTCTAGTAGGTTAACTTATTTTTCTTGATGATTTTGGCCGTCAAGATAAATTTGTGTTGTGCTTAAATTGTTTAGATCAATTTGTGATGACCTAGGGATGTTAGGATGACTAATTGATGTACAGGAATTTTTGAAACCCCAGGGATTAATTTAGAATTAATCCAAATAGAGCATAGCATTTCTAGTGTGACTAGATAAAGGCATATAAACTAGGATTAAAGTGTTTAATCTGGACATCAAAATAAATTTTATGTTTCCTAATCAAATCATATTTGTAATTTAGATTAGTCAAGACTAACACTAGTACCAGATTATATTCAAGAGTTGAATCTAATCATGAACTTTTGATGGTTAGTCAAGTCACAACCTAAAGTAAACCTCCTTTGTGTGATACATGCATTAGATGCATTTTAAAGGTAGTTATAGACATAGGCTTAATTCATTTGAGTTGTCCATAATCTAAATGTATATATGTGATATATATATTCAAGATCATCTAAGTATTGATGAGAGCAAAGAACAAATCCCTTAAGCAAATATTAGGACTTACGCCTTCAAATGATATGGCAAGAACTAGAGTTCTTTTAAAGTTGGGTTATTGGGCAAACCTAAGCCCGCTATACATAAATATGATCAAACCATGGAAATTAGATTTCTGGATTAATGGGTTGGTCCTAATTGGAAGTGTTGATTTGTTGGGCAAACCCAAGGTCAAAGTGGATAGAGGTAAAGTTGGGTTGTATACATAGGATGTATATAAATCAAGAGTTGATGACCTAAAGAGTATGCTAAATTAATAATTGATGGCACAAGTCGATAGTTGCATAAATGAATGCAATTGGTATGAATGATACCTATCGATTGACCTAAGATGGCTTATTGGGCAAACCTAAGGTCATTCTTAATGATATCAGATATCTATCCATTGAGAAAATTATAAGTTTTCTCAAATTCATAATAAGGGTTATGGATTTGAATAAGAATGGTGGGACCTATAATGCATGTGAATAAAGTCTTTATCAATATGCATTAAATGTACATTCTAACACTTTCTTTCGTTCTTTTAGGTTATTGAATCGCCACGATGTTTTCATCTACTGTGAACTTATGCTCCCTATTAGATTCCAACAAACTCACAGGACCTAACTTCTTATGCTAGCTACAAAATTTGAGAATGATTCTCACATCTAAAAAACTAGAATATGTCCTAGATGAATCACTTCCTAGTCCCCCTGTTGTCGATGTATCTAATGATGATTAGAAAGCTTACAATAAGCTACTAGATGATAGTGAGTTGGCTAGTTGTATAATGCTGGCGTCTACATCACCAAAACTGCAGAAGCAACATGAGGCTATGGATGCTAATACTATAGTTTACCATCTAAGGGAACTTTTTGATGAGCAAACTCGGTTTGAAAGGTTCAAGACCTTGAGATTGCTTTTTCATTCTAAGATGGCTGTAGCATCATCTCTAGTGCAGTATGCACTAAAGATGAATGGATAGGTTGAGAGGTTAGGCAGTTTGGGCTTTAAAATAGATCATAAATTAAGTATAAACTTAATTCTGACTGGTTTGATAGATAGCTATTCATAGTTTGTGCTTAACTATTGAATGCACCAAATTTACAGAATGATACTTGAGATGACTAATCTGCTCAAAATAGCTGAGCAGATTATTAAGAAAGACAGTAAGGTTGTGATGCTGGTGGACTCTGCTTCTGGTTCTCAAAAGAAGATGCAAAAGAAGAAGAAGAAGTCCAAAAGGCCAGTGAGAGTTCTAGCCAAGAAGAAGGCAAAGGAGAAAACTTCAAAAGGGACATGATTCCATTGCAACAAGGAAGGACATTAGAAAAGGAACTGCAAAGCTAATTTGGAGTCGCTAAAGTAGAAGAAAGCATTAGATACCCCACCGTCTACTTGAGGTATGTTGTTTGACAATGAGGTTAATAATATTTCTCATTATAACATTTGAGTATTAGATACCAATTGTGGCTCACATATATATGTTGATATATAGGTTCTCAAGGATAGTAGACCACTCAAGAAGGGAAAGATGGACTGACATAAGGGAAATGGAGCAAGAGTTGCTGTATTAGCCATTGGGGCATTTGTTTTGTATCTTTTTAGTGGGCTAGAGTTAGTTTTGGAAAATTTCTATTATGTACCCATTGTGACAAAAAACATTATATTTGTTTTATGATTTAATAAAGTTGGGTTTCATTTAACTTTTTCAAGCAATGGTTGTTCAATTAAGCTGAATGAAATGTTGTATGGTACTGCTACATTGTGCAATGGTATTTACATTTTAGATATGTGCAATCTAATTTTAAATATCAATGACAATAAAAGACAAAAACGAGATAACTTAAAATCATCTTACTTATGGCATTGTCGACTTGGCCATATAAGTGAGAAATGCATGGTTAAGCTGCACAAGAATGGTAACCTAAGGTCATTTGATTGTGAATCATATCACATATATGAATCCTGCTTATTAGGCATGATGACTAAATTATCTTTTAAAGGAAAGGGTGAATGAATGAATGAGTTGTTAGCCCTAATAAATTATAATATATATGCTTCGATGTCCATTCAGGCCATAGGTGGTTTTGTGTACTTCATTACTTTTATTAATGATTATTCATAATATAGAAATGTGTATCTAATGAGGTACAAGTCAAAAGCGTTTGAAATGTTCAAACAATTTAGACATGAAGTAAAGAAACAACTCGGTAGAATTATTAAGAAATTTTGATCAGATCAAGGTGGTGAATACCTAAATGAGGATTTTCTAACTTATCTCGGAGATAATGGGATAGTATCCCAATGGACTCTACCTTACACACCACAACATAATGATGTGGTAGAAAGGAGAATGATTCGACCTGATTCACTATGCTCTTAGAGCTTGAATCAAAGTATTCCAAGAATTGCACTATAGGGTGCAACCCTGAGTCATTCACTTGATCGAAACCTAAATAATTGAATCAAGTTAACCTATATGTCATGCTATGCAAACTAATTTGGAGAAAGATAGGGTTTTTTTATTTTTGTTCTGATTAGTAGAACTATTTTGAATGTAATGACAAATGTTTTTGGATTCTAGGGATATGGAAAATTGAAGGACGAAAAGCGCAAAAGACTAAATAGTGATAAAGTCCCCTTGAAAGTGAGTTTTGATCATCATTGCTCGAAATTGATTTAAGAGAGAGTAGAAACCACTAAGCTTCAAAATGTGAACCTTGAAAGACTTTTCAAGTCTAGGATCTTAATCAATGAGACTCCATTTTTTTAAAATCCTGTTAAGTGCTCTTGGTGTGTTTAGTAGGATCAGCCAATGCAATCGGTCAAATGGAATCTAAAATCATCTCAACATCAAACATAACCATGCAAGACAAGAGAGAATCAAGAAGATTTCAAATAGATATTTATGAAACTTCATACACAATCCACCCTACACATAATGAATATCCAACATTTGATTAAAGCCATAATCAAATAGCTCAACTACAAATCATATATCCTAGATCTAGGATGTATAAATTTATAGTTGAACTATGGATGAAACTACTCCCCTTTCTCAGACCATTGAACTCCAGCCATTGCTGCACCTTCAAGAGGAAAAGAAACGCCTAGCCACTCATTGCACCCAAAAACTTCATAACTTAGAGTGCATCTGAATCACCCATTGTGGAGGTTTAACAATGGAAAGAAAATATGGAGGAGGTAAGAGTTGTTCTATGGAGAAAATATGAAGAGTCCAAAAATTATGTGTTTCTACCGCCTATCTCCTACTTATCCCGAAATAGAATTTTTTTAATGGTATTCTGGTAGCGTCATATGCATGGGTAGGTGAGATTTCCAAAAATGACTCAGGTTTCAGGTTGCTACTTCAAAGTTTTCACCGTGGCAAAGTGATGAGTTCACCGCAGCCAAATTTTCTCGAATGGATTGAACTATTGATTTGAAGGTTTCACTGCGTCAAAATGATGGGTTCACCGTAACCAAATTTTCCCAAAAGGGTTTGGGCTATTAATTCACATGTTTCGCCACGGTAAAGTGATGTGTTCGCTGCGGCCAACTTGCCTCGAAGGGTTCTTCCTTGATTTTATGGCTCAACAATTTCTTGGTCTTCACTCTTGGCTCCACTTTTTGAGTGTCCTACAATGAAAAGTAGTAGTTTTCAATATCAATTGTCCTATAAACCAAGTGAGTACAATTACTAATTAATTATGGAAAATTTACCCTCAATCTATATTAATTCAAAACAAGCACTCTTGAACTAAATTAAGCACAATATCCAACAAAAAGAGCCAAAAAGTACAACAAAAACTATAAAAATACCACTGGATAATATAGAAAACTTGGGTCCAATTAAATTCCACTACATTTAGACCTTTGTCCTCCAGGACAAAGCTCACAAAAGTTAAAGGAATACGAATGCAAAAGAACCATACTTAAAAATGAGAGCAGAAAATTAATAAAACCATTTTCTCATAAATCAACTAAAGCAGGCTAAAAGAACACCAAGAAGATCAACACCACAAGTATTTAAGCCGAGGGATTGAGCAAAAGAGACTTATCTCAAGGGAAATTGCTTAACTCTCGACTCACTTGTCTTGGGGCAATTTTCACTCTAAAATCTGTTCAATTCATTCTCTACCATAAGCTTATGATAGTTCTACCTCTCCACCATAAGAACTATAATTTTGCAAATCAAGAGAACTTTCAGGGTTGTAATGATGAATGAAGGCCAAGTGAAATGGATGGAGCAAAAGAAACAAGATAAGTGACATGCATCATAATTATCATCTTCATGAAAGGAGGGTCAGCTATTCCAAAGAAAAGATTTAAAATTCTAACATAGTAGCCTCTTTTTTTTTAATACTATACTGCAAAACAATTGTTCAGATAAATGTCATAATTAGACTCAAACCTAGTTCCTCAAATGCTAGAAGGAACTACATAGGAAACTTAAAACTGGTGCACTTGAAGTATCAAAGTTCTCACTATTTATTCTTAACTGAACTATGGTAGCAGCACACCATCACACTGATCTGGTAAAAGACACTGATTTTGCTTTTTTTTTTTACCCAACCCATGAATTCTATTCAAAAACACTTAAGATGAGAAAACTGAAGATAAAATATTTACATCAGTTTATAAAAATGTGCATGCACTAAAAAACATGGCTCAAGGGAGCTAGCAATGGTAAAGTGTGTAGGGTTTGTGTTTGGGAGAGAAAGGTTTTGCAATGAATGCCCCTTTCATTTTCATAAAATTTAGTTCATCAAGCCTTGATTAAGAATTAAAACAAGTTCTAGAGAGATATAAAATTAAGCAGATACACACAAATGAAAGAATTCAGGCCCAAATATCCTTCCAACAAGGTTAGTGTCCTAATTAAACAATCTTAAGGTTTAAAAATGCATAGCGCACCTTCCTTAACGTACCCTCACATACTTCTTGTTGAAAACATTAAAAATGGAACTAGTCAAAATTCAACTATCAATGCATGTATAGTTTTCTAAAAGCATATCTAAAACTTTAAAAATTTCAAAACATTTCAATCACAGAAGTATTAAGAACTTAGTGTGGGAGCATTGTTTAAGTGGTGACCGCGGTGAAGTAAAAGGTTAGCCACAGAAAAATCGAAAGTTGTCTGCGGCGAAGTTTGTCCGAGAAAGTTTTAGCAAAGTGGCAGAAACAAATGCTTTAGTGTTGGCCGCGGCGAAGTAAAAGGTTGGAAAATTGTCTCCATGGTGAAAAATGGCAAAAACGTTGAGAAGATAGAAAAAATGCATGCAATTGCAATTGCAATTTCACCTCAAGGACCAATTTCAAAACTTAAAAGATAACACACAAATGACATTTAAGTGGCCAAAATGTCACATTAATAAATTGCTTAGTTTCCTCCCCCAAACTTAAACACAATATTGTTCGCAAGATTGAAAGAATTAAAGCACAATCACGTAGAGCATATGATAAACATTAGATGAACGGATCGACAATATCACAATAGTCAATGAAATAAATACAACATTCAGCACATGCTAGATTAACTAAGAAAAAGACATTAGAAAAGTTAACTAGTGGTTCGCTTCATCTTTCGGTTTTACCCTTGGAGGTCGAATAAAAAATTGAATTCCAAGGAACGCAATATAGAATGCAACCTCGGGTCGTCTAAATTAATTGGAACCTAATGCAATGGATCTAAGCTAGCCTAAATGTCATGAAATGCAACTAAATTAGTTAGGGAGGGGGGTTTTGGTTCTTTAGAGAACTAACAAAATTAAACTAATTGAAAGGGAAGTGTGTAAAAAGATATTTTTTGGATTTTGGGGAATAAGAAATTGAAGGTTAAATCAACGATCATATATGATAAAATCCTCTTGAAAAATGAGCTTTGGCTATCATAGTTCAAAATAAATCGTTGTGGGAGTAAAAATCACTAAGTTTCCAAATGATAAACCTTAAAGAACTCTTTAAGTCCAAGGTTTTAATCAATGAACTCCATTTCTTAAAACCTTGTTGAATGCATCTTAGTAAGTGCCAAGGGTAAGTTAATGTGAACGGTCAATTTGGTGATCAAGTATCATCTCACTATCAAACACAACTAGGTAGATAAAAGAGAATTAACAAAGTCACGAAATGACATATATGAGACTTCATATATTCAAGCTCCAAGTTCTACATCAACAAACCCAATAACATAATGCATTGTTCAACACTTGATTAAACTATAATCAAGAAAATCCAACTACAAAGAATAAATCCTAACTAAGGAGTTCACAACAATGTAGTTAAATATGAACAAACTACTCTCCTTTGAAGCCCATTGAACTCAAGCCATTGCTACATCTTCAAGAGGAAATGGTGCTTAGCGAAGCATTGCTTTGGGAGAACTCAAAACCGGAAACCCACCAAGAGCATCCGTGGCAGCAGCAACAGATAATGAATGTGGTGATAGAAAAATGGAAAGAAGTGTTTGATGATGGTCAAGTGGAGAGGAAGAGCCATGAGTGTGTGTATCTTTTTTGTCTTTCTTGTCTCTGTCTTCTCTCTTTGTCTTGTGTCTTGTTTTTTCTTTCGGCTCTAACCTAATTAAGTAGGTTTTTAAATGAAGGATGCTGGGTCAGGTTGCATAGTGGGTGATTTTTCTGAAATTGGTCTGGGTTTTCAAAGGTTCGCCACGACGATAAATGTTTTTCGTCATGGTGAACTTTTCGTAAAAGGTTTTGCTCTATTCCTGGCTCCTTCGCCGAGGTGAAAGAATTAATCTCCGTCGCGGAGAACTTTTTCTGAAAGTTCACCTTGGATTCTATATGTTTTGCCACGACGAACTTGTTGTTGCGCCTCATTCTCTCGTTGACTTCACTTCAGCTTTCTTTCATTCCACACCTTCTTTTTGTCTTCCTTTTCCTTGAGTCTCCAACAATAAAAAGGGAGTTTACAATATTAGTTGTTCTCAAAAAATTAATTAGTGCAATGAATCCTGATTTGTAATATATCTTCAAACTACATAAAATAAAAGCACACACTCAAGAATCAATTAAAGCACAAAGGCTAGAGATAGGAGTCAAAAAGTATAGCAAAAGTCATGAAAATATCGCTAATTTTTGTAATAAACTTGGGCTCAATCAAATTCCCCCACACTTAGACCTTTGTACTCCTGGACAAAATTTATAAGAGTCAAAGAGACACAAGTGCAAAAGAAAATTTCCGATCATGCTTAAAATAAAAGTAGGAAATTGAAAAAATCACTTTCTCAGAAATCAATCTAAGCAGACTGAAAAAATGCTAAGAAAATAAACACCATAAGAAATTAATCCGAGAGATTGAGCAAAAGAGATTTCACTCAAAGTAAGGTGTTTGATCTCATCTCACTTGTTTTGAGATAATTTCGCTTTAAAAATCTACTTAGTCCATTCTCTACCACAAGCTTGTAATAGTTCTACCTCTCCAACTACAAGAACTACGGTTTCGAAAATCAAGAGGACTTTTCAAGGTTTTAATGATTGGAAGGCTAGATGAAATGTATGGAATAGACAAAAGAAGAAACAAATATGAGCACATGTACCAAAATTATGAAGTAGATGTCAATAGTGACAATATTTACACAACTGACAATTTTTTTCTTTTTTCTTCCTTTTTTCCTTTTTTCTTCTTCTTTTTTTATTAGGAAAATGTTCCTTCCAGTGAACCTGACTCACCTGACAATGAGTATTCCTTTGAGGACTTATATGAAAAAGTTGATCCTAGACCTCTTATCAAAGAATGACCTTTTTCTCTAACCCCCCTAGACAACCCTTTTGTCCAGCAACTTTACGCATCCCATTTAACTGGTTTGGTTAAAGAGCATACCTTAAGTAATGACAAATTTGTTCTTCATTTTTACACCTATGCTCAGTTCCATAATCGCCTAACCATTGACTTTCGTGGTATTAGAGAGCCTTATGCCTTCACCATCTCTAACATCTGCCACCACTATGATCTTCTACCCTGTTGTCAATGCCATTTTGACCAACCTATCCATAATTACCCCCTGGTCGATGTTGCTTGCACCCTCTGTCACGAGGGCCCTGACTGGCTTCGACCACTCTACGCTAGACTTTACCTTAAATGCTCCGAGTTACGACCAGAGGCTAGTCATTAGATGCATTTGGTTTGTAACAACATCGTTCCCACCACCTACCTAGGCAACATCATAAAATGCCAAGCTCTCTATATCTACCTTTTAATGACTGGCCGTCCGAACAATATAGCTGATGCCATCGCCTTTGCCCTCCATGACTCCATCAACACAACAAAACTCACAAATGCCATAGCCTTCCCTCATCTTGTTTATGACATTTTCCATGCCCACAATGTCCCTAAGTTCAATAACGACAACTATTTTGAACTGACCCCACTCTTTAGGTATGACTACCTAAAACACCCTGCCCTTGCACCACTACCCTTTCTTATACTTATATCCGATGTTGGTATAACCTCAGTAGCCGGGGCACCAACTGAGCACAACCAGCCAACTCAGGAAGTCCCAACACCTGTCACTTTAGAGGCTCTTGCTACCAATATTGATAGACTTTCTGCTGATCTCGACCAACTCTACCTCACTCTCTTTGGAGGGATCCAGCAACGAATGCATTGGGATGCCATGTATGATCGGGACATATGTTATCGTCGTCACATAGATGCTTTGTTGGCTGAACGTTTGCAATTCCAATTGCCCTCTGATGAGGATCAACCATGGCGCGACGCTGTCACATTTAGGGAGGGCACGTCTGGAGTAGGCCCAACTAGAATTGAACCATCTAGGTCTGAAGCTGATTCCCTTGTAGATCAATTTTGAGTCGTTTTGTATTCTGTCTTGTTTTATCTTTGAGTCTTTATATTGTTAGTCTTGAGTTTGCTAGATACTTAGTTAACTTTTCTGATATCTTTTCCATGGGTTGATCTGGCCTATATTGGATGTTGTATTTATTTCATTGGATATTGTGATATTGTCATGCCATTAATCTAATGTTCACAATCACCACGAGATTGTGCTTTAATTCTTTCAACATTGCAGACAATATTTTGTTTAAGTGTGGGGGAGGCAAACAAAACAGTTTCTTCATGCAACATTTTCGCCACTTAAGTGTCATTTGTATGTTATCTTTTAAGTTTTGAAATTGTTCCTTGAGGTGAAATTGCAATTGCATGCATTTTTTCTATCTTCTCCATATTTCTGCCACTTTTTGCTGCAGCAAAAATTTTCTCGGACAAACTTTGTCGCAAACAACTTTTGATTTCGTCGCGGTGAACTTTTGACTTCGCCTCGGTGAACACTTAAACAATGCTCCCAAATTAGGTTCTTAATACTTCTGTGATTGGAAAGCTTTGAAAAATTCAAAGTTTTACATAAGTTTTTGGAAAACTATCCACGCTTTTAAATGATAGTTGAATTTGGTTAATTCCATTTTTAGTGTTTTCAACAAGAAGTAAGTGAGGGTACATTAAGAAAGTGGTGCTATGAATTTTTAAACCTTGAGATTGCTTAATTGAGATAACCTTGTTGGAAGGATATTTGGGCTTGAATTCCTTCATTTGTGTGTATCTGATTAATTTCATATCTCTCTAGAACTTGTTTTAATTCTTAATCAAGGCTTGGTGAACTAAATTTTGTGAAAATGATAGAGGCGTTCATTTCAAAACCTTTCTCACCTAAACACATACCTTAAGCACTTAACCATTGCTAGCCCCCTTGAGCCATCTTTTTGAGTGCATGAACACTTTTTTTTATAAATAAATGTAAATATTTTATCTCCAGTTTTTTTAAGTTCAAGTGATCTTTTTGGAGAGTTGGATTTATAGGTTGGTTGAAAAAAAAAGTTGCAATGTCTTTTAAGAAACTAGGGTGATGGTGTGCTGCTACATTAGTTCAGTAGAGAGTTAATGGGGAGAACTTTGGTGCTTCAAATGCACCGGTTTTAAACTTCCTAAGTAGTTCCTTCACACATTTGAGAAACTTGGTTTAAGTCTAAAGTATGGCATTTGTCTGAACAAATGTTGTGAAGTATAGTATTCAATTTTAAAAAGAAAATAAAAAAGAAAAAAGAAAGAAAAGAAGAAAAGAAAAAAGCAAAAGAAATGCTACTATGTTAGAATTTTAATTCTTTTCTTCAGAACAGCTAACGCTCGTTTCATAAGGATGATAATTATGATGCATGTCACTCATCTTGTTTCTTTTATTCCATCCATTTCACTTAGGCCTTCATTCATCATTACAAACCGAAAAGTTCTCTTGATTTGCAAAATTATAGTTTTTGTCGTGGAGAGATAGAACTATCACAAGCTTATGGTAGAGAATGAATTGAACATATTTTAGTGTGAAATTATCCCAAGACAAGTGAGATAAGAGTTAAATAGTTTCCCTTGAGAAAAGTCTCTTTTGCTCAATCTCTTAGATTAAATACTTATAGTGTTGATCTTCTTGGCGCTCCTTCAATCTGCTTTAGTTGATTTTGGAGAAAATGGTTTTACTAATTTTCTGCTCTCATTTTTAAGTAAAGTTGGTATTTTCTTTTGTACTTGTATTTCTCTGACTTTTATGAGCTTAGTCCAGGAGTAAAAAGTTCTAAGTGTAGGGGAATTTGATTGAACCCAAGTCTTCTATATTATTCGGTGATATTTTTATGGTTTTTGTTGTACTTTTTGGCTCTTTTCGTTGGATATAGTACTTAATTTGGTTCAAGAGTGCTTTTTTTGAATTAATATAGTTTGAGGGTAAAATTTTCATAATTAGTTAATAATTGCACTCACTTGGTTTATAGGACGATTGATATTGCAAACTATTGCTTTTCATTGCAGGATAGCTCAGAAATGGAGCCAAAAGTGAGGACCAAGAAATTGTGGAGCCATAAGATGAAGAAAGAATACCTTTCGGGACAAGTTAGCTATGACGAACTTATCACTTTGCTGTAATGAAACATGTGAATTAATAGTTCAAACCTTTCAAGAAAATTTAGCTGCGGCGAACTCATTATTTCACTATGGCGATACCTTTAATTCAATAGCTCAAACCATCTAGGAAAATTTAGCCCTTAGAAACAGCAACCTAAAACCCAAGTCATCTTTAGAAATTTAACTTACCCATACATATAAACCTACCCGAATATCAACCAAAAAAGTACTTTGGGATAAGTAAAGGAAGAGGTGGCAGGAGGCATATCTGTCACTTTTCTTTCATCATATTTTCTGCTCTTGCCTAACTCTAACCTCTTCCATTTTTCTTCCCACTGTCAAACTTCCACCATGGGTGATTCAGATATATTCCAAGATGCGAAGTTTTTGAATGCAATGAGTGGCTTGATGTTTCTTTTCCTCTTAAAGGTGCATCAATGGCTGGAGTTCAATGGGCTTAAAAGGGGAGTAGTTTAATCCACGATTCAGTTATGAATTCATAACATCCTAGGTCTAAGATTTATGATTTGTAGTTAAGCTATTTAATTATGGTTTTAATCAACCGTTGGATATTCATTATGTGTAGGATGGATTGGTTTATGTAGAACTTTGAACTTAAATGTATGAAGTTTCATATATGTCTATTTGTAATCTTCTTGATTCTCTCTTATCTTGTATGGTTATGTTTGATGTTGAGATGATTTTGGATTCCATTTGACCATTTGCATTGGCTAGTCCTACTGCACACACAAAGAAAACTTAATGGGATTTTAAAGAAATGGAGTCTCATTTATTAAGATCCTAGACTTGAAGAGTGCTTTAAGGTTTATCATTTTGAAGTTTACTAATTTCTACTCTCAATTAAATCAATTTCGAACTATGATGGCTAGAACTCACTTTCAAAGGGACTCTATCACTATTTAATCTCTTGAGTTTTATTTCATCCTTCTGTTTTCTATATCCCTAAAATCCAAAAAACATTAGTTTTACATTCAAATTAGTTTAATTAATGAGTTCAAAAGTTAAAACCCCCCGTTTCTCCAATTGGTTTGCATAGCATGACATGTAGGTTAATTTAGGTCCAATCATTTTAGGTTCTGATTAAGAGAATGACCGGACTTGCACCCTATAATGCAATTCTTGGATTATTTTGATTTAACCTCCAAGGATTCAATGAACAAGGTACGAATCACCAATTTTAAAAAAATTATGTCAACTGACTCAATTCTAAATTAGTAACCTTATGTTTGTCCCACAATACATTGTGTAATAAAAAATTGTTAAAAAAACTTATTGCTGATCGAATTAAACTGGTTTTCTTTCCATGGATGAAAGCAAACAACTACAATGAATCAATTTCCACTTTCAAGTTCCATTCCACAGAACAAGCAACATAACAACAAATTAACAAATTCAATTAACAATTCACAAAATATACCAACAATTCCATTCACAATTCTCAAAACATACACAAAGTTATAAAAAAACCCTAAATTATTTTAGAATTCAACAAAAATTTCAACAGGTCGAGTCAAGTCCTAGATAAATCTGGATCTATTTCAGATCGGTGTGAAGGAGGACACCCAAGACTCCAATAGTGGTGGGTGGGCTGGAAGGGCATCATTGGTGGTTTGGTGGCATCGGTGTTGGTGGTAGGGCACCGATGTGGTTGTTGAGAGAGAGATTGAGATGTGTGAAAGAGAAATAAAAAAGTGGCAGAAGGAGAGAGCAGAGGGGAGGGCCTTAGTGGTAAGCGTCAATGATAAGGCTTTGGCATCATCAGATAAGAGAGGCAGGGTCATCATAGTGGCGTTTTAATGAGGATGAGTGAGTGAGATGTGTGAGGAAAAAATTGTGGGAAAGAAAAAAGAAGACTGTTGCGTGAGTGGGCGGGGGATGCTTAATTTTTTTCTTTTTCCAGCTTAGTCCTCTAACTATGTAAAACTTACGATATTGGTCGATATACGGTTAACATTTTGATTACCGATGGTGCCAATTTATACCAAGTGAAAACTCCGATAATGTTTGATATTTACTCCCAGTACCGACCCCCTATACCTCATACAATTTTTCCGTACCGACTGGTATCGACCAGAATAGAACAAAATACAAAACATTTATTTTGGATTTCTTCTATTGAAAAGACCTTTTTAAACATTAATTAATTTACATGAAAATTTAAAATTTAAAATTAATTGTAAATGGAAGTCCTTTAAATAATTTTTTCCAAGGAGTGTCTTTTATAATATTTTATAAAATAGTAGATAATTTTATGTTTTTATTATGCATAATTTGTTTATACAATCAAGCAAAGTAAGTTAAGAAATATTTAAATCCAAACTCTCATGAAAAAGGTTGAATTAGATAAAAATACTTTGATAATTCAAGAATTTAAAAAATTTTAAAAATTGTTAACAATTAGATGAATATAACATTCTTGTAAGTCACTCCTTTTTCAATTTTACTCAACATATTTTATTTTTTAATTTAAGAAAATTATTTTCTTATTTATAATTTTTTATTTGGTTAAACATAAGGTGCATAAAGTTTAAAATTATTTTTAACTAATGTTTCAACTGATCTTTTTATTTTAGAAATTATTACAAATTAATCATTTTTATAAAAAACAAATTTATTCAATGGCATTTTCGGTTTAGAAAAAACAAAGTACATAAATTAGTTATTTAATTTTGTTTAATATTGCAACCAATCAAATTTTCTTAATTGATTGAATGTTTCATTTTATTCCCCTACAAATGCTTAAAAATAAGGTGGTTAATTATATCAAACTTCATACCTTGTAAACATTTTATTTTGTCATTTATTTTTCAATATTCACTTTAGATAAAATGTGATAATTTAATTCACTTAATCATTTTGACATCTTTATCAAGATTCATATTTAGTCTTCATATATAAATATTAATTCATAATATGTTCTCCTTTTTAATATGAGATTTTTCATATTTATTATATTATTGGTCCTCAGATGGCATATGAGAGACTGGACTGGGGGGTGGGGGGGCGGTGAATTATATGTTCACTTTCTGCTTATTTGGAAACTAATGAACAAATTGCCTATTTTAATAAATTATTGTGGCAAATTAACATATGATAATCATAAAGCAATCACAAAAATAATTAAAAATAGAAAAGAAAGATAAAATAATTTATTGTGGCGTAGCTAAAAGAAAAAAAAAACCTTAACTTACATCCACTCCCAAAGTTTTACTTGAGAATTTAGAATCTTTTTTCGTTCAACTGGTGAAGAATTGCCCTCTATATAACAACTTCTTTTGCCATAGGTAAAGAAAAAAAATCTTACAATTGTTTTACTTTATTATGAGTAAAAATACCCTTTACAAATCTTATTTTGTTGGGCCCGGGTCTCAGTACTTAATTCATGGCTACAATACACAAGGATTAGGTGACATTAATAATAAAAAGAATTCTTGGTTGTGAGTAAAAAAATAGTTAATAATAAACTTGTCGCCATCATGCACAAGCCTGATCATACAAGAAGGGCTCTGTCATGATCGCGCATATGCACAATCTGTTAAAAATGGGGTCAATCAAGATCTTGCAAGTGCATGATCATGCACCCCTATTTAAAAGGGTTTCGGTCATGATCATGCATGTGCACAATCATGCATCCCTTTTTCAGACACTTGAACATTTGACCATCATAACTCCCCATTTGAATGTCCAAAAAATTCAAACTTTATACCATTAGAAAGATAAGAGGATAAGGTATAGCTTTTATGCAAATAACTTTATCTAATTTGGCCTATATCAATACAGTTTAATCGAAGAATGATTTTTATTACTGCTTCTATCCCCCTTTTTCCTTGTTTGCGCCTTTATTAGTTTTTACACATTTTCCAAAAGACCTAAATCTAACAAACACTAGCTGTACATACATGGCTTCCAACATAACAATTGATTTTAAATCTATCCAAGGCCATCTAACAACATAACAATTCCATTCCAACCAAAGTTAACAACTTCATAAAGGAGAAAATTTTGATCATGTATAAAAGGAAAATTCTTCAACTCTTACTCTAATTGCTTAATCAAAATAAAGTTTGCACATAGCTTTAATTACATATCAAAGGCCACATCACTTGCATAATACAAAACATATATGAATGCTTATGCTTGCTATGCTTATAAAGCTACCCAAAGTAATCGAACTCACTTAGTTACAAAAGATAAATATCTTAGAGTTTGCCAAAGCTTGCAAAGATCAATTATCTGCTTGTTCTGCACCTGAGGAGTGGAAAATAATAGGTTGAGCTACGAAGCTCAATGGCTACTACTCTTATAGCCATTGGCAATGAGCCAAACACAATCAAGCATATAAGATAACAATTAAGTTATCCACAGTTCTAGCTCAAAGAACACATAATAAAAAAATATTATCACATAAATCATGTCATTTATTTTTCAACCATCAAAACACAATATTTAATTGTATACCATGCTCAACAAACCAAAGCGAAATGCACAAACAAAATGGCTTGAGAGAATCCTATGGATCGAAATGGAGGAACTAAAGTTTACATCATGAAAAAATGAGTCTGTTTCTAAAGAGCTCATATGCTACAAGCGGACAGCTGAGAGAAGGCTTTAAGTCAACGTACACATGACCAACAAAATGGTATCTATCTTACCCAAACACAAACAGGTTTCGATGCTCACTTCATTTCATCACATGTTCACACTTTCATGCTTTTTACTCTTTTCATTAATGCAAAATGTCATCACATCTTGCAAGGAATAACACAAAAATAAATGATAGAACATTTTCCCAACAATCGCAATAATTGAAAATCAAGAAATTAAGTATACAAGCATGCAAGAAAATCTTGCTCTTACCTTCGATTTTCTTGGTTTCCTTCAAACAACCAAACTTTCATTCAAACTAATATACAAATAGAAAATGCCTAAAGCTTTAATATCTAGAAAAAGAAATGAGCTTAGTCTTAATCTACTCATGTTTTTTCTAAGTTAGAATAACTAAGATCTAGTTGAAAATCCATGAAAATCAAAATAAGCTTCTTAGTCCTCTCCTCTCTCCCTTTATTTCCAGTACATAATACTTATTTTCTCCAGTTCCTTCTTCAACCAAAGCAAAAAGAAAATATAAAGGTTACCTAAAACTCAGTTGAATCCTCTTCTTCTTATTCTTTCTACTTTTTCTATCTTTCCTTCTTCTTTTTTCTAGTTCATTTTCTCCTTCTCTTCATCTAGTTCCTTATATGTTTTTCTTTCTTTCTTCCTTACTTCTCTAACAAGTCTCTCTTCATCTTTCTCATTTATTTTCTTAGTTATTTAGGACAAATTTTAGACCTTCCAAGTTTACCCTTCCACTTTAACTTAATGCCTACTTACACCTCTTATTATATTATGCCTATTGCACCCTAACTTAATTCTAAAATTGCTATTTAATTTGTGCAAAAAAATGTAAATAAAATATATTCATGACTAAACTTCAATAGATTCTAATTTCTAAGAAAATATTTTTGAGGTCTAACATTTCTCTTACCTTTAAAGAATTTCGCCCTCAAAGTTCTTACCTGATTCTACAATTAGGTGTAGATAATTCTCCTTCATAGCTTCTAATGGTTCCCATGTGGCTTCTTGTCTTTCATGGTTCTTCCATAAGACTTTAACGAACTTCAGAGTCTTGTTTCTCAAGACCTTTTCCTTTGAATCTAGAATCTCTACTTGTTGTTCTTCATAAATCAAATCCTCCTTAATTGGACCTCTAAAAGTTGAACTATGTGTGAAGGATATGCTTTATATCTCCTCAACATTAATACATGGAAGACATAGTGAATCTTGGATAACTCTGGTGGTAGGGCTAACTTATAGGCTAAAGGCCCAATCTTCTCATTAATTTCATAAGGGCCTATGTATCTTGGACTGAGCTTGCTCTTTTTACCAAGTTTTAAGCTCCTTTCTATAGAGAGGCTCTAAAAACTACTTTGTCTCTAACTTCATATTCTATCTACTTTTATGTGCGTCCGTATACCTCTTTATCCTATCTTGAGCTGCCTTGAGTCTTTGCTTCACCGAATTAATCTAATCAACTATATCTCAGGTTATAAAAGTCTCTTTCCACTTTCCTTATCCCAGCAAATAGCAGTTCTACACCTCCTATCATACATAGCTTCATAAGGTGCCATTTGAATTGCTGAGTGGTAGGAATTATTGTAAGAAAACTCAATTAAATGTAGATGATCATCTCATGAGCCTTTGAAGTCCATAACACAAGCTCGTAACATTGCCTCCAATGTCCTTGTTGTCCTCTCTAATTGGCCATCAGTTTGTGGATGGAAAGCTATTCTAAAATGTAAATTGAATTCTAAAGACTCTTACAAACATTCCTAGAATCTGAAGGTGAATCTAGGATCTTTATCTGAGAGTCTAGAACTCAGAATCTCATGAAGTATAATTATTGTTAAGTCTAGAGGACTTTACGATGATCAATTTTGATGACAATCAAATAATAATAATGTTAGAAATAAATGAACATTTTAACAAGTGTGTTAAGTGTGTAGATGAAGTACAGGACACAAACGCAAAAAGACAAAGACGGAAAAACATAGATGCAAGACGAGATAGATTCAAAGAAGTAGACGCAACTTAAGATAGATGCAAAAACATAGTGCAAAGAGATAGACGCAAAGAGATAGACACAAAGATATAGATGCAAAAAGACAAACGCAAAAAGATAGATGCAAAGATGATATAGTAGCACGTCAGACGGTTACTTAGTTGGAGTTAGTTACATAATTCAACTAAACAACGTTTATCAAGAATCAAGAAGCAGTTATCAAAGATCAAGAAGTAGTTAGAGAATGGGGCTATAAATATAAGTCTCAATCGAAGCTTTCGGGCTAATGAACATACGATATCATTGATCTTTGAGTGCTTACTTACAAAAGAGATTTTTGTAGTGCTATACTGAGAGAGCTATTATTACTGTAGCAAAAGCTTACGATATCTTTTTCTAGTGAGAGAAAGAGAAGGTAGATAGCCTAGAGAGGTGAAGATAGCTGAAAGAATACTTGGTGTAAAAGACTTGAAGAGGCTCTGGAAGAGAAAAAATACTTGTAACTATTTAGAGTATAGTGAAACACTCAAACGAACTCTGAGGACTGGACATAGCCCACGATTTAGGGTGAACTAGTATAAAAATTGCAATGTTAACTTTGTATCCCTTGCTTCAACTTACTTTGTTGTTAAACTCAAATATAGAAGTTATTTACGATTTAAAATACGTAATAATTTTTGTGATATCTTCTCAACAAGAAAAAGAAGTTCTTAACAAAATTTTTGTATTCATAAAAAAGGGGATACATCATTCAACCCCCGTTTTGTGTATCGAGTTTATTGTTCGTAAAGACTATACTAATGTGTGATTTACTTCAATTATTTCATCTAAGTATTTCTTGGCCAAGGCATTCAACGAATCGATTTGTTGAATTGGCAGGAAGTGTGCTGACTTAGTTAACCTATCGATAATTACCCATATTGTGTCATGCTTCTTGTTGCTCCTTGGCAATCCCATCAAGAAATCTATTGTAATCTTCTCCCACTTCCATTCAGGAATAGACAAAGGTTTAAACTTACCAGTAGGTGCTTGATGTTCTGCTTTAACTTATTGGCACACTAAGCATTTTCTAGCATACTCTGTAACATCTTTCTTCATTCTTCTCCTCTAGAAAGGCTCTTGTAAATCTATATACATTTTGCACTCCTCGAGTGCATTGCATATGGAGCACTATGTGCCTCATCAAAAATTTCATCCTTCAACTTTTGTATGTTTGGAATACATAATCTATTATCTTCCACCATCAATCCCTCTTCTCTTATCTCTATTTCAGAGGACTTACCATTTTTAATTTATTCTCCAAGCTTTTTAAAGTACTCATCTTGCTCTTGTAATTCTTTAATCATCTCATTTAGTACTTGCCTTATTCTAAAATTAGCCACTATACAACTTGATTCGACTTGACTCAACATTACCTTATGTTTGGCTAATTCCTTCAACAAAGGAATGTATACTGTCTTCATAAGTGCTATAGTAGATTTTCTACTTAGTGCATCTGTTACTACATTAGCTTTCCTCAAGTGTTAGTCTATCATCAAGTATCTTTCAGTAGTTTTAACCACCTTCTTTGCCTCATATATAACTTTTTTTGGCTCATCAAATATTTAAAACTCTTATGGTCAGTAAATACCCTGAATAATGTCTAAATTATCCCTAGTTATAGGATTAATAAGACAGGACGTTGTTAATTTGGATAAACTAGCACATGTAATACTCCTTGATTTGATCAAGAAGTGGATCTCATAAACTCTAAGCTTAGTAAGAAAGTACATCAGATGACTCTCTATGTGATTATCATGTAGATGGCCTATCAAATGTCACTAATTAATCTCATTATAGGAATGTGTAAATATCTTTAGCCTTGAGGTACTCAAGGATATCTTAGGTATTAGAGGGTAATTGGATAGTCAATAAAGGATTCACTACTCCTGATAGAAGGAGATGATACCCACGACCTCTTGTTGGGGTCATTACTCGAGAGTCTATGGCCAAAGCAATTATGTAATAAATAGAGTCTTTAATGACACATAGAGTAATGAGATCCCAGGATAACAAATAATATCACTTGGACTAGATCTAACATAGCCAGTCTAGTAGGAGTTGACACATGGCCCATACTTCCGACCAAGTGGGTTATAGGATGGTGAAGGGATAAATTGCATGGTAATTGACTATATCATTGTGAATGACATAATGTTCGATGGTACATAAGTGAGTTCTTCACTTAAGTACATATGAATTTTAGCCATAGAACACACTCAATAGAGAGTCTAAGGGTCCAGAAGAGTTTTGGAAGTTGAGAGGAGTGATCTTGAGATTTATTCATTCAATCTTAAGCAATTGTTGCATGAGATTAATTATATAAAACTTGGTCTTGATCTAGCTCTCACTAGATCATCTACTTGAACTCTTCTTTTTTAGTGTTCTAATAACCCTTACACACTAATTTTTCTTCATATTTACATGTTCTCTAGAGGCCAAGGAAGGATTTTGGTGTTTTCTAAACACAAACAAGGAGAAGAATGAAGAAAGGAGGAGTATTTGCAAGGTACATATATTGTAATTTCATGTCCTTTTAATCTGCTTATACATGCACATAAATTCTATATTTTCTAAGGATGTCGTGGGGTTGGAATTTTAATTCCGACCTTACCGATTCCTTTCCATGTATATGATGCATGGATCTATGGATCCCCTACAGTGGTATCAGAGCTGGTTATGCATATATAAGATGATCTATTTTACATGTACAAACTGTTTGCTGGGATGTGATTGACGTGCATATTGATTTAAAAAAATTCTTATAAATTTTAGAAAAAAGATTCTTCTGATTTTCTTTCATAAAAATGTTTATAAGATGTTATATTATGTTTTTTTTCAAAGGAAATTGCATTTGACTGTCATTTGATATTTTATTTCGAATTAATATCTAGTTTGTTCAGAATGTATGCACTAATTTTAAAAATTTTCTAATAATTCTATTTTTTCCAATTTTCTTTCAAATAAATGTTTATAAGGTGTTATATTATGTTTACGTTAAAGAAAATGCAATTATGTGTCATTTGCTATTTTATTATGAATTTAGCTTTAGCCTGCTGCATGTACGAAATTTTGGGAAATTCTAGAAATATGATGAAAATGCTTGCCTGTAAATTCCCGAATAATTTTATAAAAAATTGTTTTTATGAATTTCCTAAATGAACGTGCACATATGATATTGCCACATGTATTAAATGCATAACTTTTATTTTTTAAGTGATTGATTATTTATTCTTGATTTTACATGGATGCTGGTGGTGTATGATAAGTGTTAGTGTAGATATGAAAATTACACTTAGTTTATAAAGAATTCCTAGGGTTTCCAAAATTTTCGAGCATTGAATCGGTCTCTTTAGTGTCTAGTAGGTTAATTCATTTATCTTGATAATTTAGGTCGTCAAGATATTTTTTGGCTTATGCGAAAATTGTACTGATAAATTTGAGATGTCTTAGGGATGTTTTAGATGACTAATTGATGTTCAAAAATTTTGAAAACCTTAGGGATTAAGTTAGAATTAATCCAAGTTGAGCATAGCATTTCTAATGTGAATAGAAAAAGGCATATGTACTAGAATTAAAGTGTTTAATTTAGACATCAAAGTAACTGAATTTTAGGGTTCCTAATCTAATCGCATTCATAATTCAAATTAGTTAAGATTAACACTAGTACTCGATTTGGTTTAAGAGATAAATCAAATCATGAATTTTAGATGCATGGTCAGTTCACAACCTAAATTAAACCTCCTTTGTGTGTTACTTGAATTAGGTGCATTTTAAGGGTGGCTATGGACATAGGCCTAATTTAATTGAGTTGTCCGTAATTTGAATGTATATATGTTATATACATTCAAATTACGG
>JAOSBN010000005.1:28626610-28642718 GCA_027563595.1 Erythroxylum suave
GACAGATGTGTAAACTTCTGGTTTTGATGAAATGAAATGAGGAAAATTTTGGTTTCAAAAACATTATGATTTTTATATTGATATTTTATTATGATGTCATGTGAGGTATTTGTAGTGATTGATCATAGCTCACCCTTATAGTAGGATATGTATCAGAATGACCTGCGGGTGTCTCGGTGTGTACCCTGCGGTAAGGGGGCACTACACTATTCCAGGAAGTACTTCGCACAAACGTATCTCTGTGCCTCTCTTCCTTCGTCTCCTTCCTCAATTACTTGATCTCTCTCTATGTAGCTCTCAGAACTTTTTACAAAAACTCTCTGTTTGGTTGACTCTCTTGGCTCTCCAATCCCCCCTAGTGGCTACTAGGTATTGTTATATTTATTACATAGCAACCCTAAGTCAAACTAGGGGTCGAAACTGTTTGAAAAATAACTCAAAAATTGAGCTTTCATGTCAGTCCAATGCAGGGAATGATCGTGGCTGTACATATCATGATTGTGGCTAGCGCTTTACCCATTCTATCACGAGCGTGGCTTGAAGTGCACGATCGTGGCCTGTCTTGATGCTCTCTGTCACGATCTTGGCCCAATGTTCTTGATTGTGGCCTAGCTGCTTCTTACTTATCCTTCTATGTCACAATCGTGGCCTGGCCGCTTCTTGCTCTTCCTTCTCTGTCACGATCGTAGCCTACGTCCTTTAGCCCGAAAACTTTTAAATCTTCACCACTCTTCCCTGTTTGCCCTACAACACTGGTACATATATCAAAGTACCTTAAAAATATGCCATTTAAGCTCAAAAATTCCAACTAACCCATAAAAACACTTAATACATAAAATAACCTAATTAAAACCCTAAATGCATACTTCAGACTCAATTTAACACTAAATGCATACTTCACACTCAATTTAACACTAAATGCATAACAAATTAAACCCTAAAATAATATGCAAAACACAACTATCAACATCCCCACACTTAAAAGTTTGCTTGTCCTCAAGCAAACAAAATAACAACACATAACATAACATAACAACACACAATGCAATAATGCGACAATGGCTCTAATCTTCGTTAAATAAATTTAACCTTGGACACAACTATTCAAATTATGGCAAATCATTATCAAGCAAAATAGGTTGTTAGAGGCTTTGAGCTAAATATACAACTCAAACAAGACCTAGATGTTAACATAATTACCCTTTTCAATTATACACATATTAATAATTTTTCAGCCCTTTAGATTTTGTAACTATTCCTAAGTATAATTCCATGAAAATTCAAGCTTATTACAAGTTTGATGGTTTAATTGAAAACATTTCTTTTATTATCCTGGGACTTAGCCTTTTTCTCGGAGGCAAACATTTTTCATGAATGTCGATCCGGCTACTCGACTATGACATTTATTAGCAACTTGGTTGAAATGTCATTATGGCCTTCTTAAGCGAAGGCACACATTTTTTATGTGTGTCGATTCGGTTACTCAACTATATCACATTTTCAACTGGCTACTAGCTCTATTTATAACCCGAAGCCTAGCAGAATAGTGATTTATTAAACACACTTTTTTTCAGTTTATTACGTACCTTTTTGTTTATCACTTTTCGTTTCCATGAAAAATACTAGTCAAGCTACTTAAGCTAAAAGGTCGCAAATTATGAATGAAAGTGATAATCTAGAGGGTGCTAAATTTACACTAAGTCCTAATTAGGCTTTATATTTATCCAAAGGCCCTTAATTTACTAATTTCATAAGTTAATGATTATTCACAACCTAATAGGCTATGTCCAAAATTAAAAATTTTCCACTCAATCAAAGTCATTGACACATTCACACATTTCACACAATGCATCCTAATATGCAACCAAATACTATCATACAATATGCAATATCATATACAACAAAAAAACAAAAAATCCTTCCCCACACTTGAACAACACATTGTCCTCAATGTATGAATAAAACACATAAAAACATAATGCATAAAAAAATGCGAAGACAAGAACTGAAGGAACAACTAACAAATAAAAGGAACAACTAATCAAAAAGAGAAATACAAATAATGTAACAATAAACAAAACAAAAAATAAAATTAATTAAAGACAAACTGGGTTAGACTTCGATCTTATGGGGACAGAGGTGGTGATGGTGTAGGAGTTGGTAATTGAATCACTTGAGCCTTAAAATACTGATGGAGTTATCATAACTCTCGACTCTGGCATTGTTGCGTACGCACCACTTCCTTAAACTTTCTATTGGTTTCAAAAATGGCATCCAAAACCCTTGTCCAACATTGGTTTTCTTCTTCATCATCGTTGGATTCTTCACTTATCGAGTCCACTCATACCTGCCGAGGTGATACGGAGCTCGAACTTGCTTGACCTACCCTGGTCTGCACATGTGTCTTCTCATGAATACCTCGTCGTTCCATATTAATGGAATCGATAATTTCTACCCGAAATAAGTAATGGTGATCTAGAAATTCTGGCGGGTGAATTGTTAATCCCCTCTAATCCACTCCAAAATGTTTGTCAATGGCGAAGACCACATACCCCATTCCTAGATTGTTACTCTTCTTTCACAGAGTTACAACAAGAGCATTTAGCATATGCATGGATTTGCATACTGGTATACTATGGTCTATGCATCAGTATAAAAAGTTCCTTGGTTGAACACTTGTTGGTCTCTGATTTATCAAAGACTAGCTGACATATAAACTTGTGTAGCAGCAAGTGTTTATAAGATTGGATAATATTGTTATGGGCATTTTTAATGTAAAAACGCTCGGATTCAATAAGCTCGTGCCAGTATTGGGAAGCACAAAAATCATCATATTGGTCAATAATGGTGGATTCGAGGAATCCATACATGTCACACATGATTTCTACATTCAGTTCATCAGCTTGCCCCCCCTCCTCCCCCAATCTAAACTATAATTCCTCAGTGTTCTTGGGGTCGAAGGTCAAATTTGTGAAGAATTCTAAAGTTAGCTCTTCATAAACCAGAAATTGGAGCCTAATGAATTTATCCCACTGAATCCTCTCAGCTAGGTTCTCTATCCGCTCATGTACTTCAATCATATCTAATATATCAAAATCAAAATATTTAGGCACAACAAGTTTCCTGGAATGAAGAGAACAAAAATGAGTACCTTACTGCTCAATGTAAATAGGGAATGAAGCTCCGAAGTTCGCTGCTCGGCTCCTTCTCCACCATCCACCAACTTGTTGTGCTCCATGTGGGTCTCGTCGTGCCATTTTCTTGATACAAGGCATGATTGGGTCGAGTTTGGGAAAAAATTTGAGTTTAAAAATTTCTAGAGAGATGTTAGAGCGTTGAAAATTGGAATTCTAGAGAGATAAAATGAAAATGAAAGTGAAGGTGAAAGTTAAGTAAGAATTGAATATATAGGTGGTAGAAAGGGTAAAATGGTAAAAGTCTCGATTAAAAAAATATCATCCTCCATCTTTTGAACATAGTCCCAGGCCCTGAAAATGACATGTGGTGTATCAACTAAAGACCTCTCAGTCGCAGGTCATGAACATGGCCTGCCAGGCCACGGTCATGGCCAGTGCTTATATTCTAACACCAAAGTCCTTCTTTTCCAATTCTTTTCTCTTTCACTTCAATTTATGTGCTTACATAACCTCCCCTATGATTCCAAGATCCTATTCCTCTTTTTGCTTTTATTTAACCAACGAAAAAAAATAAACCTAACTACTGAATTCAACTAATTGATCGATAACTAATTTTTCCATAGGTTGCCTTACAATAGTAACATTTAAACCTCTAAAATGCTCGAGGATTTCGAAATGATCTTCCAGTTCTGGGGAGAATTCGCAAAACTCTGTTTCCATCGAAAATTGAATGGAGTTTTCCCTTATTTCGACCGGAGAATCTAACAGAGACATTACTGTCGAGATTCTGACTGAAAAATTGGACATTCCATGCCCTCGGAGAGTGCTTTGTCGTGCTGGGTCACTGAGCCTTACCGTGCCGTAGGCGAACGTGCGGTAGCGTTCGTGGTGGTGCTTCAGGATTCCAATGTACTGCATCCAAGATCAGAACGAGCTTGCCGGCGGACCACTACCGTCCCATTCTTGAGTGAGCTGGAGCGTAGCCATCGTAGGTTGCCTTCCACGCAATGCTTCTATTAACGTCAGTAGCTCGATGCTCCTTTTACGCTCACGGTGGTTGGAATGAATGGCTTGATGATAATATCACCATCACCCTTACAGTTTGAACCTTCACTACCATATTGCAAATTCCACCATCCCTGACATTTTCCTTGCCTCACCTCCTCCTTCACGAGCACTTATTTCAAAAAGTATTTGTAGGATCCTTAATGTCTTCCCCTTCTCCTCGAGGTTCAGGTTTGATGTGATCCACAGGAGTGGAAGGACCTTCGTACTCTCTAATACTCACCTTCAAGGTCAGTAGCTGATAAGATTGAATTTTTTTATATTTTCTTATGTATTTACATGTGATTTCAATCCTACTTTTAAGATAAAATGCTCAATCTGTGTTTAATTTGTGTTGACTGCTAGGTTAGATATATTGATATATTTTTTAGACTAAAACGACAAGATTTTTTAAAACAAATTGAAAAGCAATTTTTAAAAAAAAGCTATGTTACATGAAACACAACAACGCATGCGTAATGCTGCATAACGCAGAACAGCGTTTACGCTACTATGTTATGCAACGTTCTGCGTAGACCCAACGTAGCTTACGCTGTTACATACGCAACGTTTAAGAAAAAATGTTGTGCATTATAAAAATGTATGAGGAATGGTTTTATGCATGATGAATTTAATTGTTTTGGCATGGAAAGTGGCGGCACGTGGAGAAATACAAAGAACAAAAGCGATAGGTCAGCGCAGAAGCAAAGTAGAGGAGAACAATACAAGGGAGGATCTAATATTTAATTGTCCAATCATGAACAGTTTATAGATGAGAGTAAGTTTGAGATTTTCGAAGCCAATGGGTGATAAGATTTGTGGTTGGATCATGAAAATAGAAATGAAAGGCTAACTTCCCGACGTTGGTTCTATGGAAATATCGATGCCAAGTCACGATTAAGCTAACTCTATCATTCTAAAGTTGTAATTTCTTTTTGGATTGTTATGTTGTTGGTATTGATATGGATGGTTTTAGGATAAATGATCTTAATATGTTATTTTGATTGTTTATTTTAAACCTATTGCCAAAATATCGATTGTAATCCGTAATCATTACTTTTGATGTTTGTAAGTAGCGTCTAACAATTGTTAATCATTAGGGACAATATAACTTAGGTTGGATAACCCGAAAGTGTGAGGTTACTGCCTATATTGATCATTTTCCAGTTCGTAATGTGACTGCTAAATTCAATCTAGAGATTATATCCTAGGTTATTCGATAGTTAGGTTTAATTAATGATTGTATCTTGATTAAATTCAACCTAAGGGAAAATCGAGATTTGTAGAGCATTCTATTAGTCTTAGATCAATAGTTCGAAAAGAATTGTAAAGAATTTAGAATGAAGGAATATGTTTGAATGTGATTAGGTCGAGATTGACCCTAGAACTGGACTTTACTTATACTCAACACTTTTCTCATTTTAGATTAATTGTTTTAATTTATTTTCGGCAATTTACTTTTACTTTAATTTTCTAAATTGTTTGAAACCCAAAAAACCCCCCATTTTCTTTCCTTGCATCAATTAATTTCATTACAAAAATTAACTGAATAATCCCTGTGGATTCGATCCCGACTTAACGCAACTACAAATTTTAGTGTGCAGAGTTAGGTAAATTTTACAGTACATTCGACACGCGCTGTCAAATTTTGGCGTCGTTGCTGGGGAGTGTGGTAGTTTAATTTTTGAATTTGATTTTAGATGGTGTTTTGTCAATTTATTTTTTTAATCATTCTTTTTGTTACTTGTTAATTTTTAATTGTCCATTAGTTTTGGTGCATGGTAGTGACCAGGTCTCCTCGTAGAGAAATTGAGCAACTTGATTTAGAGATCAAGAGATCATTGCGAAGATTGTGTAGGGAAGCAAGGTCGACTTTGGTTAATGAATTGGAACAAGAATATGAGGACATAATGGCAAATTCGAGAACTCTAAGGGAGTTGGCTGCACCCGATTAACCTCATAGACCATTATTCATAACATTTCTGAATCTCACTGAACATGCTACCTTTGAGTTAAAATTTGGATTAATTCATTTATTGCCTAACTTTCATGGTCTTGCAAGTGAGAATGCATATAAGCATCTTAAGGAACTCAATGTGGTGTGTTTGAGCATGAAGCCTCACGGGGTGACGGAATAGCAGATCATGTTGAGGGCTTTCCCGTTCTCGCTCAAAGATGCAGCAAAATATTAGCTATTTGATTTACCTGCAGGAAGTGTGAGCACTTGGTTGGAGATGAAGAGATTGTTTTTGGAAAAGTATTTTCCGGCCTCAAAGATAGCAATATTTGAAAGGAGATATGCGTTATTAAGCAACACAATGGGGAGTCTCTTTACGAATACTGGGAGCGATTTAAGAAGTTATGTGCTAGTTGCCCACATCACAACATACCATATCAACTTCCCATTCAATATTTTTATGAAGGATTACTGCCAATGGAGAGGAGTTTGGTTGATGGTGCAACTATTGGGGCACTTTGCGAGAAGACTCCCACTAAAGCTAGGATATTACTTTAGCGGATGGTCGCTAAAACCCAACAATTCGGCACTCGTAATGATGTTCGACGAGTAAATGAGGTAAGCACTTCATCCATTGAACATTGTTTAGATGAACTAACATCTTTTGTGAGACAGATTGCAGTTGGACAATCACAAGTGAAAGCGTCCAGAATATGTTCAAACAAAAGTCATCCAACTGATGAGTGCCCAGCTTTGCAAGAATGGAGTATAGAGCATGTGAATGCTACAGGAGGGAACTTCCCGAACCAATACAATCCATACTCGCAGACGTATAACCCAGGTTGGAGGGATCACCCCAACTTGAGTTATGGAGGGAATCGACAGCAAAATCACTTCCAGAATCGGCCGTAAGGGCCACCAGGATCTCAACCAAGGCAACAAGGAGCAGAAGGACCTTCTTCTTCAAGTTCAGGTGCATCTTTAGAAGAACTTGTTAACAAACTTGTTGCTAATAATTTGCAATTTCAAAAGGATATGAAAGTAATCCAATAGAATATGGAATATCAAATGAATCAAATGGCAGTAAGGCTCAATCGCCTAGAATCACAAGGTGGAGGAAAATTGCCATCACAACTTAAGGTGAACCCGAAGAATGTCAGTTCCATAACCTTGAGGGGTGAAAAGGAGATCGAAGGTCCCAAAAGAACCCTAACAAAGATTGCTACTGAGGAAGAGATTGAGAAAGAATTGGAAAAGGAAGAAAATTTGTCATCAAGCACAAAGGTAAATGTCGAAAGTCCCAATATTATTAAAACTAACCCTCCACCTTTTCCGAGCAGATTGACGAGATCAAACAAGGAGGACAAGGATAAAGAGATATTGGAGACTTTTTGAAAGGTAGAAGTCAACATACCTTTGCTCGAAGCAATCAAGCAAGTGCCAAGGTATGCCAAATTCCTCAAAGAACTATGTACAAATAAGAGGAAACTGAGGGGGTGATGAGAAAGTGATGATGGGTACGAATGTGTCGGTAGTATTCAAAAAGAAGATGCCTCCAAAATGTCGGGACCTAGGTATGTTCATTATTCCTTACAAAATTGGTAATACTGTGATCAGAAGAGCAACATTGGATTTGGGTGTTTCTATTAATGTGATGCCTCATTCGATTTATGCCTCTTTAAATTTGGGCCCTTTGAAAAAACGAATGTAGTCATCCAATTGGCTGATCGCACTGATGCTTATTCTGATGGTGTGGTTGAGGATCTTTTGGTGCATGTGAATGAGTTAGTGTTTCCTGCAGATTTTTATGTGGTAGATATAAATGATGACACTTCATGCAATCTGATACCTATCTTGTTGGGGAGACCATTCCTTAATACAGCTCAAACTAAGATAGATGTTCGTAAAGGCACCCTCACAATGGAATTTGATGGGGAAGTAATTCATTTCAATATTTTTGATGCCATGAAACATCCTCCTAATGATCATTGTATTTTTACTGTTGATGTGATCGACCCTTTGGTACAAGAAATGTTTAAATTAAGTTATAGGGATCATTTGGAAATAGCTTTAACCGAGGATATGGAAGTAGAAGCCAACACTGATGATGAGATAGGAGACGAGTTTATGGAAATGACAGCTGCCTTGGACTAATTAAAAAGCTCTTCAAAAAGGTATGATTTGGCTTCTATTCAACTACCTGAAGCTTACTAGAAGTTGTTACCTTCTGATGTGCTGGCCCCAAAATTGAAATTGAAGCCACTCCCTACACATCTAAAGTATGCGTATTTGGGAGATAAACAGACTCTCCCAGTTATCATGTTGGTGGAGTTGACTTCAACTCAAGAGGAGAGGTTTATTTGAATGCTGAGGGAGCATAAGAAGGCCATCAAGTGGACCATCACAGATATCCAAGGGATAAGCCCTTCCATATGCATGCATCGCATTTTGTTGGAGGATGATGCAAAATCTACAAGGCAAGCTCAGCGTAGGCTGAATCCTCTAATGATGGAAGTTATGAAGAAGGACGTACTGAAGCTTCTTGATGCTAGGTTATCTACCCACTTTCTGAAAATAAGTGGGTAAGTCCTATCTAAGTGGTTCCAAAGAAGTCAGGAATCATCGTTGTGAAAAACGAGGAAGGTGAGTTGATTCCCACCCGAGTGCAAACCGGGTGGCGAGTACGTATTGATTATAGGAAGTTGAATGTTGCTACTCATAAAGATCACTTTCCCCTTCCTTTTATTGATCAAATGCTTAAGAGTATAGCTGGTTATGAATATTATTGCTTTTTAGATGGCTTTTCAGGTTATCTTCAGATCCCGATCGCACCAGAAGATCAGGAGAAGACCACATTTACATACCCATTCGGTACATTTGCCTACCGAAGGATTTCATTCGGATTGTGTAATGCACCTGCCATGTTCTAGAGGTGTATGGTAAGCATTTTTTCTGAATATTTTAAGAAGATTATTGAGGTATTCATGGATGATTTTAGTATGTATGGATCTTCTTTAGATGAATGTCTTGAGAATCTTGCCATTATCTTGGAACGATTTACAAAAACTAACCTTCTGTTGAACTAGGAAAAATGTCATTTTATGGTGGACCAAGGTATAGTTTTAGGTTATGTGATATCTGCTAAGGGTATTGAAGTAGACAAGTCCAAAGTTGATATCATTTCTTCTTTACCTTACCCCTCTACTGTGAGGGAAGTGCGTTCTTTTCTGGGGCATGCAAGTTTTTATCGAAGATTCATCAAGGATTTTTCAAAGATAGCTGCATCGCTGTGCAAGCTTCTTTAGCAAGATGTCTCCTTTGAGTTCAACGAGAGGTGCAAAGAAGCATTCAGCAAACTTAAGGAGCTTCTGAAATCCCCACCGATGATCCAACCGCTAGATTGGAACCTCCCATTTGAGATCATATGTGATGCGAGCGATTATGCGATGGGGGCAGTTCTAAGGCAAAGAGTAGTAAGAGCTTTGCATGCCATTTACTCTACTTCGAGGACTTTAAATCTAGCTCAATTGCATTATTCCGCTACTAAAAAAGAATTGTTATCTGTGGTTTTTTCTTTAGAAAAATTTCGATCATATATGCTTGGTGCTAAAGTGATTATTTATTCTGACCATGTAGCTATATGATACTTGCCAACAAAGAAAGAAGCAAAACTGAGGCTGATCAGATGGATTCTCCAGAATTCGACTTAGAGATCAGAGATAAGAAAGGGGCAGAAAACATGATGGCAGATCATCTCAGTCATTTGATAAAGGAAGAAGACAATATCCCTCTACGAGAAAGCTTTTCGGATGAGCAATTGTTTTCGGCCAATGTGACACCACCATGGTAGGCAGACATCATTAATTTTTTCGTAACTAACTAATTAGTTGTTGGTTTGTCTAAGGCTCAGAGGGATAAGCTACGAAGTGAAGAGAAGTACTACGTATGGGATGACCCCTATCTTTGGAGGCATTGTGCAGATCAAGTTATCAGAAGGTGTGTATCGAAAGATGAATCATCATCAAATTTAGCCTTTTTCCATTTGTACGCTTGCGGAGGACATTTTGGAGTAAAATAGATAGCCTAAAAAGTTCTGGAGAGTGGCTTCTACTGGCCAACATTGTTTAAAGATGAATATAACTTCTGCAAATCATGTGATAAATGCCAACAGTCAGGTAACTTGTCCCGTAAGGATCAATTGCCACAAACCATTTTACTTTTCTGTGAAATTTTTGACATTTGGGGCATTGATTTTATGGGACCTTTCCCTTTGTCTTTTGTTTTCACTTATATATTGCTTGCGGTTGATTATGTTTCTAAATGGGTGGAAGTAAAAGCCACTAGGACTAATGATGCTAAGGTTGTTGCAGATTTTGTTAAGGCTAACATTCTTTCTAGGTTCGGGATAGCGAAAGCCATCATTAGCGATAGAGGAACGCACTTCTGCAACAGGGTGATGGAAGCAATGTTCAGAAAATAGCACATCACACACAAAGTTTCTACTGCTTACCATCCTCAAACCAACGAGAAACTGAAGTCTCAAATCAAGAGATCAAGTTAATCCTAGAGAAAACCATGCAACACAATAGGAAGGATTGGAGTGCAAGATTGGAAGACTCATTGTAGGCCTACCGGACAGCTTATAAAACACCAATTAGAATGTCACTGTACAGGCTAGTTTTTAGGAAACCATGTCATCTTCTAGTGGAATTACAACATAAGGCATATTGGGCTATCAAAAGATGCAACATGCACTTGGATGATGTGGGAGTGCATAGGAAGTTGCAGCTTCAGGAGTTGGAAGAGATGAGGAATGAATCATATCAAAATGCAATGATATATAAGGAGAGGACGAAAGCTTTCCATGATAAGATGATTTCCAGAAAAAGTTTCTCCGTGGGCCAAAAAGTGTTACTATATCATTCCAAACTCAAGCTCTTTCCTGGTAAGTTGCATTCCCGTTGAGTTGGTCCATTTGTTATCACTCATGTCTTTCCTTTTGGTGCAGTGGAGATACGGAGCCTCAGAATTGACAAGACATTCCGAGTGAATGGTCATCGCTTAAAGTCGTATTATGAGGGCTTCCAAACAGAGGATTTAGAGGTGGTTATGCTTGAGGATGTGACTGGTGTCACTTAAAGCATGCAACTGGAGGTCGAGCCAATGACATTAAACAAAGGTGCTGCTTGGAAGGCAACCCAAGGGAAGTTAATTTCTGTCTTTTATATTTTTGCATTTGTTATTTTTGTTAGCTACTCCATTTCTGGCATTTGATCTTACATTGAGGACAATACAAGTTTTAAGTGTGGGGGTGGGGTACATTAGTTTTGATGCATGTTGTTTAGTTTAATTGTAGCTTTCGTGACTCCTCAAGCAGTTTTCAAAATTGAACGAAGAAAATCAAAAATTTTATTGTTTTATATTGCTTTTAAGATTATTTAACCATAATTAGAGTGTGAGTTGATTAGTAAAATCCATAGAAAATTTTGCCATATACTTTTGCTCTTGTGGTTTGTTAGTGTGCATTATCTTTAGAAGAGTAGTGACTAATGGTAGACAAAACCAGTGAGATTTTGAGCCTTATTTGACTGGCACATCTACATCAGTCTTATTGTCTTTTGATAATGTGTGACCTTCATGACATGTACATCTTGATTTTGCATTAAATTTCTATTCGAGACCACTTTTTTATCATATACATTAACATGGATATGATTAGGCATTCTTTGTAATTCATAAGCTAAACTAGCCAAATGACCTACCCTATTAACATGATTTTTCCCTTGATAAACCCCTTTGAGCTTTATCCTTTCTTTTTGTATAAACTACATTTTATTCTTTTAAACTTAACCAAATGTCCTACCCAAGCCATAAAGCTAGTGGAACATTTGTGATTGTTGAGTTTGTGGATGTAAAAAATTCTAAATGTGGGGGTGTATATATGTAAGGGTTGGTTATAATCTTGGGATGTTATTTTATGTCTTATCATTGAATTTCCCATGTTGACGTAGTTTATTTCAATTTTATAAGGAAAAGAAAAAAATGAAAAAATGTTTAAAATGTTTAAAATAAATTTATCAAGGAAGAATTCCATATGTGTTGAAAAGTTGTTTATGGTTGATGCATCTTCCTAGAGTTGTAATGAATGTGTTATTTGAGCATGTTGAATATGAGGTAGAGGTCGGCTTGGAAGGCTCACTTTTGGGATTTCACTGGTATAAATTGTATGAGTGATTCCTTCAGATTGGTATATGCTTCATGTGGTTTGTGTGTGAGAGCTAAATGGGGTTGTGAAATACAAACATTGCATTTGTCATAGCTGACAGTACCCAGTTTTTTATGAGCCTTCCTTTGTTTCACTAGCTTTGATGACTTTCATTCTACTTAAGTCAAATATATCTCACCTTACCTTTTCCCACTTTACAGCCTTGAAAAGTCCTTTGATTCATGATTTTGCATGTGAACATTAGTGGTGGAGAAATGAAATGATATGCAAAGTTATGGATTGTCATGGTCATGAATGGTGTTGAGTGTACCCATGAATATATTTTAGTTAAACATATTTTTTGAGTCTACCATTAGATTGCTCAGTTTTTGAAGATATTGAATTCTAATAGATCATTAGTAAAAGCTTTGAAAGTTGAGTTTTTGCTTAGGTTTTTAAAAGTCATTCACTTTTATTTATGGTTATCTATTCTTAAGAAATGTGGTAAATGAGTTAAAGCTTTGGTTTATGAATTTGATTTTGACAATTTGCCTAAGGACGGTCAATTTGATTGGTTGTGTGGTTAAGTATTTGAATTACTCCCTTGGAAATCAAATCAAAAGAATTAATTCCAAGGATTGCAATATAGAGTGCAACTCTGGGTCGTCTCACTTAATTCAAACCTACAGAAAATGATCTAAGCTAGCCTAATTGTCAAGAAATGCAAACTAAATTAATTAAGAGTTGGGTTTTGGATTGTCTTTATTAAATTAAAAGACTTGAACTAAATAAGAGAAAAGTGTGTAAAAAGGTATTTTTTGGATTTTTGGGAAAAAGAAAAGTGAAAACCCAAACAATGATCAAATGTGATGAAATCCTCTTGAAAACGAGCTTTGGCTATCATGGTTCTAAATAAATCTTTGGAAGCAAAATTCATTAAGTTTTCAAATGATAAACCTTAAAGAACTCTTTAAGTCTAGGGTTTTAATCAATGAACTCCATTTCTTAAATCCTTGTTGAATACATCTCAGTGTGTGTAATGGACAAGTTAATGCAAGTGGTCAATTTGAATCAAGCATAACCTCAATATCAAACACAACTAGGCAGATAAAAGAGCATTAACACAATCACCAAAAATACATATATGGAGCACTCACTACTACAAACACTCCGGTAGCATCCATGGCAGCAACAACCAGGTGAGAGCAACGATGAGAAGTGAAGGAGATCAGTGATGGATGAAGGTCGAGAGTGAAAACGTTGAGTGTTTCTGTCAGCTCTCCCCTCCTGAATGTGTTTTCTGTCTTTCCTCTCTCCCTGTCCCTCCTCGAATGAACTAATTTGGCATATTTTTAAATGTAGGGCACGGGTCGGGTCGAAACAGTGAGAGAATTTTCCAAATATGGTCGGGTTTTTGACGTTTCACCGCAACGACAGATGGGCTTGCTGCGGTGTTGCATCTTTCCTAGATCCTTCGTCGCGGCGTGGGAATTAATCTTCACCGTCGCGAGCTTTCCATGCAAGTTTTGCCTATTCTTTGTTCTTCGCCGCAGCAATAAATGGGCTCACCGTGGCGTTCTTCTCCCGAAGGCTATCTCCTGGTGACTTCAATTCCACATGTTGACTTCCTTTTCCTTGAGCATCCTACAATAAAAAAATAGCAATTTGCAATATCAATTGTTCTTAGAAAACTTAAGAGACGCAATTAATACCAATTGTGACAATTTTTACTATCAAATTGCATTAAATAAAGGTGCACACTCAAGAATTAATTTCAGCACAAAATCAAAAATTAGGAGTCGAAAAGCATAGTAAAGGCCAAAAAAGTGTTGCCAATTTAGATAATAAACTTAGGCTTAATCAAATTCCCCCACACCTAGACCTTTGTACTCCTGGACAAAGTTTATAAGAATCAAAGAGACACAAGTGTAAATGAAAAATTCTTACCATGCTTAAAACAATAATAGGAAATTGGCAAAAATTACTTTCTCAGAGATCAACCAAAGTAGAGTGAAAGAGTGCCAAGAAAGTAAACATTATAAGAGTTTAATCCAAGAGATTGAGCAAAAAGAGATTTCACTAAAGGTAAAGTGTTTGCTCTCATCTTACTTGTGGTTAGGGATATTTTCACTCTAAAATCCACTTAATCCATTCTCTACCATAAGCTTGTAACAATCCTACTTCTCCACTACAAGAACTATAATTTTGAAAAACAAGAGGAATTTTCAAGGTTGTAATGCACGGAGGGCTGTATGAAGTGGATGGAATGGACGAAGGAAGAAAAAGGTATGAGCACATGCACTATAATTATGAAATGGATGTCAATAGTAGGACAATATTTACTCAAATGATACTTTTTCTTTGCTTTTTTCCTTGCTTTTTTTTCGTTTTTGTTTTTGTTTTTTTTGTAATTATAACACATACACATATAAATATATATATATATAGATATATATTTTTAGAACACACAAGTAGAACCAATATACAAAATAACCTATAGACACCATACAAAGATGTGTGCATGTACTCAAAAATATTGGCTCAAGGGGCTAGCAATGGATAGGTATTTATGGGATTGTGTTTGGGTCAAGGGGTTTTGAAAGAATGCCTCCATCATGTTAACAAAATTCTAGTTCATAAAGCTTTCATTAAAAATTGAAACAAGTTCTAGAGAGATATGAAGTAAGCATATGCACACAAGAATTGAAAATTTTGGGCCCAAATATCCTTCCAACAATGGTAATATCTCCATGAACAATCTCAAGTCTTAAAAACATAGAGTGCTACTTTATTAGCATGTCTTCATTTGCTTTGTGTAAAAAACATCAAAAATAAAATTTGTCAAATCTGACTATCATTTAAAGAATGGTAAGTATTTTCAAAAACTCAAGAATCACTTTAAAACTTATAAATTCTTTGACAAGCAAAAGTGACAAGAGTCAAATGAAGGAGAATTTTAAATTGAGGCAAATTTCTTAACATAAATTGGTCTGATAATAGTGTGATGCCGCGGCGAAGAATGAGCTCGCCGCGGCAAATGTATCAAGCATTAACTGTCGTGGCAAAGAAATGAGTTCATGGCCCCGGCGAAGGCACAGTACGCCACGGCAAAAAATAGCGGTAACTTAATTTCACATTCACCAAATGTACAAGTATGCATACACAAACATATAAATGGCCAAAATGGAGCACAAACAGGAGATATAAGATGAGAAAAAGCTCCCCCACTCTAAAACAACACATTGTCCTCAATGAAAAAAAACAAGTGATAAAATTTAAAAGTTCCATAAGAATAAAAGGGAAGGAGAAAAAGAAAGTTATATATTAATGGGTTGCAAAAAGTTGGACCATACAAAAGGATCTGAGTATCCCCTAAAGAACTAAAACAAAAATAACAACAAAAATAAAATACAAAAAAAATGCACTCGAACTAATCTCGCTAAACTAATTGCATGTGGAATCATCCGCAGTGTTCGAAGGATCTACCCCTGATGTGTCGGCTCCATCAAGTGGGTCATCTTTCTCGGAATGAAGTGGAAAATGTAGGTGTGCGGAAATCAAAGCATCCATCCACCGGTGATATTATCGATCCTGCTCCTGTCTGGCTACCACCTGGAGTAGGGTTGCTGTTCCTGTAAAGTAATCGGATCAGCAGGTGCAGGAGGAGGCAGAGTGTCCTCACGAGGCAAGGCATCGGAATGGAAAGCAGCAACATCTGTGATGGAGGTGGGCTCAGGAGGGGGTGGGGGTGGTGGTGGTGGTGGA
>JAOSBN010000005.1:28673866-28692223 GCA_027563595.1 Erythroxylum suave
TAATATAATTTCTACCACCTTGTTCTTATGTTTATTATCCTTATACCGTATCATGTATGGCTATGCATGTCGATTTGGTTATGTTGCTTCCACTGCAATTTTGATTTCTAAAAAGTTTTGAAATCTACCATTTTATCCAAATCGTGCATGCTTTATTTTTTTTATCCAACAGTGTACCATCATGCCTAACCTTTCTATCAAATTTCCGTGGACATCATAATAAAATGTGTCCAACATACATTGGTGCCAAAAACTTCATCTTTATATTAGCCCATAGGAAAAGACATTAAAACTTGCTTGGCTACCTTAATTTCTCCACATTCATTCAACCATTGCAACTTATATGGTTTAGGATGCTTGAAGATATCCAAACTCAGGTTATCTACTAACAAAGTACTAGCAACATTAGTACAGCTCCTACTATCAATAATCATGTTACAAGCCTTGTTTTTAATTTGGCAACAAGTATGGAAAATGTGATCAAGTTGTTCCCTTTCATTTTCATCCTTGGACTGAATATTTAGTGCAAGCCTTACAATAAACATATCTCTATGCATGTATTCTTCAATATCAGCATTAGAACAATCATCCAATGGTGGCATTTCATCATCACTTAAACTTACACACCCTAATCACCATCAATATATCTTAATTGATTATAAATTTTTTCCATAACACTTAGTGATCATTGATAAGAAATACTTAAGACATTCACTTTAGTTCATATTTAGTTTTAGGTACAATTCAGAAGCGAAAGAACTAAAAATGAGTCAAAAGCACAATGTTTGAATCATTTTTTGGAGATTTACAATCATTTATCTTCATCGAGCAAGAATGAGAAGGAGTAGAGAAATATGAGACAAGAAAATGCAGAAAAATGATGAGTATATGTTGAAAACATCAAGATGAAGAGTGTTGGAAATGACTCACAGCCATGACATAAAATTCATAGGATTGAGCATACATAGTCACACCCATGACTTATTTTTCATGGGTGTGACACTCATGCACGCCCATAACTGACTTTTCATGGGCGTGACACCACCATACATGCCTATGACTCATGTGCTGGTAACACCACAAAGCATGCCCATGAAATACTGCAAGTTCAACTGAAAACCTAATTTTGAGTATAAATACATTGTTTTGACAACATAATGTTATGAAAAGTTAGAGGAAATGTTTGGAGGTTTTGGGAGAAGAATGAGAGGCAAAACTCGATGCCATCAGAGACACATGTAGATCATGGAAGTTTGAGTTTCTCGATACCCATTTGAAGGTGATATCGGTGCTGAAAAATCAATTAGCATTTCTCTCATTGTTTGTTGTTCTTTCTCTTAGGGATTGATTATGTTATCCTACGTTTAATGTTTGGGCCGTATTCAATTGTTTTTATTTATGAACTCATTGATAGAATTTCAATATAATTTGTAGCTGTTATATTGAGATTCATCTGTGGAGACTAATGGTTTTTAATCATTAGGATAAGATAACCTAGGTTAAACGACCCAAGCTTGCGTAGATATTGCCTTGATGAATTTTTTTCCTAATTCATAATGGGGCTGTCCAATTAAATCTAGAGAGTTTGTTCTAGGTTATTCGATAGCTAGGTTTAATTAACAAACTCTTCTTCTAAACAAAGCCTAAGGAAAAACCAGGGTTAACATAACTTATTGTTAACCTACTATTAATAGTTGTTAGGAGAGGTATGAGAACAACAATTCAATAAAATATGTTTAATTGTGTGTAGGCCAAGATTGAACCAATGACTGAGTCCCCAAAAAATTCATCACTTTGGTCATTTTTAGAATGTTTTCTTTAATTTTTTTTCGTTAGTTTGGTTTTATTTTAATTTCTTATCTGAGAACCAAACCTAAACTCTAATTATGTTCATAACAAAAGCTAACCGAACACTCACTGTGGGATTGTCCTAAACTTATCACTACTATAGTTGTAGGTCTAGTTATTTTAAGTAATGTTACAACGAGCTATGTCAATTTTGGCACGGCCACTGAGCAGTGCGGTGTTTTAGTTGTTTGTTCTTGATTTTAATTTTTTTAACATATTGTTTATAATTAGTTTCTTTTCAGTTATTTCATGCCCTTTTTTCACTTTTTATTTGTTAAAAAATCACAGACGGAAGTAATTTTTTTGTATCTCACATTCCCATTCTTATAACCAAGGTTGGAATGATCATACTAACTTTAGTTATGGAGAGGATAACTAGCAAAATTACTTCCATGATAGTTTGCAGGATGCACATCAATTTCTGTATATATGAAAAGCTTTTTATTATGACCCAATTCCATCACTGGAAGAATTACTTATGGTTGCTAACAATATTCATATTCAAAAGAATAATCTACAATTCTAGTAGGATGAAGGGCAATTTTGGTAAGATACAAGGTCTAGCATCTAAAATTTGGAGAACAACAAAACTCTGGAATGCCTCTGGAAGAATTGGCTATTGTTACGACTACTAATGCTTTGCAATTTCAACAAAGTGTAAAGTAGTTCTAGTAGGTCCAACAAGAAGTGATTCAATTCTTCGTGATGCAATTCTACTAAGGCATAACGTCAAGAATCCAAAACTTGGCAAGCCAAATGGGTCAAATGGTGGAAGCTCATGATCACCTAGCATCACAATGCAAAGAAATGCAACCATCTCACCCAAAGAGTACTCGAGGGATGTTATTGCAGAGACCTTACAGAGTGAAGAGGATCTTGACAATTTTAAGAAAACTATTCAAGGAATTGCTAGTGAAGAAGAAGTGGAGAGGGAGCTCAAAGTAGAAAATAATCTATCATTTAGCTCAAAGGTAAATACCGAGTTCCTGATTGTTGTTGAAACTGACCCTTCACCTTTAGTTGGTAGATTCGAGAAATGAACGAGGAGGACAAAGATAAAGAGATATTCCAAGAGTGCGAGTGATGTGAAATCAGCCCAAGTGAGTAGAGAATTTGACCTAGTTTTAATTGAAGTCTACAAGATTTTCAATAGAGTGCTCAAGGTTTAAGAAGTGTCCAAGACCATTTTTGACAACCTGTCCCATAAGCAACAAGCAAGAAAGGCCCAATTCTATCAAGACCAGATTTTAGTTGTCATTTGATCCAAATGAGAGAAGATCATACAAGTTGATGGGTATTAAGGGAATTGTCCTAAAGCATTAAATGGGTATCTTGGAAATTTTTCCTAAAGCATTAAATAGATATGGCTTTTGCATTAAATGGACATGGATTTTGTTATTTTGAATTGTGGACGAATATTGGCTAGTATTTAATTGTAACTTTTGATATTTCCTATGTAAGTTCTTCAACCACTCATGTTTAGCATATGTAAAGGCCATTCTCTCATTTTGTGAAAGAAGACATGTCAATTTGATTAATAGAAAAACCAAGAAGATGGAATTCTCTTTTGTTCTTTCCTTTATCCATGTTTGGCCTAACTTGGTGGTGGATAATTCAAGCTGGTGGTGTTTCCTTTATGCTTGGGTATGTTGGCCTTCTATTCTAGTAAGTTAATTTACCTTGATTTGTTTGAAATTTGGTTTAGAGTATTTTGGAGTTATTCTTCCTGAATTAAGATCAATGAATGAATGAAACTGACTTGAATGTAAGAATAAGATGTTATGCATATAGGAAGACCGTGTTTATGTTGTTGAGAGTGTTTTCTAGTGATGGTTAAACTAAATTGGTGAGATTTGAAGTTGTTTTCTAGTTGTTCTAGGTGGTTTAATGGATGGTTTGATTGAATCTTGAAGAAGTTTGTTTTGTTTCATATCATCGAGGGATCAGTAGAGATTATAATTTTGAAGCTAGGGAGGATGATGAAAATGAGAGGTCATCAACTTAGGCCTTATCTTAAACAACCTCAAGTGGAGGAAGTGCATGTGACACCTGAAGATCATAACTTTGTTAGGCAATGAGGAAAATAAGTAGTCGAGCCAACGACAATAAACAAAGGCTCTACTTGGGAGGCAACCCAAGGGAAGTTTATTTCTTTTCTTTACATTTTCGTATTTATTTCTTATATGCATGTGTTTTTTTAAGTTTTTTTTACTTGTTTTTAAGTATTTAACAAAAAGAGAGATAAGATCATAGAAACAAACAATCATTTTCTCTTTTTCTAGTGCTTCTAGAACTATATAAGCATGATTAGAGTGTGAAATGACTAGAAGAATCTATGGTAACTTTAGCATGTACTTTTGCTATTATGATTGGTCAATATGCATTATCTTTAGAAGAGTAGTGACCAATGGTAGATGCAAGCTGATACAACCAGCCTTGCCAAGGAGGTTCAACACCACAACACTACTCAACAAGAAAAGCTTTCTATGTCTAGTGGACCAATTACAAGGCAACAAGCTTCAAAGCTCAAGTAAGTTATGCAAGGATTTGTTTAGGGCTTAATCACATCTCAAATTTATAATGAGGCCAAGACATCCATGGAGGAATACGAAGGCATGCCAAAGCTTGTAATTTTGCTAAGAGAGGCGTGAAGAGGCTAGTACTTGGCCAATTTTGAAGACAAGCTCAATATCTCTTATAAAAGGGCTGATTGTATTATATGGGCTTGTAATTTAGTTACCTTTATTTAGTTTAAGTTTTGAACTTGTTTTTATAGGCTGTTTGTATTAGGCCCATTTTTTTTCTTTTATTTAGTTTAAGTTTTAACTCATTTTATGGGCTGATTGTATTAAGCCCATTGTTTGCTTTAGAAGTTTAGGTCACCTTATTTTCTACAATACAAATAGAATCGGATGAGGGATGTAAGACAACTTTTGACTGATTTTGATGCATGAACTCTCCAGAATGTGGATTTGTTCAAGAGATGTGTGATTGCCTTCTTGGTTACTTCAAGAAATTGATTTACAACAACAAGTAAGTGCTTGCGACATGAATTAGTTTCTGATTTCTTTGGGATTGGGTCTCAATTCACAAAATTGGGGTTTGGTCTAGCATGTTCTTGGGATAGAAAGTTGGGGTGATGAACTAGCAGAATTAAGGAGGATTCAAGAACTCAGATTTCTTGGAGTTTCTGTATCATCTTGGTATCAGAGCTTTGGCCTAATTCTATAAAACTCACACATATCCCTTTTATGCTTTCTTGTTTGTTTCTTTGAAAATTTCATTTCTTTTAGGTTGTCACAAATCTGATCTTATTCTTTTGTGTCTTTTGAATTCGTGTTCTTATTTCTTTAGTGAATCTTCGCTTTCTTGATCTTCAAACCTAAATAAAAAAAGAAAAAAAACGTAAAAAGAAGGAAAAAGGAAAACATGACAAAGAAAGAAAAGGGAATCAGAAAAAGAAAAAACGTAAAAAGGAAAGAAAAAGGAATCAGAAAAGAAAGAAATCGTGAAAAAAAAGAAGAGGAAATTTCAGATTGATCAAGATAGTTTTTCTTTGAATCATATATGCAATTCTTGTCAATCCAGAATTGGACAATCAATTTTTTTTGGCATAAATTCAGGTTGTAAACTCAAATTAGCCTAATTTGTGTTTGTAAGAATCATTAAAACACGTTGAATTACCTATCTTTCAATTTGGGGCAGATTTGAACTTGCTCCTCTAAGTTTTAGGTTTTTGGTGAGTTTAGTTATAATTGACGTGTCTTTCTTTATTTCTTTTTTTAATTTCTTGTTTATGCCTATCTTTGCCTCTAACATATTGAATTGGACAATTTTGCATTCATATTGTTCAATTACTTATAAGAATCATTACCTACAAGTTCTTCATCTGCGTATTGGCATAGATAATTTGTTGTCGTCTGTTCATTATATTTGGTTCTAGTTGTTGTTCATTTTGTTTTCTTGTTAGGATTTATCTTGTTCTTTTCTAATTAACTTGTGTTGCTTATTATTGCTTGAATTGGTTTCTAAAGAGTAACCTTCAAGTCATCACTTGAGAAGTAAAAGGCAAAGAGAGTGTGAGCCTATCTAGTGAAAAGCCAATAATTTGTGTGAAACAGGAGGGGTAAAATTTTGTTCTAGAGTGAAACACGTGAGGGAGTACTAGTAAGGTGCTTTCTGACATTTTCTTACAGGTTTTTAACATGTCTAATGAAAGTGATAATAGTGTAATGAAGAAAGATGAAGGGAATCCAACAGATTAGAATTTCACTTTGCAAGCCATGAATCGTCAATTTGAGAGGCTTAACTCGAGGTCTGATGATATGGAAGAAAGATTTGAGAGATTGAAGGAGGAATCAGAATCTGCTGGTAGAGGAGGTTCAGGAAAGAGAAGAGATGCTACTACTCCAATCTGAAACACATAAAATTATGAAGAGAATGATGATGCGGAGAACTGGCGTAGGGGTAGAAATCAAGGTAGAGGTGGACAATATGGTAGGGATAGATTTAGAGGTGGTAATATAGAAAGAAATGAAAGAGGAAAGGAAGAAGAAGTAGAAAGAGTGGACAAGAAAATTAGTAGCATCAAGATGAAGATACCTCCTTTTCTAGGAAAAAAATGATGCAGATGCCTACTTAGAGTGGGAAAGGAAGGTTGAGATGATATTTGCTTGCCACAACTACCCAGAAAAGAAAAAGGTGAAGTTGGCAGTAGTTGAATTATCACACTATGCTGCTATTTGGTGGATCAGTTGCTATTAAGTAGAAGAAGAGTTAATGAAAGGCCTGTTGAGACGTGGGAAGAAATGAAGGCCGTTGAAGAAATGCTTTGTGCCTAGCTATTACTATAGGGAGTTGCACCAAAGGCTCTACTCTTTGGCACAAGGTACTAAGAGGATTATCATAAGGAGATGGAAATAGCCATGATGAGGGCGAATATTGAAGAGGCCACCATGGCAAGGTTTCTTGCTAGTTTGAACAAAGATATAGCCAATGTAATGGAGTTACATCATTATGTGGAAATTGAGGAAATGGTTAATATGGTCATGAAGATTTTTGAAGAATAAGGGCTCTAACAAGGCATAAAATTCTAGCTCTTCAAGTTCATGGAGTTCCAAACAGCCCAAGAAGGAAGAGAAGGGAAAGGACAAGTCCAATAACTATAAGGACAAGTCCAAAGACAAGGGGACAGCCTCTAAAGGTGCTAGTTCTAACCATAATGCTGTTAATACCCCTTCTAAGCATAAAGATCAAATATTTCAAATGTTTGGGATTTGTTCATAGCTTTTTAATGCCCAAATAGAAAGATTATGCTTTAAAGGGATGATGGGGGAATTGAACCTCACGAAAGTGAAGATGAAGAAATGCCTCCATTAGAGGATTGTAGTGATATGGAGGTGAAAAAGCATGTCCAAGCTGAAGCCCTTGTGGTTAGGAATGCCCTTAATGTGCAAGAGAAGATTGAGGTGGATGAGCGAAGAGAAAACATCTTCCATATCCATTGCTTGATGAATGGTAAGATGTGTAGTATGATTATAGATGGAGGAAGTTGTACCACTGTAACTAGTACAGTTTTAGTGGAGAAGTTAGGGTTGCCTATTATCAATCATTCTAGCCCATACAAGCTACAATGGCTCAATGAATGTGGGGAAGTGAAGGTGAAAAAGCAAGTTATGGTTGCATTCTCCATTGGTAGATATTTAGATGAGGTTTTGTATGACGTCTTACAACAATACAAGCAGGTCACATATTGTTGGTGAGGCCTTGGTAGTATGATAGGTGTGTGATTCATGATGGCTATAAGAATAGGTACTCATTTAAAATAGGAGATCAGACCTATGTTTAGGTCCTCTATTGCCAACGGAGGTCTACGAGGATCAAATCAGGCTTGCAAAAGCTGTGGAAGAACTAAAACAAAGGGAGGCTAAGAGTTTTAGAAAAAAGGAAAAGAGGCCATGAAAAAAATTGGTAATAAAAGGCCAATTGAGAGAAATTGCACTAGTGAAGAAAGAAAGAGGGAAGTGCAATCGGAAAAGGAGAGCTGAGTGAAAAGAAGAGTTGAAGAAAAAAGAGCACTTTCTTTGCAAAATCAAGAGAGTTGAGATAATTGTCATACACATATAAGCCTTTAATTTTGCTTAACTATAGAGAAACTCTTTATAATGAGGCTAACCTTGATTCTTTTGTGCCTAGTGTTATTAAATATGTTTTGTAGGAATACTTAGATGTGTTTCCAGATGAGATGCCCAAGGGACTTCCAACTTTGAGGGGCATTGAACACTAAATTGATTTTGTGCCAGGAGCTCAAATTCTAAACCACCCAACTTACAGGAGTAATCCCGAGGAGACAAAGGAACTTTAGAAGCAAGTGGAGGAACTTTTAGAGAAGGGGCATGTAAGGGAAAGCTTAAGCCCATGTGTTGTTCCTATGTTGTTGGTGCCAAAGAAAGATGGAACATGGCGCATGTTTGTGGATTGTAGGGCAGTAAATAAGATAATGGTAAAGTATCACCACCCCATTCCTAGACTAGATGATATGCTTGATGAGTTACATGGTGCAGGTTTCTTTACAAAAATTGATCTCATGAGTGGATATCATTAGATTAGGATGAAAGTAAGAGATGAATGGAAAACTGCTTTTAAAACTAAGTATGGTCCGTATGAATGGTTGGTCATGTCAATTGGTTTGAAAAACACCCCTTGCACTTTTATGAGATTGATGAACCATGTTTTACATGAATTTATTGGCAAGTTTGTGGTTGAATACTTTGATGATATGATTTATAGCAAAATACTAGATGAGCATGTTTTGCTTCTTAAATATGTACTTGAGGCACTTAGAAGTGAAAAGCTATATGCTAAGATTAAAAAGTGTTCTTTTTGTATGGATAAAGTTGTGTTTCTTGGCTTTGTTATTTCTACTCGTGGTGTTCATGTTGATGAGGAGAAGTTTAAGGCTATCAAAGAATGGCCTACTCCTAAGCTAGTTAGTGATGTGCATAGCTTTCATGGTTTGGCTAGCTTTTATAGGAAAAATGTTAAGGAATTTAGCAACATTGATTGAAATAATTAAAAAGGATGTTGGCTTTAAGTGGAATGAGGCATAAGAACTCTCATTAATACTTTGAAAGATAAATTGTGCTCTGCACCTATTCTAAGTTTACCTAACTTTAATGAAGCTTTTGAAATTGAATGTGATGCTTCCGGGATAGGTATTGGTGCTATTTTGATGCAAGGTAGGCTTCCTATTGCTTTCTTTAATGAAAATTTTTATGGACCACAACTGAACTATTCCACTTATGACAAGGAGCTCTATGCCTTGGTGAGAGCATTGGACACTTGGCAACACTACTTATCGCCAAAGGAGTTCTAGTGCATTTTGACCATGAATTACTTAAGCATTTGAAAGGCCAAGGTAAGTTGAGCAAGAGACATGCAAGATGGATAGAGTTCATTGAAACTTTTCCATATGTGATCAAGTACAAGCAAGTTAAGGAAAATACAGTAGCTGATGCACTATTAAGAAGGTACACTCTAATCAATACTTTTATGTTCTAAAATGCTTGGATTTGAGTTTATTAGAGATCTGTATGCTTCAGATTCTGATTTTGGGAATGTTTATGGTGCGTGTGAGCATGCTGCATTTCAAGAGTTTTATAGGCAAGATGGGTACTTGTTTAGGGAGAATAAGCTTTATGTACCTAATTGCTCTATGCATAGCATATTTGTGCGTGAATCACATTGTGGGGGTTTAATGGGTCATTTTGGGGTGCAAAAGATATATGACATACTTTTTGAACATTTTTATTGGGCTAATATGAGAAAAGATGTTGAGAAAGTCTGTTCTAGATATGTTGCATTTAGAAAAGCGAAATCAAAGAACCATCCATATCGTTTGTATACCCCTTTGCCTATGCCTAAGCATCCTTGGATTGACATATCTATAGACTTTGTTTTAGGGCTGCCTAGGACCAAAAAATGTAGGGATAGCATATTTATGGTTGTTAATGACGATGCCACAAATATGCTGATTTGTTCTTTAAGGATATTGCACGTTTGCATGGTATTCCTAAGACCATTGTTTCTGACCGTGATGTAAAGTTCTTAAGTCACTTGTGGTGTGTGCTTTGGGAGAAATTAGGTGCTAAACTTTTATTTTCTACTATATTCTATCCTCAAACAGATGGTCAAACTAAAGTTGTAAATAGAACTTTAGGTTCTCTTTTGCATTCTGTTGTGGGTAAAAATCTTAAAACTTGAGAAGACTATTTGCTTATTGATAAATTTAGATATAATAGGAGCATTTATTTTACTAGTGGTTATTCTCCATTTGAGATAGTTTATAGATTTAACCCTTTAACACCTTTGGATTTGCGTCCTTTTCCATTAGATGAGACATCTGTAAGGATGGACAACATAGGGCTGAATTGGTGAAGAGCATTCATGAGAAGGTGAGGTAGCAAATAGAGAAGCATAATGAAGTAAATGTTCACAGGGCTAAACAAGGGTGCAAGTTGATGAGATTATTCCTAGGGATTGTTTGGGTGCATTTAAGGAAGGAGAGGTTTCCTAAGCAAAGGAAATCAAAGTTGGATCCTAGAGGCAATGGACCATTTTAAATGCTTGAAAGGATTGATGATAATGCCTATAGGGTTAATTTTCTAGGTGACTATCAAGTATCTGCTACTTTTAATGTTGCTGACCTCTCTCCCTTTGATAATGTAGGAGTTGATTTGAGGTTGAATCCTTTTGAAGAGGGAGGGACTGATACAACCAGCCTTGGCAAGGAGGTTCAACACCATCACTACTCAACAAGACAAGCTTTCTATGTCTAGTGGACTAGTTACAAGGCAACAAGCTTCAAAGCTCAAGCAAGCCATGCAAGGATTTGTTCAAGGCTTAATCACATCTTAAATTCATAATGAGGCCAAGACATCCATGGAGGAATCCGAAGGCATGCTAAAGCTTGTAATTTTGCTAAGGGAGGCATGAAGAGACTAGTACTTAGCCAATTTTGAAGACAAGCTTAATATCTCTTATAAAAGGGCTGATTGTATTATTTAGGCTTGTAATTTCGTTGCTTTTATTTAGTTTAAGTTTTGAACTTGTTTTATGGGCTATTTGTATTAGGCCCATTGTTTTCTTTTATTTAGTTTAAGGTTTGAACTTGTTTTATGGGCTGATTGTATTAAGCCTATTGTTTGCTTTAGAAGTTTAGGTCATCTTATTTTCTACAATATAAATAGAATGAGATGAGGGCTGTAAGACAACTTTTGAATGATTTTAATGCAAGGAAATTTTCAAATTTTGGATTTGTTCAAGAGAGGTGTGATTGCCTTCTTGGTTACTTCAAGAAATTGATTTGCAACAACAAGTACTTGCAATATGAATTAGTTTCTAATTTCTTTAGGATTGGGTCTCAATTCACAAAATTGGGTTTTGATCTAGCATGTTCTTGGGATAGAAAGTTGGGGTAATGAACTAATAAAATTAGAGGAGTTTCAAGAACTCAAATTTCTTGGGGTTTCCGTATCACAAGATAGTGAAATTTTGAGTTTTTACAGATTGACATATTCATTTTAACCTCATTGTCTTTAGTCTATATTTGACCTTCATGATATGTACATCCTGGCTTTATTTTGATTTTCTATTCAAGAACACATTTAGCCACCATAAAGGCCAATAGCTGAAGAACTAAGATATATATGGAATGAAAATTAACACCTCCATAATTGACAGTAAGCTGAATCGTTCAAGTTTAAAAGTAAGAAACAAACTATTATGAATAGAATAGCACTTTGAATCCTCCAAAACCCTACATACTTTACAAGTTTGATAATAAAAGAAAAACGAAGAGTGTTGAATGCCACAAGCTAAATATTTGATAAGTTCCAAAGATAATGCAAGAACTTCAAATAAAACTCTCAAAACGAAAATTCGGATGTTGTATAATCATCAAATTATGCTCTTATAAAGAGAATCATCCTTGTTTATATATGACAAAGGCTAAGACACAACAATCAATTATAATTTAATACAAAATTGTAACTGCCCATTTAATGGCCGCCCCATAATTTGTAACTTCTTATTCTAATTAAGAGACATTAAACTCACATTTAATACAATTTGTAACTGCCCATTTAATGACAACCTCAATTTCATTGTGTTGAATTCACATAACAAATATCCTAAGTGCAACTTACAAAAGTTCAAAATAACATAAAATAATAGCCCAAGATCCAACAAACATATCAAGGCTGGTTGCATGGCATTTTTATTCTTCAATGGGCTAGAATAATTCTAATAATATGGGTTAGATTAGTTTCTTTAGGATTTGAACATCTTTGAATCATGTTAATAGGTGATTTGAGCACAACCATAACACTTTGTAAGAAAAATGGAACCAAAGATGAGCTAGTAATGCTGGAGGGACCAATAACAAGATTGAGAGATAAGAAGTTCAAAGAAGCATTTTAATCCTAAATGGGTCAAATTGTAGATGATATGGAATCTCAAGAGACAATGAGGGCCAATGACATTATAACTAATCAAGTTGGGTGCAAGAAGATTTTTGTTCTTGTTTAATTAATTATTTTAAGTTAGAAGCATAACTTTGGACAACCCATTAATTGTGTTTTTAGCTTGTTTTAGTGAGATGGACTTTTTATTAACTTTAAGCTTTTTTTAATTTAAATATTTTAAGTTTAATGGACCATATTTTAGTAATATTAGTTTAGGCTTTAGTTATTTTGGTGGGGGGTCTATGTTTAAAGGACTTTTACATAGTTAGGGTTTCTTTCTTTCAAGAGATATAAATATAACATAATAAACATTTTAGGGTGAGTTTTAGATTGGTTGAATAACGAATTATTTAAGGGAGGATTGTTTGTTTTCTTTTATTGCATCAAGAATATAATTTTTATCATGGTAATCACTTATTGTGAATTTCTATTGTTGTTTTCAAATCAACCTTATTATATCTGTTTCCTTTCATATAATTAATTGGGGGTTCATTAGGGTTGTGGATTTCTTCTTACCCTTGTCCTATCCAAAGTGTGTGTTTAAGGGGAGCATCATTTGGTATCAAAGCTTGGATTGGGATAAATTCTTATTTATCTTGTGTTTATTTGTTATTATTGAAGTTATTTTTCATTAGAATTAAAAATTAGGGTTCATCTTTTCTTATTTTTTTCTTGTTTCTTTATTTTTCCATGTTTGTTCTTTGAATTATTAAAAGAAAAAGTTAGGACATGCCCATGTTTGTGTGTAAAAGAAAGAGAGTAAAAGAGTGCATTCTTAGGCAAGAGAGCTTTAATCTTGATTTTGTTTAAGGAAACTTTGTTTATTAACACTAACCTTGACCCAAATTTTCTTAGTTTATTTGTGACCTTGTTGTAAGATTATGATGATGTTTTTCCTAAACAGGTAACCCATGTTACCACCTTTGAGAGAGATTGAGCACCAGATTGACTTAGTACCAGCAGCTCTAATTCCTAATCGTCCAGCTTACCGAAGTAATCCAGAGGAGACAAAAGAATTACAAATGCAAATGGATGCATTGCTTCAAAAGGGGTATGTGAGGCAGAGGATGTGTCCTTATACTGTGCCAGTTCTTTAGTTGCCAAAGAAGGATGATGTGTGTGGAATGTAGAGCAGTCAACAAGATCACTGTAAAGTATCGCCAACCTATTCCTAGATTAGATGATATGCTAGATGAGTTGCATGGTGATTGCATATTCACTAAAATTGATTTAAAAGCTGGCTATCATCAAATTAGGATGAAAGAAGCTGATGAGTGGAAATTTGCATTTAAGACCAAATATTCATTGTATGAGTGATAGTTATACCTTTTGGCTAGTCTAATGCACCTAGTATTTTCATGTGCTTGATTAATCATTTTTACTTGAATTCCTTGGTAAATTTGTGGTTGTTTACTTTGATGACATATTGATTTACAGTAACAACTTAAATGAACATGTCATGCATGTTAAGGTTGTTTCGAATATGCTTAGGAAAGAGAAGTTATATGCAAATCTTAAGAAGTGTTCATTTTGCATAGATAAATTTGTCTTCTTAGGTATGTTGAGTTCTAAGGGAGAGGTTGACTTTGAAAAGGTGAAAGCGATCCAAGAATGACTGATGCCTAAGTCAGTTAGTGAGGTTAGGAGTTTCCATGGCTTAGTAGGTTTTCATACGTGATTTGTTAAAGATATCTCTACTATTGTCGCTCCATTGAATGAAATTGTTAAAAAGAATGTTAGTTTCAGATGGGAGAAAGAATAGGAAAATGCATTTAATACTTTAAAGGAAAGGCTATGTACTGCACATATTTGAGTTTGTTTGATTTTCGAAGACTTTTGAAACTGAATTCGATGCTTCTAAGGTTTGTATAAGGGCTATTTTGATGGAAGAGAAATGTCCCGTAGCATATTTTAATGAGTTGAGCGAATCAATTTTGAACTACCCCATTTTGTTGATTTTAGGTCATATCTCAAAAAAGAAATCTCATGATTTTATAAGCATACAAGATCCTAAGCATGTCACTAAAAAGGGTAGGATGATATACTAACTTGAAACACAGCAGAACAACTCCTTGTATGCTTGATGTTTCGCCTCCCTTGTGGAGACCCACTATGGCTTCTCCTTCTTCTACAACTCCTCATGGTTGGAATGGATGGAGTAGACCGATCTTGTCACAATGCACTAAGGTCGGAAGAGTTGCTCACTTGTGAAAGTAGTAATCCATACAATTTACCCATAATGCTCTTAATAAGCTTAGCAACTATTTTATTGGAGAGTGCTTCAATGAATGAAGGCTTGAAAGAAGGGAGTACTTTTGGCTCAAAGATGGGGAGAAAGAAAAAAAACTTGCTTAAAGGAACTACGAAATTTCCTTTTATAGGCCACCAAAAAGTGCCTTTGAAGAGTCATGACTCTCCCAAGAGTTAAGCAAAGAGTCAGTATCTTCACTTAAAGTCATGATGGTACTTTCGTGACCATTCATTCTTGTACATGAACCCCTTTTTTTGGCTGAATGGTCACAACAATTGGCCGAAACAACACATCCTTTCATCCAAAGTACACATACCTTGGTGAAAGGTTGTCATTTATGTACATTATTATAAGGCAAGGTACATGATGAATCTTTGCCATTGGCAGAATTCATCCTTTCTTGGCTGAATTCATGTATCCATGTGGAGACAATGAACTTGCACTGTAAGTGCAATCATAGGAAGATGCATTATGGTGTGCTACAGCTTATGTTACACCCTAGTGTCCATCATGCACTCAAGCACGCTAGATTCCTTCATGTAGCACCACTAGTTTTGCCCATTAAGCTTTGGGTTTCAACTCTAACTCCTGCTCTTTAATTAGCTCTTCTAGATTAACTAGTGTGAACACATTTATAGCTAGCTTCAATTCCAATAATCAAAGTTGAGTTGGGGTAATCTCAATTGAGTCTAATTGAGCTTATCCCTAGCCTTCTAATTATTAACTAGTTTTAATAAGCTCCCACAAGCTCACCTTAAGCTAGCTTTGGACCTAAGGAAAAGTTTTGTCAAGCCACTTATAGCTTACATGAGCTTCACTGAGCTCCCTTGAGCTAAAGGTTGGCTCCTTACATGAAACCTAAGCACTTTCAAATATATCTTGTTGCATCAAATGGAATTTGTAGCACTTTAAGCTATAAAATTCCAATAAGCTCCCTGTTGCACAAAGATATATTTAAAAAAATAGCTCCCACTGAAATAAAATATCTTCAACAAGTGAAAATACAAAGCCGAAAATAAAAATATTTGAAGCACATAATTTTAAGTTGTGGGTGTGACCTTAGGCATATAAACAAAATCTCTTTACACTGTGGTTGTTAGACCCACAATGAAAGATTGTCAATCTCCTCACATTTGAACATATCAAACTTGAACAAATCAAATTATGCCTATCAAACACCAAGACATTTTGATACACATGTTTAATCACATTCAGTATCCTTTATGAGTTTTTAACTCATAAAACTCATGAATGTATTAAACCTTAAGTGCACTTGTTTTTTTCCTCACATCACACTCAATCTTTCATATTATACAAAACAATAGCTGGTGCTAAGATTGAATAATGTGATTATGTATCATTTATAATGTGCAACATATGCTATCATAGTTATGCAACTCATGCAATTATACTTATGCAGGCAACTTGTGCATTCATGTCTTTCCTTTAGCTTTGAACAACTAGAAAATTTAAGAAAACATGATCAACTAAAAGGAGGATACTCTAGTCCCATTTCTCCCAAGACCTTCAACAACTAATTAAGAAGACCATAAGAATCAATTTCCTAATAGCAAGCCATAGTCATTACGGGGTTTGAATGACAAATCTCACACATAAGCAAGACAAGAGATAGCTTGCTTATTTTCTTTGGTTGGTTGATTCATGGTTAACCATGGAACATTTGGAACATGTCCTTTTGATGTTCCCTAAACACATCCTTAAATGTTTTAATACTCCACTCCCACTTGGAGGGGTGTGTCAATTCTTCCTCTTAAAACATTTAGATGTGTAACTTCTATTATTCTGAATAATAGGAAATGTCAAACAACCATGATATTCTCACTATGAGAATTAAATCATATGATAGTATGTATAAGTGGACATACAAACTTGATGACCTTAATCACCTTATCTTGATGCATGCATAATCAAGATGACCATAAGACTAAAATTGTCATGTGTTGGTTAATGATTCGACTTAAATGTGCGACACACAAGTCACATATCCCTTTTAAGAGCTAACATATATTTAAGACTTTAGCGGTCTCATCCTTGATCTTACACAAGGGCAGATGGCTTGTGTAAGAAAAGCAACCTCAGCCTATGATTGATGCGTACATTTTAAATACCTAACTTAATTTCTCCCTCTTCTATTGCTTCTCTAACAAAATGATACTCCATGCTAATGTGCTTAGTCTTTCCATGATACTTAGGGTCCTTAGTGTAAGCCAAAGCTACCATACGATCACAATAGATAGTTATGGGCCTTTCCAAAGGCACAATTGACCCTAAGTGCTGAATAAAATTTCCAAGCCATAAGGCCTCTTGCACAGCCAAGGCACTGGCAACAAATTCAGCCTCCATCATTGACAACGTTATGCAAGTTTGTTTCTAGCTATTCTAAGAAATAGGCCCATTATTTAGCACGAAGACATAGCCAGATGTAGATTTGCACGAATCATGATCACCACCCTAATCAGCATCAGTTTAGCCATGCAAACCAAAATTCTCTCCTTGATATAACCAATAGTCCTTTATACCCTTGAGATACTTAAGGATCCTTTCCACATACTTCCAATGCTCGATTCCAGAGTTAGAAGAATATCTTGCTAGTAGACCTACAACTTGGCTAATGTCAAGTCATGTACATAACATGGCATACATTAGACTTCTAATGACACTTAGGTATGGGACCTTTTTCATCTCCTCCTTTTCTTGAGTACTATGAAGACACAAATCTTGCCCAAGCTTGCAACTATACGCAAGTGGTGTACTCATTGTTTTTGAGATTGTCAAATTGAACCTTGCAAGAATCTTATCAATATAAGGTTCTTGAGACAAGACCAACATCTTAGCTTTCCTATCTATTAGGATCTTAACACCGAGGATATAGGCAGCTTCTCCCATATCTTTCATGTCGAAGGTGGAAGACAACCGTTCTTTCATGGTTTTCAACAAACTCAACCCATTACTTGCTATCAATATGTCATCCACATATAGAGTCATAATGGAAAATTTGGACCCATAAGTGTACACATAAACACAATGGCCTTCATGTATCAACACAAAACCAAAGTTTGTTATTGCATCATGAAACTTCAAGTATCATTGTCTTGAAGCTTGCTTAAGACCGTATATAGACCTTTTAAGTCTACATACTTTGTGCTCTTGACCCTTTTCAATAAACCCCTCAGGTTGTTCTATGTAAATCTTCTCACTCAAATCAGCATTGAGAAAGGCGGTCTTTACATCCATTTTATGCAATTCTAAGTCCAAATAAGCCATAATAGCAAGTAATAATTTGATGGAATTGAATTTCACAATAGGAGAGAAGGTATCCTTAAAACCTATACCTTCCTTCTGTGTGAATCCCTTGGCCAGCAATCAACCCTTGAACTTTTCAATAGTACCATCAGAATTCAATTTTATCTTAAGAACTCACTTGTTCCCAATAGCCCTTCGGTCAGGAGGTAATTCAGCTAAGTCGCAAACTTCATTGAGATGCATCGAATTTGATACGGCAACAACCTAGAGTCAATGTCTTTCTAGATCACCTTCGTTTCAATGATTGTTCCCAATACCTAAATTCAATCAATCTAACACGACCCTTCAACCCCAAAACAGCAAGGAATTGGTAACAAAGATTGCAAGAATTGAGTTAACACCACAAGTTAGAACTTACTTGATAAGTTGAATCAATCCTTAAGGTAAAACAAGCAAGAATCTGAATTCTCT